>CM040246.1:50569405-50902740 GCA_022545495.1 Chrysanthemum lavandulifolium
GAAATACGTGAAACGTGGACAAGCATTTGAAAGATTGAGGAACTGAGACACAAGTGTCCGACCCATTTTTCTATATCTTCTTCTTTTCTTGCTCTTGTTGTTTGGTGACTTGAGTTCTTTTTGGATATGATGAAAGAGGGTTCTGCTGCTGCCTGCTGGTCGTGTTCTCAACAAGGTTTTTATTTCTATATTTTAACCCTAACTTTTACTTTTTGCATTTTACTCCTTATTATCAAAACCAAAGCATCTATCTACGTAAAATGGAAAAGCAGTCAAGTGAAAAAAGTGAAAAAGTTTAATGGTCGAATGAGAGAGAAATATATTTGTGTAATTAATACTTTTATTAAAACACCATTCTTAAAAATCTGATAATTTATTCACATTATCAACCAATTAAAAGCATATCTAAAATTAAAACAACCAATTAAAACACCCTTATTAAAAGTACAATGAAATTTTCACAATGTACAATTTAAACAAGCTACAACATAATTCTAAATACAAAATAATTAAACAAACTAATTAATGTTATTTTTAAAACACCCTAAATGAAAAGTCACGTGTTATTATCACATTATACAAATTAATAAAACACAAAACATACAAGTAACAAGTTGATGGTACATATAGTTTTAAAAATCGGACCGGACCAGCGGGTTCAACCGGAACCGTTGTCGAATTGGTTCGGCTAACCAATAACACCATCCGGAAGCGAATAGAGGCGTTAAACCGAATCTAAACCCGGTGAATCGGTCTCATCGAGATCTATTTCTCGGTTAATAGTCACAGGTACTCATGCGCCAACGCGGGTACCTCGCTATATTATATATAAAGGAAAAACAAAAAGTAAAAAGTAAAATTTTGAAACTATTAACAAATATTGAAAACCGGGTTGATACAGTACGCTTCAAATCCAGTGGGTTGACCCTGTTTAATTTGACCCGTTTTGACCCAACATGTCATATTGACTCGGTTTAAATTTGTGACAACTCGCAATTTCAAGTCATTTCTCAAGTTTCACTATTTCACCATTTAACGTAAACTAGGTTTACGTGTTCCAAATTCGCGTAACCTTAATGGTTTAGCGGCGAATTCATGATCATATCATCACGAACCTTTCATAAAGACTAAGTTTAGTCTACATTTCATTAACATCGATTGCATCATGTTAGTTCATTCATGATTTTTCATTTCACTTTAAGCGCGTAAATTTTATATTAAATAAGCGTTATCGCGTAAGTTATTATTTTGAACATTTAATCCGATACTTCCAAAATGATCCGATATATTTTTATACTTACATTTAGTTTATAAAACTATATTTTGAGTTTACCTAGTGTTCTAAATTTATTACGTACATAAATCGTTAAATTTATATTATTACGACGTTTTCTCAAAACTACACGATAATTATTATATCACTCAAATTATGCAAGAAATATATTTTACAATTTTTATGACTCAATATATTTTACTTTGACCAATTAAAATTTATTAGCTAAAACTATCCTATTGCACAAATGTATACACAAGTTACAACAAACTTATACTTAACTACATTTTACTTACATTTTATACATAATACATTTTATATAAAAAAAAAAAAATAGATATTTGAAACAATATCCCCAAAACCGCCTAGTGGGGAGGCATTAAATGAGTTGGTAACTTTCTTGATTGTTTAGATTTATACTCCAAAATCCTTTCATTCACTCATTCATTCAACATATTCACAAGTCTAGTAAATTGCTTTTTCTCTCTTCCTCCTTTTCTTTCAAAACCGGCCAAGACATAGATTGGAGAAGAAATCATCAAAATTTCAAGATCAAGCTTTAAACAATCTAGAATTACACTCTTATTAAGGTTTTGAAATAAAAACCTAAGTGTTTAGGTTAAACCTTTGTTCTTTGCACCTCATCATATTAACTTGTAAGCATATCACTTCATTTACATCTTTCCTTTTCATTACATATGTATTTTATCATTTTCATAGCAAGCATGCAAGACTTGTGTTAGTTATACCATTTTACCATTGATTTTTAGAGTTTATTACATAAGTCATCCTATAATTATTCCCTTGGTATATTTTGGTCTTGATGGTGTTTAGGAACCCATGACACCTAAGAAGGTGTATGGTAGGATTAGATTAGCTTTGGAGTTGATTTGAAGGGATTGGAATAGGTTTAGTACGAGAAAAACTATTTTCGATAAGTATAAAAGTGTTCTGTCCTTATTTTGTTTTTCTGGAAAATCCGACGATGAGTCACGAAATTTTGGCCTTGATATTTAGAAAATATACTTTAAAACGAATCCGTGGCGCTTGAACGGATTAAAGCGGAGTTATAACGAAGAAGTTATGAATTTTTCAAGTTTGATGACGAAATATATATTTTAAAATTTCAAGATACTATTTTTATCTTGTACGAGTAAAAAGCAGCCTTAAGCTTCACAAATTATTTCGACTTATCAAAATATATTAGTATACTTTGATACGAAGCTAAGGACGTATTATCGTGAAAACGGTTTAAACGACTAAGATATACACGTTTTCATAAAATTAAATAACTATTATTTTAGAAAACTATATTATTTTTACGAGATAAGTGTTACGGTAACTAAACGACCATGTTGACGGTTGTTTTTATCAATGATGTGGAACTTTTGTAACGAGATGTCTTCAATGAAATTAAGATCACCAAGCATATTTTTCAAAGCGACCAACCGTTTGTATAAGCGGAGTTTTAATAAATTAATTACGGTTGCTCAAACTTTGCCAAAACTCACTTTTTACACAACATTTAGACAAAATCACCATCTTTAACCTTTATTATCTTTATGTTCGAGACCTTTATGTCAAAAACACAGGCTGAAACTTCTAGATTTTGATACAAGCTTTCCAAAACCGTCGAGTTCGTTTCCTAACGATCGGCGTACACCATTTTACGACTAGTTTTTCAAAGCCATTTTTGTCATTTTCATGAAATTTCCGGCGACATTATTTTACTGAAAAGTGATAATTTCACTATAAATCATTCTGAAACCATTGTAGGATGACATTTTGCGTAAATACTTGTAAAGTAATTTAAGAATGGTCAAGGCGTCAAAAGTATTTTTCGACGATAAGTATTATTTTCAAAACTCACAAATGGTATAAATAACATCTGAAATGCATGCATAACGTTATATCATAACTCATAACATAGCATATCATTCATAATAGGTCATTTTGAGATTCACGCTACATTTCGATTAGTACTCACTTTTGTCTTCGCATCATTCCACCAAGTGAGTTCCATAGCCCCTACTTTTACTTGTTTTCATAACTGCTTTTGGGGAGATACATGCTCGACTATTTTATAACTATCATGATTATTTGAAACTACATGTTTAAGCGAAATGAATGTTTAGTCATATCCTATATCATAAACTAGTGTGGTAGCCCGCGCGTTGCTGCGGGATTGCCTTGACACCAGTAAATCAAGTAAATATACACATTAAACCATTGTGACCATATAATGTACCTCAAGAATCTGGATTGTATAAAAAATGTATAGATTACTTCACCATAAGAATTGCGCAAATTAGAGAACTGTCAGAGGTGCAAATACTTTTACTACTTCACCAGAGTTGGTTTTATGTTGAGCTCTTCATATAGTTCCTTTGTCTTCAAGAAGGGATGTGACAGTGCGTTGCTCCAGTTTTACACTCAAAATAAACTGAACTTTGTTAATAGAAAGAAAACGATATGTTTTGAAAACACTGAATAGCAACTTTATAAAATGCCAATGTGTAGTACTAACTTGAGTAGAGTAGCAGCTTTCGGGCCGACACATATGAATGAAATTTCCCCAACGGATATGATAGTCTAGCGCTCTTTCCTTCCTTGAAAACAGCATATCCAAGTATCCTTTGGCCATCTATTTCCTCCAGAGAATCTGCATCCCAATAACAAATTTTCAAAACCAAAAGTCAAGAGTTTGAGAAAAAAATAATGCTAATTACTTTGTAACCTTACTTTTAAAAAAATTGACATTTTTTAACTTCACGTAAATAAATGGTAACAACAACATATACCTTTGAGACCTAACTCGAACACCTTAACATATCTCCAATCCTATCTATATTTAAATTTTTCTATTTATAGGCTTCCTCGTTGTAATAATTGAAAGACAAATGTTTGTAGCACACTTTAATTAGACAAAATAATTCATTCTATTCTAATCTCAAAAACATAATAACCGTGTCATTACATCTCTATTTCAATGATAAATAATTACGGGAGGATATGAATTATATTTTCTGGACTAATATTACAATATGAGCCATCTAATTGTTTTTGTAACTATTTATATAGCTATACAATTTCCTATTTGTTTTGTGCATGGTCATTATTCTTTGGCAAACGAAGGCATAACATGCTTGTGTAAGCTACAATAGGATTTTCTAATCCACATTTGTCTAACACCTAATCCTTTGCTACTAAAATAGATGATATAAGGATGGTTTCAATTGAAACTAAAATTTGTATCTGACAAGTGCAACAAACGTGGTGAAGTAACAAATATGTAATAGCTAAACAATTCATACGCAATATTAGGTGCTACTCGCTATAACAAAGAATACCAAAAGTTTTTTCCTATTAAGTAAACTATTTACTAAGTAGGTTATGACTCAAATTTTCATAAAGAGAAAAATAAAAAATATTTACCGCAGTCAATATTTTTAACGTAGCCGTAATGTATGCTCGTGTTTTGTCCTCCCATGTTTCATCCATTCTACTCATTGCCGCTTGATGAGACACATCTACAAACTAACCGGTGCCTTTTTTGTTAATCGGCAACGTCAAGCTTTTCTTTATCGATAAAACGCTCCCGCCAATATCCACGCCGATTATCGTTATTCTTGATAATAAAAGGCAATGGAATCTTACATTCTAACGGTTAACCTCCGTAAACCGAACACGCCAAGTAATGGAAAAGATACGATGTTCCGGACCATATGTTGACATCCTTCGCGGCTGTACTAGTTGATTGACAAAAGGATCATGTCAAGTTTGTGATTAAGTTTGATTTTACTCCATAGTAAGCAATTTTTTCCCTCAGACATACACCTGTATAAAACACCAGTATGATGAGTTATCGAATTTAACTTCAATGACTTATGAGCTTATGTAACTCGGCCTATATACCATAAGCCTTTTTTTAAGGCTTACTTCTCAATTTATGAGGTCATACCCATTTTCAAGTTATAACTATGTAATCAAAAAATATGAAAAAAAAAAAAAAAAAAAAAAAGCATATTTCTTTGTTCAGGTTAATTCACTTTGGGTTGGACTGGTCCTAACCTATTCAACCCACTTGGCATATTTCTTTTATAGCTCAATTTTTAGTTATCTGTTTGCCTTCTTAAAGATATAGTATCACCCAAATCGACCCATTCATATGTAAATGGGTCGAAAGTTCCGTCTTTATAAGTAAAAGCTTTTCCTAGGTTCCTTATATTCATAAGCTACAGAGTGTATCCTAAGTAATCTCCAAATAATGGGTTCTAATTTAGTTCTTGTTGCAAGCGATTAAAAAATAGCTGCGTGACTAAATGTCAATTTGGCAGCCACACATAGAGCATAAGCTATTGTACAACGGCGTAGGTATTACTATAAGACTATAAGTAAAAGCTACACAGACCTATGCAATTTTATTGCCCTCCTGAACTGCACCTTCTGAACCACACCCCCTGAACCTCATACCGTCTGTACAATAGACAATCTTATCAGCTGGTAACTCACCCTATATCCAACTCTCAAAAACCATTGAGCTGAGAGATGCAACAGCGTGAACTTCTTAAGCGTACAGAAATCCTGTAAACTAAATATCCATGTCAAATTCGTCACTATCCATGAAATTTGTTTAAAAGTCACCATGATAACAATAGAGATAATAATCAAAACATATGATTAAATAGTCAAATGTTCGATGTAATCGATCGATTTTATATGTGAAACAGTATACTTGTGCTATCGTTACCTTTTTCATTGAAAAAAAAATTATATTTCGCTAAATGAAAAAAACAATGGAGAAAACCGAAAGGGGCTCACTTTGGAGACATATATACATCGTGATTACAATGTTTTTGATTCGTTATGCATAACATTTTGATGGAATTCAATCAGATTATCTGATTTTTATGTTTTGGTGGAATTCAAACAGATATAGACACATACCAGCAAGGAAAGTGTATATATCTGTCGTAGCAACATAAAAAGCAACCCCTGTTTGATAAGCTGTCAATGCAAGACCTTGAATTGACTCAACTTGTCTTCGGGTTTAAATCTCCTCAATACACCATAACCAAATCTAAAAATATGTATATGAGAATCAATGATGAAGAACATAAAGTCACATGTACACATCTTACGGTAGATAAAACCTTTGTAAAATCCTTGAAAAGCTTACGATGGTGTATAACAGGGTCTTCGTGCGTCGAGAATTAGTGACACGTAGTTCTTCATTGACGTTAAAACTGACCTCTTCTTAATTATATATACCCCTAGTATAAGAAAAACATGTAAATTTGACTTAATTAGTAGCAAGAAACAAACACCACATTAAATGACAAAACTACTAAACGAAGGTTCACAATACTTTTGGCGAGTGCCTTTGCGAGCAGTTCTACAGGTGATAAGCCAGAAGATACTAATAACTCTACTGCAGCAGCCTTAAAAACAGGAATGGCACTGCAATTTAAAACACATAATCAGATGTAAGTTACTATTTTTATTTTTTAAACTAATTAATTACACATAATCAGATGTTGAAGACTATCACCACAAAAAAATCCAGAAGCATTTCACAAAAATGAAAAGTGATACTCTTAGCTTATTTATCAGGCTTATGGGGTTATTTTGTTTTGAGAAAACTTATAGAAAAAGGTAGCCAAAAGAGCCGGTGTTTGATGGTTGTTTGGGGGTATCTATACCTCTAGAGCATGTTGTTTGCCCTCTTCATACCAAAAGAATGCACCATGATGGCGAGGAACCTGGTTGGTGTCACCCAAATACATGGAGTCCAAAAGCATTCCTCGTATCAAGCCATCATCATCGGCCATCATCACTCAAAACTACTCTAGAGTCCAAAACTACGTATCTCTCGGAATATTACTATCACTAAAATAGAACTCAACCTGCAAATATATCATATAAGCATAGAAATTAAAATATCACCAATCAATCATTAAAAAAATTAATAATAACAATAACCTCGGCATACACGTAATGACTTTCTTTACTGGTCTCGTCATCTAATTGAATCGCCACCATCTTATCTTGTCTCGTGTTATCTGTTAATACAAAACATCTTAAATTAAGCAAACAGATTTTATTGAGGAAAAAAAAGGCTTAGTGGGGACATGAATTCTTTTTACGCTTATATGGTTGGTTTTAATAAGCGTAAGCGCTTCGATATCCAAACACTTCACGATTTTACGCTTATTTGTATCAAATCGACAATCGAACACTTGTTTCTAAAAGTACTTATAATTAGCGGACTTTTACAAAGCTCGATAACCACACCAACGAAGGAACCACATCCTCACCCCTTTCGAAATCGATATAGTCGGCCAATTCCACCAACAACATCACATCGGACATCACCTAAAAAACAATGTTACACATATTTATAACACAAATAGATTAAAAAAAAAATAGTATAATTAGTACCACCTCAAAATGAGATGATTGAGGAAATCGATTATAGTAGAGAAGCTTGATGAGTTGATTGATTATCGAGATATTAATGATGTCCGGCATTACCTAATTGATATAATTTGAGATATTAATCTTACCTAATAAGAAAAATCAGATCAGTTGATTGATTATCGAGATATTAATCTTACCTAATAAGAAAAATCAGAAGACAATGATAACCAAAAATCATGAACCAATAACCAATCCGGTGACTTTGAGTTCATAACTTTAAAACGATTTTAGTGATCGAGTGTTAGGTTTGCTTAGGATTTTCTCAAAAAATATGAAGGGTGTGTGTGTGTTTGATGATAAAAGGCGGTTGAGGAAGGTCTTTGAAATCTACCGTGTGTTATTTGTGTGAAATGTATACATGTGTTATGTGTATTTGGTACAAATTGTATGAGATACAATGAACAGTAAAAAGACAAACACACTTCACCCAATGGGGTGCTGCCACAATGCTTTTTTTTTGTATTATACCATGTGTAGACCAATCAAAATGTGACACCACAGCATTTGTAACATGTATTTTCATACTCCTCCAACTCCAATTAGTATATATTATAATCATGGGCCGAATGTCTTGGGATTATCCCGAGGCGAATGTCTTGGGATTATCACGGCCGAATGTCTTGGGATTATCATTGGTGAATGTCTTGGGAACATCATTGAAATTTGGATGTCTTGGGATTTTCATTAAAGCGAATGTCTTGGTATAATTATGTCAAGTAAACATTGATACATTAAGTCATGCACTATTATGTGAATTCATTTGACATCATGCGCTTGAACATAAACTATATACATTTTGGCAATGGGTTGTGAATACACAGTTGCAAGTTTTGTATGGGCGAACTTGGGCCGAGTGGATTCGATGCCTTTCTTTGCATAAACGATTTTGAAAGGCTTTACATTTCAACACAAACCCATGAACTCACTCAACCTTTGTGTTGACACTTTTAGCATGTTTTATCTCGGTATCTAAGGCATATACTTCATGGCATGCATGTGGACACATCTTAGAGTCGCGAGACGACGAGTCTCACTGGTTTTACTCACTTTAAACATCGTTTGAATTGTAACAAACTTATTTCCGCACAAGTTGATTTTCATTTGGGACTGAACTTTGTAAACTCGATTGTTTTATTAAATCAAGCGATGTGTTTTCCAAACGACACTTTAGGTCGTTCAATATATCTATGCTGTGATGCTATGACGATCAATCCCGAATTCCATTCCACCGCAAAAGCAGTAATTTGGGGTGTGACATTGGCATCGAGCTTGATTATAGAGAACTAGGTTGCATCATTGACCTAGACTATAACTACATTATCATAGCATCTCATCATTTCATCATAAGTGCATGTTCACTTTGCATGCGATTTATACGTACATTTTTCGAGTTATTTACTTTCATTTCATATCGATTGTCACACGGATGCCTTTAAATGCCCATTCCATTATTCTTTCTTCATACTCTAATGTGGAGAATTCCTTGTCATTCCCTATCACAATTTTTACATCAATTGACTCATCACCGATAACGTCGAATGCCGAGATAAACCTTTAAGTACGGCAAAGTCACTCTCACTCCTTTGTTGCACCACTAACATGTCGAGTTACACGTTATTAACACATTAAGTCACTAAACCACCATACATTTGAAACATTTACAACACCTCATAACCCATCTTTTCGGAAACCGTCGATCATTTTGAAAAATAACCTCAAACGTATCATTTCTTATCACCTCTCTTTAGGCGCATATTTTAACATGGGATTTGCTACGTCTCACATTTCCTCTTGTTTTGAAGAAGATATGGCAAGAAAGCTACACACGAAATGACTCAAGCGGCTATTCAAAAGTTGGTAAAGGATAGTGTAGCGAGAGGCATTAAGGATTGAAAGGAAGCGGTGGGCTGCTGCTGCTGCCGAGGCCGCTGCTTCTTCTTGCCGCATAAGCTTCTTCTTCTTGGAAATGCGGGAGGATCCGGAGTTAAGAGTCATTCTTACAAGGATTTCAAAGTGGAGATCCCACCAAGTTTAAAGGGATGAAGGAGCCACCGCCATGGTGCGATGGTTCGAGAAATTGGAGTCCGTGTTTTCTTTGTGTAATTGCCGGATGATAGTAAGGTCAAGTTTGCTACAAGTACACTACTCGATGGAGCATTGTCGTGGTGGAACTCATATGCTCAACCGATGGGAATGGAGAATGCTTTCAAGCTTACTTGGGAGCAATTCAAGGGTTTGGTAACTAAGAAATTTTGTCCTCGTCGGAGTGAAAAAGTTGGAGACATAATTCTATGAACTAGTAACAATTGGGTATGATATTGACACTTACATTCGAGATTCCAAGAATTGGCCGTATTATGCCCATCTATGGTTTCGGATAATGAGAAGCTCTTGGAGGCTTTCATTGAAGGACTTCACGAGATTATTCAAGGTGATGTGACTTCCTTTGATCCATGAAACAATTGAGGAATCTATTCGATTGTCTCAAAAGCTTATGGCACAAATAGTAAAGAGGGCAACACCACCAACACCAACCGTAACAACAATACCAACAACCGCACCAACTACAACAATAACCACGACAACAATAACAATAATCACACCATCAACAACAACACCAACAACCAAACTAACCACAATAAAAGGAAATGGGAAACGACCGGGAGGTTATAACAACAACAACCAAAACCGTAACACTAACCATCATCAACAACGAATAGAGGCAAGAAGCTGCAATGGTTTATCTTCTGCGCCAATAGAAGGCGAGGTTATCTTTGGAACCTACCCACTATGTAATCGATGTAAGTATCATCACACGGGTCTTTGCCACATTAAGTGCTACAAGTGTCAAAAACTAGGACACCATGCCAGGAATTGTAGAGGCAAGACCATAGTTACGTGCTTCGGATGTGGGGAGCAAGGACACTATCGAAGTCAATGTCCTCAAAACCAAGGTCAACAAGTCGAAGGTGCTCATGGGAATGTATATATGTTAGGAGGAGGAGGAGCTCGTCAAGGTATCAACGACGCGGAAGACTGAAGAAGTTTGGAAACTAATAGTCTTATTTCTCCTTATGTACTATGTCGTACTAAGTTTATGTTTTCCATCGTATCCGAATCTTTATAACTTAGGATGTACTACTTTTGCTAAACCACTCGTTGTGAAATATTCTCATCTATCGTACTTATTTTCTTTCCGATATGTTATTACTTACGAGAATCTTACTTCCTTTTTCTTTAATTATCATTTTAACGACACGGTTTAAATCCTTGTAAACATTGAGAGTTATAACAACTAAACCGAACGTCACGTCATCGTTCCTTAATTATACATAGCCTAGCTAACTATGTCTAATGCGGAGGATCACGTTATGTTGGGAGCAGTTATTTATAAATCTTAGTGCAAGCAAAATTTTCACATGTTCCGATTCAAAGTGTTACTTGTGAGAGATTCATCCGATATTTTCCTTACTATGATGTTTTAGACACTCTCAATCATCGATAACCGTAACGACACTTCTCCATGTCTTCTCTCCTCGATAATCACCACAAACTCAACAATTCGATAGACTAACACGAACTGAATTCAGGGACTGAATTCCTTTTTGGATGGGCGAATGTGACAACTCGCAATTTCAAGTCATTTCTCAAGTTTCACTATTTCACCATTTAACGTAAACTAGGTTTACGTGTTCCAAATCAGCGTAACCTTAATGGTTTAGCGGCGAATTCATGATCATATCATCACGAACCTTTCATAAAGACTAAGTTTAGTCTACATTTCATTAACATCGCAGCATCATGTTAGTTCATTCATGATTTTTCATTTCACTTTAAGCGTAAATTTTATATTAAATAAGCGTTATCGCGTAAGTTATTATTTTGAACATTTAATCCGATACTTCCAAAATGATCCCGATATATTTTATACTTACATTTAGTTTATAAAACTATATTTTGAGTTTACCTAGTGTTCTAAATTTATTACGTACATAAATCGTTAAATTTATATTATTCGACGTTTTCTCAAAAACTACACGATAATTATTATATCACTCAAATTATGCAAGAAATATATTTTACAATTTTATGACTCAATATATTTTACTTTGACCAATTAAAATTTATTAGCTAAAACTATCCTATTGCACAAATGTATACACAAGTTACAACAAACTTATACTTAACTACATTTACTTACACATTTTATACATAATACATTTTATAAAAAAAAAAATAGATATTTGAAACAATATCCCCAAAACCGGCTAGTGGGGGAGGCATTAAATGAGTTGGTAACTTTCTTGATTGATTAGATTTATACTCAAAATCCTTTCATTCACTCATTCATTCAACATATTCACAAGTCTAGTAAATTGCTTTTCTCTCTTCCTCCTTTTCTTTCAAAACCGCCAAGACATAGATTGGAGAAGAAATCATCAAAATTTCAAGATCAAGCTTTAAACAATCTAGAATTACACTCTTATTAAGGTTTTGAAATAAAACCTAGGGTGTTTAGGTTAAACCTTTGTTCTTTGCACCTCATCATATTAACTTGTAAGCATATCACTTCATTTTACATCTTTCCTTTTCATTACATATGTATTTTATCATTTTCATAGCAAGCATGCAAGACTTGTGTTAGTTATACCATTTTACCATTGATTTTTAGAGTTTATTACATAAGAGTCATCCTATAATTATTCCTTGGTATATTTTGGTCTTGATGGTGTTTAGGAACCCATGACACCCTAAGAAGGTGTATGGTAGGATTAGATTAGCTTTGGAGTTGATTTGAAGGGATTGGAATAGGTTTAGTACGAGAAAAACTATTTTCGATAAGTATAAAAGTGTTCTGTCCTTATTTTGTTTTTCTGGAAAATCCGACGGTAGGCACGAAATTTTGGCCTTGATATTTAGAAAATATACTTTAAAACGAATCCGTGGCGCAGAGCGGATTAAAGCGGAGTTATAACGAAGAAGTTATGAATTTTTCAAGTTTGACGACGAAATATATATTTTTCGAAATTTGACATACTATTTTTATCTTGTGCGAGTCAAAAACGAGCCTTAAGCTTCACAAATTATTTCGACTTATCAAAATATATTAGTATACTTTGATACGAAGCTAAGGGCGTGTTATCGTGAAAAGCAGTTTGAAGCGACTAAGATATACGCGTTTTCATAAAATTGCCGTAACTATTATTTTTAGAAAACTATATTATTTTTACGAGATAAGTGTTACGGTAACTAAAACGACCATGTTGACGGTGTTTTATCAATGATGTGGAACTTTTGTAACGAGATGTCTTCTAATGAAATTAAGATCACCAAGCATATTTTTCAAAACGACCAACCGTTTGTATAGCGGAGTTTTAATAAATTAATTACGGTTGCTCAAACTTTGCCAAAACTCACTTTTACACAACATTTAGACAAAATCACCATCTTTAACCTTTATTATCTTTATGTTCGAAACCTTTATGTCAAAAACACCTGAATGAAACTTCTAGATTTTGATACAAGCTTTCCAAAACCGTCGAGTTCGTTTCCTAACGATCGGCGTACACCATTACGACTAGTTTTTCAAAGCCATTTTGTCACTTTCATGAAATTTCCGACGACATTATTTTACGACGAAAAGTGATAATTTCACTATAAATCATTACGAAACCATTGTAGGATGACATTTTGGCGTAAATACTTGTAAAGTAATTTAAGAATGGTCAAGGCGTCAAAAGAGTATTTTTCGACGATAAGTATTATTTTCAAAACTCACAAATGGTATAAATAACATACGAAATGCATGCATAACGTTATATCATAACTCATAACATAGCATATCATTCATAATAGGTCATTTTCGAGATTCACGCTACATTTCAGTGTACTCACTTTTGTCTTCGCATCATTCCACCAAGTGAGTTCCATAGCCCCTACTTTTACTTGTTTTCATAACTGTTTTGGGGGAGATACATGCTCAACTATTTTTATAACTATCATGATTATTTGAAACTACATGTTTAACTGAAATGAATGTTTAGTCATATCCTATATCATAAATCATGGGCCAATGTCTTGGGATTATCCCGGGCGAATGTCTTGGGATTATCCACGAACCGAATGTCTTGGGATTATCATTGAAATTTGAATGTCTTGGGAACATCATTGAATTTGGATGTCTTGGGATTTTCATTAAACCGAATGTCTTGGTATAATTATGTCAAGTAAACATTGATACATTAAGTCATGCACTATTATGTGAATTCATTTGACATCATGCGCTTGAACATAAACTATATACATTTTGGCAATGGGTTGTGAATACACGGGTTGCAAGTTTTGTATGGTGGAACTTGGGCCGAGTGGATTCTGATGCCTTCTTGCATAAACGATTTCGAAGGCTTTACATTTCAACACAAACCCTATGAACTCACTCAACCTTTGTGTTGACACTTTTTAGCATGTTTTATCTCGGTATCTAAGGCATATACTTCATGGCATGCATGTGGACACATCTTAGAGTCGCGGAGCGGCGAGTCTCACTGGGTTTTACTCACTTTAAACATCGTTTGAATTGTAACAAACTTATTTCCGCAAGTTGATTTTCATTTGGGACTGAACTTTGTAAACTCGATTGTTTTATTAAATCAAACGATGTGTTTTCCAAACGACACTTTAGGTCGTTCAATATATCTCAGAATGTGATGCTATGACGATCGATCCAGGAATTCCATTCCACCAAAAGCAGTAATTTGGGGTGTGACAAAATTGACCCGTTTTTCGACGGGAGCAGTTCAACCGGTTGAACCACCCGGGTCGAACAAGCTTCAAAACGTTATGTTTAATCCCGAATCTTCAAACTTTTTATTTTTCGTTTGAACCCATAAACTTTTTAACACAAAACGATCAGTCATTATATAAATATATTATCTATAAGTTTTCTTCAAAACAATTATAATGTTTACAATTATGAGAAAATATGTGCGCGTTAGTGCACGTTTAACTTTTCAATATCTAAATCGCTCATTTAAAAAATGAAATTTAAATGTGCTTGAATCTTTTACAAAATAGCCAAAATTAGCCAATTTTTATTTTATTTTGGGCTAATCATATTCACGCTAATTTTAGTCACCATTAATCCCATCCTTGTTAGTTTTACGCAACAAGTAGCGTGTGTTTTAGTTTTATCCTATAACCGATGTAATGTTTCTTTCATTTCATTAAATGATTTTATATGTTGTTTGATAGATGTTAAGAATTTTATACAGACTTTAATTATTGTATAAGACAACCGTTTGCGATTCGCGTTTTCATGCTTCGCGCTCTATTTTAAGCGCTTCACAAAACACTCATCACAATATCACAAATCATTAATTATCGACGCTAGAAAGCAAATTAAATGCATACGCGGTCTTCGTCTGGTTTATGAAAAGAGAATTGATTTGCTTGTGATTTAGCGCTTTAAATGTACAACTTAATGAAGAAGATATGATAAATGTGCGATTCTTATTACTGCGGTTTGGGTGTCGAATCACTAGCATTATAAAAAAGTCTCTCACTTTTCATATTTACTTGATACATATCTACGTGAATGGATTTTTTTTAATAGTCATAGAAATTTACGGCGTTTTACATTAAATTTTAATAATTTAATGGTTTTCTAATTTAGACATTTGTTACTCGTAAATACTTAAAGGGGTTACGCAATTTTATTTGAATTGTTCGGACGTCGCCTAGTCACTAAGTTTTATTGGGTTAGGTGAATCTACGACGTCTCCTTACGAATTAGCCATACCAAATGTCCAAATTTAAAAACTCTAAAATTTAACTCATACATGCAACACCTTCCTTTTTCGGTGAGAGTGCGACTCTCTACGTCTTACCTCCCTCATGTATCATTTCAACGAAATTGGGTATTCTTGTTGTGGCATCCAAAGCCTTTCATGTTAAGTTCACAGTGCTATAATTTTGTCATTAATAAACTCATAATGTGCTTTAAGCCTTTAACTATTTTTTCATCAAATAATGGATTAAGGGGTTGTTTGATAAAACTGTACTATTAAGCGCTGAACAAATCAAAGCTACTGAATAATTTAAAGGTGTTGAGTGAGCATGATTCTGAATTGAAAAGTTGTTTTAGAAATGTTCTGATGTTTTTGAATAAATGAAAATTACCATTTTAACCTCGATTGTGATTAAATGATTGTGATTAAATTTAGATGAAACGTGTTGATTAATAGTGTTCATTTTTTAACTTATAATCTCAAAAATGAATGTATAACAAAAACAAATGGTGTAGGTTAAAAAGATTAGTTTAACATAAGATAAATTTTAACAATCACATACTTTCGTATGAGTTACCAGCGAATATTTAGGCAATTACTCGGCCCATTTTTAGACTATTTAAGATTATAAAAGTATTGTGATAATACGTTTGTTGGTGGCTTGATGCATCTATTTCGTCACCCATTTTCAATTTTAATACCTTCAATAGTATGAGAGGGACGTGTAATATATAGGCAATTACTCGGCCTACTGAATCATTTTGTTTATTCTAGCAAGCAAAATCGCTCAGCACATAATTTATCATTCAATTGCCATTTTATAAATTACCAAACATGCTAACCGATTAATTTTTTAATAGTCATCATCAACAATAAATTGGGCTAAAGCCACTACTAGAAAAGCTACTATTGGCAACGGAAATTAACAATAGAATCAAATCTTCTTTGATTTTATGTTTAAAGAACGGAAAACAAAGAACGAAAAGATTTATAAAGTATTGCAACGGAACTCATATGCTAAAACGATTTCTATTGATATAAATTTTAATAGCAACGGATTATTAGGATTTCCGTGGGTAGTATGTTAAAATTTTAGCTACGCTTGGATTTCCGTTGATAGATGCCGAAAGCCTTTATGCTAAAACTTACATATTACAAAGGCCTTTATGTAAATATAGCTTCTAAATGATTTTTGTTATGTGAAGTGATTGACACACTCTTAATTTTTGTTGGGACACTTTATAGTGTGCATTAGGTAATTGTACTTTAAGTATAAACTGTTTTAACTACTTGTACAATGAATCCGGAGTAGGGATGACAAAAGTACTCGAAACCAACGGGGAAAACCGAAACCCGAACCGGTTGGGGTCGGGTTCAAGGGCAGCTTTGGGTATTGATAACTTTTTTTGGCAAGGTAGGGCTCTGGTAATACTCGCCCGATTACCCGTACCCCTACCCATATTCATTTACTCGAATCTATACCCACTTTATTGATATTGTAATTAAGTAGAATATATATACATTATATATAATTTCTTCCATTATATATTTTTATATAAGTATTTTATTACACAATGCATTTTATTTGTATATGAATTATTTAAAAGCGTTATCGAGTTCGGGTTCGGGTGGACCCAACCACCCTATTGACACCCTTACTCCGGAGTGTGCCACCACTTCCCTTTAGTTATAGTCTCGTCACTCATTCCCAAAAATAATCAGTCCCCAAATTTTCACCTTCAAACATCATGTAACCGCTCCACTCTCCACAGCATCTCCGTCGCATCACCGCTCCTCTACACGAATCACGAATTGGTATATCAAATCTCTCATTACGTTTTAATCGCGACTCATATTGTAACTGAATGTATAAACTGTATAAGTATGTTGTTTATAGCTTCATTTTTGTTATCTTGTGTATATTTTGACCTCATTTCTTAGGATTTGTTACGTTTGAAACCCTAGCGTACGTGCGAGCTGTAACTGATATTAGTTTAGTGTAGATGTTGAGTTTAGGTTGTTACGAAGCCGTAACTACTTTTTTTTAGATGCAAAAATATAATGCGTTAGCTTCATCTGATGTAAGTTTAGTGTATATTTTAAATTAATTAATGTGATGACTAATATTTTGAGGTTAAAGTTGTTACGAAGCGTTTAACTGTGAGTTGTTAGTAATTGTTAGGTATTTTAGAAATATAGATATCCTTTGTGTTTTATGAGTTACTTTCTTGGTTTTGCTGAGGTGTAGATGACAAGTTTTTAACGCATTTTCTTCTACAGGTGAACTTTTGATTGAAAAATGTGAATGGTATTTCATGTCGATCCATATGTGTTTTACTGATTTTGATCATATGCATTTTCTGATATACAGTCAAAGTAGGGAAGTTGCGAGATCATAGGTAGGAAGTGTCTATACTTTAGTGTATAGGGGAATGCAGTTGCCGTATAAAGCATTAGTTCGATGAAAAATTAATGTGATTATATTGAAAACATGTTGGTAAGACATAATAGTTAGGATGTATCATCTTATTTCATTAATATTAGTGTTATCTAACTTTATTTAAACTATGTATTTGTGCATGCATAAAACTTTATATAATCCCTTGTCCTACTAAATTTGATTGAAATGAGGCTCCACATTTTTGTTGGTATTATCGATAACTGTATCTTATATTTCAGTGCTAAAAGGATGGCAGCAGCAACAAATGGTACACGTGAATCCAACATTAATGCTAGTAGGAGGGTTCTGATTGACGAAGAGGATTATGCTGATTACATGCCTAAGTACACTGGAGTACAAGATCCCATAGCGGCCAACATGTGGATTGTTAAAATGGAGCAATTCTTTGATTGTATTGAGTGTGCTGATGATGACAAGGTAGTGTATGCTGTCTCTATGTTGAGATCAGGAGCCAAGACATGGTGGAACAAGATTAAGGGTACGAGTGGGCCTACGAAGATGACATGGAGTCGATTCAAAGAAGTGTTCAAAGAAGAGTTTTCTCCGTCAAGAATGGAGATGAAATTAGTGGAAAAGCTCATGACAATTAAACAAGGTAGAAATGAACGGGTGCGCGAGTACACTTCTCGCTTTGATGAATTGTGGTGGTTTTATTCGTGCTGTCTTACCCCAGAAAAGAGACAGATTTATATGTTTGTAAAGGGATTGAAAGCTAACATAAAAGACTTCATCCCAGAGAAAGATCTGACTTCATGGGAGAAGATGCTTGCAGCTACTTTATTGATTGAAAAAGAAAACAATAGACGCTTAGAAGAGATAAATGCTCTTAATAAGAAAATGGGAAGGGTTCGAAAGCAGAAAGTGTTGCAAGTGCGGCAATAGACATGAGAGTGAATGTTGTTATGGTTTGAACCGATGTTACAAGTATTGCATTTCAAGGTCAACTTTTGGGTTTTTGTTTCTGAAGTAGTAATCTGATTGTACATGTCCTAGTTTTATGCTGCTGCAAGACTAAATGAAGCCATGTGTGGCTTTTAAGACAGTTTATGTTTGTCAAAAAAGTTTGTAAATAAGTAATGTGTGTTTATCGTTCTCTTAGCATCTGTTTTGTTAATCGAATATTAGGTTACCAAACGAAGGTAGATACTTCTGTGTTATCAAACAACTGTTATTTCAATGTTTTGGCCCATAGTTGATTCATTTACTGGGATCCTTGTTGCGAAACAGTAGTGCAACTGAAGGTATATGGGTCAGTTTAGGCAAAATGGAGTGTTATTCTTTAGTCTCACACAAGTTCAGGTCAAAATGGGTCTCACTGAAAAAGTTGACCCGCTAAACCTTTGGTTTTCTTCTTCGAGTTTAAAATGATAGGCAACATACCTAATTAAACTTCATAATCTTACAGGCTAAATATCCATTGAATGAAACAAATGAAAGGTCTAAAATATATTGAAACGAACCTATCCTAAACTGTTTAGTTTATTGTATAAACGAGTTATATTTTCAAAAAACTGGTCAAATAATGTATGGGTCGGGTGGGAATGACCCCATTGGGTTCAAAAGTTATTCCCTTTTACATTTTTCATTTTCCAAAAAAGAAGAAAACAAAGGGTCACAAATCATTAATTCTTTATTGGTAATAAGCATAATTTACTCTTGGTTGTGTTTAAAAGCTCTACTCCTTCCCCAGCAAAAGAAAACATTGCCTCCTTACTTGCTCACTTGCTGTTCCATCCTTTTTCCGTCACCGTTATCATCTTCGTGTAAGTTCAAGTTCATATTTGTTACTTTAATCGGTTTAGTTTATATAATTTTACATGCCTTTTTTACACAAACAATGAACTTATTACACCAAGATCTGTTGATGTGTAAGTTTATTGTTTGTTTTGAGAATCTTTTACGTCTTTGTGCATGGATGCATGTTTTGAGAACTTTATACGTATGTCTTAGTTTAATAAGCAATTTTTTTCTTTTTAGTTTATGTTATTTTGCTGATAAGACATGTGGGTTAACTTTCATTTCAGTACTAAAAGGCAGGATGGTAATGACAAGAAATAGTAAACTTAGACCAAAGGTGGTTACCAAATCCAACACTGATACCAGTGTGGCACTCGATGCAAGTCAAGAGAGTGGTCAAGTGCAACATGGTCCAACAATGAATGAGCTTAGGGCAACAATAGCCGAAGAGGTTGCTAGAGCCATCAATCTAGCAATGCCCACTATTTTTGAACATGTTAAGGAAATCAGTCACAAAGTAATAGAAGATAAAGATGTGGTTAAGAAAGATGAAGAAGAGCAAGTTAAGGAAAACACTACTCGTGAGAACGGAGTTCTGGCTGAGAAGGAAGACATTTCTGATTGCATGCCGAGTTTAATGGACTATGTGACCCTATTGCAGCGTTGAGGTGGATTCATGAAATGGAGAACATCTTTAAGGCTATTAAGTGTGCTGATGAGGAGAAAGTAGTGTATGCCATCGCTAAGTTGAGATCGGAAGCTCTATCTTGGTGGGACATCGTTAAGGACACGAGTGTGCCTACGGCGTGGAATCAATTCAAAGAAATTTTCAAAGGCATGTTTTGTCCTATAAGGATGGTGATGCAGTTAGAGGAAGAGTTGTTGACTTTCAAACAAGGAAGTCAAACTGTGCAAGCGTATACTGCTCGCTTTGTGAAATGGCTAAATATGCTGAGCACCAAGTCGCGACTGAAGGGAGAAAGATGGAGAGGTTCATAAGGGGACTAAGGACTGACATCCGGGAAATGGTATCAACAAAGAACTTGACTACATTTCAGGAGGTGGTTGGGGCTGCTCAAGAAGTTGAAAAGAAGTTCAATAAACACTCACAAGAGAGGAATAACTATAGTATCAAGAGAATCCGAGAAGGGTCGTCAGAAAGCAGAACATGTACAAAGTGCGGGAAAATCCATGAGGGTGATTGTCATTATGGTTCAAAGGGACATCACAAGCGTGGTAAATTTGGTCGCTTGGCTTGAGAATATCATTTGGGTGAAAAGAAGTGTTCAAATTGATGTGATCGTACTGCAAATTGTTGCATTTGAAAACATCCTTTTGGTCTTATTTCAGTGAAGGTAGCATTTTTTGTGGATTTGAACATTGGTCAGGCCATGTACTCTTTTCTTCTTGCATTTCAGTCTTTTGCTATTAAGAAGTTTTCAGTTGAACCATCAAGAATCTATGAATCTTTGAAAGTATCATGCTCAAATGAGCTTAGATGTTATGAGGATGTTTCTGTGATTATTGCAATTTCTATGAATTTTTCATTTTACGAATTAAACAGCTTTGGTTTCTTCATCATGAAAATTCCCTCATCAACGTTACCTGATCTCCTAAGTAGGATTGACACAGAGAAAAACACTCATATTTGATGTCTCTATGTTGCAATTTGGGTGCGGTTCACGTATTGATCAAAAACACTTATTTTGGTTTGATGGAAGTTGCTAGCAAACTTATCGATTAATGATTAACAAACAAAAAATTTCAGTTTACACTAAAATAAATCTAACAGCTTTTAAATATAAAAAATCATTTTTTCCCCTTACTTTTTACTATTTTGCATATTGCAATGCATTTACCATAAGAAAATTTGGTACAAGAACAAAAAGCTTTTGCAAAAATGTGGAAAGGTTTAATTCAGAATAGCCTCAAAGTGTATTACAGTAACTTTAGTTGTATGTGTTGGAAAATTGATTTTGCAAAATGAGTTTTTGCAAATTTTGGACACTATTTAAAATATGATATATGTTATATATATTTATATTTCTTGGTAACTGCGTTCTCCTCGACGAGAGCTTATGACGAGCTAAAGTATGTCCAAAATGGAGTTGAAATGAATGAGATATCGTAATCTCGATGTGAGCAGACTTGAAACATAAAACTTGGAAAAATGGAGAATCCCATCGCCCAAAACAAAGTGGATGCTTGTTTATAAGGAAATTATAGTTTTGGCTATCAAATTCCTTTAGGTTGGTTATGCTCCCACTCCTACGTGCTTGCGCGAGGGGTCTGAAAATGGGATTCCGGTCAATGAGTTGAGCTTTTGAACTCATGCGACCTGCAGACGAATCAGCTCAAGCCTCGCGTCGTGCGTATCTTTCTTTGCAGTTTATTTCCAGATTTTCTGTAAATCTATTTTAGGAATAGATTTAAACTTATCATGTAAGTTTACAGAAATCGTTTTATGGTTTAAAAAGATATGCAAATCAATTTTATGTATTAAAAGATTTGCGAATCTGCTTTTGATAATATGATTTTAGTTATATGGCTAGAATATCTTGTCTTGGAGAACAAGATAGGTTTTCAGTATAAATATAGCCATGTCTCATTCGGTTTTACGTTCGAATAACGCACTCTTTATCGACGAGTTCGAAGATTCGCTCGAAACACACGAGTCTTTCGACGATCTTCGAGCAAGTTAGTCGGTCCGTTGTCTACAATTAAGACGTCACGTTATCTGCAGGAAGCAGATCGGCGAACTGTTTTAAGGGAATCGTATTCAATCACGAGCCTCGTACAAATGTCTTTCTCCGCTTTCAGTTTACTTATTATTATAAGTCATGCCTTCGCCTCTACTCCTTTTCTGCGTTTATTCTTGTTTTACATTCATTATTTATAATTGTATTCGATTTATTATTTTAATAAAAGTGTCTACCGCTTTCCACGATATGTTGTCTTTAGTAAGTGTCGATAAGGACTTTTGTTGCGAGGATTGAAGTAGGCGGTGCTGCGAATGAAATCATGGCTAGCAATACGAGAATACCATAATTTTGATAGACATCTAAATCGGACAAGGGATTTGGCTGGCAGTCTTTCAATTCAAAGATTTCAATAAGCAAATCATCTGTTATATAACACGACATCTTTAGTAACTTCATATTGTTGATCGAGCAGAGAAAGAATAGTTACAAAATTATGTAAATCTTCTACCATTATATCTTTGTAATATTTGCCTGCAGATAAACAAAGTAATATATTGATGTAATATGATCTCAAAACTCGTTATTATATACTGTAAATTGTAAAGCTAATATTAAAACTTTGTCATACGAAGTTGTAAACTAGATTATAGGATTAGAGAATGCCTGAATATATGATCGTAACCTCGTAAAAAAAGAGGCTTTACCCGGTTTGAGTCTGTATGAAGGTGAGTTCAAACCCCGTCGAATTGGTTAAAAAAACGCGTCAATCAACACGATTTTATTTTACCCAATAGTTATTTTTACATGAAACAATGGATCAAGCCCAATAGTTATACGAAGCTGGGCTAAAACCCAATGAACTCAAGACCCAATACATTTTAGTAGATTATGGATAGCGAAAATGATAAATAAGTACTCTTAAAAGAGCGCAAAGGTGGCTGTCGTAAATAAACATGACAAATATGTACAAATCATTTATCGTTAAGTCACCTTTAGAATCTAATCGTTTATCGTTAGGTCGCCTTTAGCGTCGCTTTTAAGTAGGCCATGTATCGGACGGATAAAGTGGATATATATCATGGTTTCTTCATTATCGCACATAAAACAAGATAGGAACAGAAACTCTCAGCGGTAACTTTTAAATTTGACCGTTGAGCAACGGTAACTTTTAATTATATTTATTATATATATCATACATTATTTACACCATTTTCATATACTCTAACTTATTTTATCCTCTCCTCCAAATCCAACGGTAACTTTAAATTTGACTATTTGCTTTTGATGAAAGCTTATATAAGTACTAAAAGCATGGCAACAACAAGAAACGGTAGAGGTGAATCAGAACAAGCTTCCCAATCTAGCACTAACGCTAATAGGAGGAATTTAACTGATTTAGAAATTATGATGATTACATAAAGTATAACGGAGAACATGATCCCATTGAGGCGAATATTTGGCTTTATAGAATAAAGACCACCTTTGACGACTGTGCTGATGAGGACAACCTCCTGCTATATCATTTCTGAAATGGCGATGCTGGGTTTTTGAATTTTTACGACCAATAAAAACAACGAAAAAATTGAAAGAGAAAGATTTAACAATTGTTTAGAATAGGTATGATCCCGGACCCAGATTCTTATGAGAATCTAAGTCGACAAGTTACATATATACAATACTTTTGATCAACACATCCAAAACCAAATAAAATAACATCATTAAAGAGCTACCCGGTCGTATACAAACATCCACATTAGTGATATCCAACACCAGAATGATCATAAACTCCAACAACAAACGAGGACATAGTTGTTACCATTCCATTTCCATAAATCATTTCAAGAAACACTAAACATATAGTTTGCAGCACATAGATCAATAACATTCTAAGGTATAACAAATTTATGTTTCCGTTAAAAATGGCCTCTTGTTAAGAGATTAGAAAGCAGAGTCGGCGTTTCTTGTCTTCTTCAGCATCATATCTTTTGCTTCTCCAATTTTGGAAGCGAGATAGTGACTGCCACCAGCATCTGGATGGTTTGCAACCATCACCTTTCGATATGCTTCCCTTACCTTATCTTGTGCAGTACTTTCCCTATACAATACCAACAAAAAAACTATTATTAACGTATACTGTACAAAGTAAAAGGGACTTTGAGCGTAGAAGGAAAGCAAATGCTGGCGTTTTTTAACAATACCAACAAAAAAATGATTATTAACAAAAAAACTATTATTAACATATACAAAGTAAAAGGGACTTTGAGCGTAGAAGAAACGCAAATGCTGGCGTTTTTTAAAGTCTGATGATAAAAATTGAGCAAACTGAAATCTATCTCAAGATGAACACTACACAGCTAAGAAATTCTAACTACGGGTGTTTGGTTGTGTGTTTTGAGCGCGGTTATATGCTATTGACTGCCTAGAATAAGATTAGGCAATTTCACATTTATCTCAATAATCGGTTTTCTGATTACTTTTACCTTGTGTGATTACAAAAAACATACTGTAATCAGTTTTTTGTCAAACAACATATATCCAAAGTTCCAAACATCCCTTGATTCATATGAATATAAATGAGAGGCCAAAGGTTTATAGTAGTGTACCTGACACCAAGAATCAGCGCAGCTTCTCGTCTAGTCATTTGAGGTTGAAAACCGCCTTGATAGAATTTGCGCAAAACAGGTGTAGCTGGTCTAGCCTTGAATGCATTCCAAGCTAGGATCCCATAACGACCAGCATAAGCAGATGCAGCAACTGCAATTCCAACCACTAGTGGAGTTGTCTGACAGAAATTCTAGTGTTAGACTCGATTCATATCTATAAGACTATAAGTTGCTTTAACGCTACCACAAGTGGCACAATCAAATCAAAAACACAATTATGCATAAAATAAACTGATTAGACAAGAGAAAAAAATACACAAACCAAGACATGTTCAGATGTGCATTATACTTAAAATAGGGGTGAGCAAAACCGAATTAAACCCGAACCGAACCGAGAAACCCGACAAAACCGAGCAGACCGAAACCGAACCGACAAAACTCAGTTGTAACTCGGTTTAGGTTTTACCGAGTTCGGTTTCGGTTCGGGTCAGTTCGGTCGGTTTGAGCAAAAACCGACAAAACCAAACCGAACCGAACCAAGAAAACCGAGTGATTTCGGTTTGGGTTTTCAAAGTTTCGGGTTTCGGTTTTGTCGGTTCGGTCGGGTCGGTTTCTTTTAATCGGTGAAACTGGACTCTGATTGTTCGATTAAATTTTAGATGTTGAGGGTGTTTGGCATTGCGCTTTTGTTTTGGGTATAGTGAAAGTGTGAAACCAGCTGTAATTATCAGTTAAATAACCTTTTCCGGATAATCTGTTTAAAGAACTTACTACCTACCAACGGAAACAAGCACATCCATACACTGTCTCCAATTCTCCATTTTTACAGCTGATTATCTTGTTCCTCTTACCTCATATCACAATGAGCATATTTGAAAAGAAAAACCATACATCCCAAACGGGCAAGCGGAATGATCCAACATAACCGATTCTTTAGACTGAATGAAAGAGTATCTGGGTTCCAACTATCCATAGCTCAAATCACTTTACTCGCCTAATAATCTTAATAAAGACTCTTTACACATTGCTCGAATCATATTTGAACAAGCACACTAATAATCTTAAATCACTTTGTTTCATCTTAGGGGTGTTTGTTTAAGCTTATATATGGGCTCACGAGCTTATTTGATTTCGGCTTATATTTCATAAGCCTCAATTTTCGGCTTATTTTAAGACTTTTTTTTGCTTATACAAGTTTATCCTAATGATAAACTTATATAAGCCCACAATTCGCAAAATAAGCCGGGCTTATGAAATATAGGCCGAAACACAAATAAGCTAATAAGCCACATATAAGCTTAAACAAACACCCCCTTACTAATCATACATACCCCTCTCACTATTAACTATACACACATATATTAACATAATTTTATAATATATATTACCTCAATAAACCCTAATCTCATAATAACAAAAGCTAACATTAATCATAGCAATAAACACGAATACAAATAAAAAAATTGAAATATCATATAAATGAATGAAATAATGACTAACCATTTAATTGAAGGAAATATATGGCAGCTGATACTATTCTGACAATCGCAAATTTTTTGCCCAAATAGAAAATTTAGTTTGATGGTGTCTGGTTTTAGGGTTTTTTGATTGAATGTTGGGAGAATAATTTGATTGAATGTTCGACAATCTTGTGATTCAAGTCAATAAACATGTTAATATAATTTTATTAGGGTGTCACACCACCATTTTTTATACTTTCTATACTGTTTATCGAGAGAGTTATTTCATCTGAAATTTTTCTTACATATCGCTTTTCCATCTCACCATGGATGAGATTAAGCGTTTATTATTTCACATATTTTTATAATTTAAATATCTCTTAAGCAGTTAATCGTTAAGTGAAAATATTTACACCGTCATGAAAGCGTTTAATATCTTTCTATAGGCGGCGACTTTAATATCTTTTGAAAAAGAAAAAAATCGTTTTTCACGTTTTCGTCTTTTCTAACAGCATGAAAATATCATATATGATTAAACACTAATTTGATTATCGCGTATGATATTGGTGTTAAATCGTATATGATATGTGATATCACGTGTGATATTACACTAATATCACGTGTGATATTACATATCATATATGATGTAACACTAATATCATATATGATATAACACTAATATCACATGATACTCAAATTAGTGTTTTATCATATATGATTTTTAATCAATTTTAGTAGCATAAAAAACGAAAAAAAAAAAAAAAAAACGTGAAAATACGAAAAATTTTTTTTGTCGAAAGTATATCAAAGTCTTTTATCTATAGAAGATAATTAAATATTCGTCGCGATGATATTTTTTCCCGCGATTAACGGTTTGAAAGTTATTAATATTTAAAAATTGGATGAAAATGGGTTTTAAAATGTTGGGATTAATCTCATCCATTAGATCAAATAAAATTGGATGGTGGAGATTGATCCTCAGTATGAATAATCTTTGTCTCAAACGATCTTAAATCTGTTTATATAAAGATAAAGATCGTTTGAGGACAAAAGATTATTTACATACCAATGGATCAATCTTCACCGTCCATTTTATTCGATCAATGACAAGATTAATCTCAACAATTAAAAAGCCCACTTTCATCATTTTTTTCAAATATTAATATCTTTCAAATCGTTAATCGTTAGCGAAAAAATATATCGTTCGACGAAGATTTAATTATCTTTCATAGATAGATGCTTTGATATCTTTCGACAAAAATTTTATTTTCGTATTTTTCACGTATTTTTGTTTTTCGTTTTTTGCGTTCTTGAAATTTGCGTTGAAAAATCGTATATGATAAAACATTAATTTGAATATCATATGTGATATTAGTGTAATATCATATATGATATATAATATCACGTGCGATATTAGTGTAATATCATATATGATATTACATATAATATCACATGTGATATTACATATCATATATGATTTAACACTAATATCACACGTGATATTCATTTAGTGTTTTATCATATATGATTTTTTATGTAAATTTCGATGAACGTAAAAAGCGAAAAAATAACGAAAACGTGAAAAACGCAGTTTTTTTTTTTTTTCGAAAGTATATCAAAGTCTTGCATATGAAAGATAATTAAATCTTCGTCATGATGGTGTAAATATTTTCACTTAACGATTAACGATGTAAAGATATTTAAATTATAAAAATAGGTGAAATAATAAATCTTTAATCTCGGTATCGATTTCTTTTAAATGGATGGTGAAGATGAATCCCTGGTATGTAAGAAAAGTTTGGTATGTAAAATAACTCTCTTATATAAAATAAGTATGACTATCAAATAAAATTATGTGAGTATCAACCCCCATTTTATTATAAGATGGATCCTCTCGAGTTATTTGATAATATTTGATTCGATGGTTGAATAAAAATAAAATGATTTTTTATTTGAGTCGTTGGATCAATCTAATAATTTCGTAATGATGACTTGAGTCAAATGTGTTTCTGATTTGAGGAATCTTTGTTCATTTATTATATATACTATTATAATACCCGCAGCATGTACGCAGATTTGGACAAAGAAATTATTCGTATTAATAATGAATATTGTGTCTTTAAAAGTAATTACATATAATTATATACTTATGCACGAGTTTTTCATTATGCATTAATATCAATTAAATTTGGTAAAATAAAATTTTATAAAAATTTATGTTAGATAACTCAAGATTTAACTTTATTTAGTTGACATAAATGTTGATGTTCTTATTTAAATTTCACTATTGATATTATGTTCGAAGATGAGAGTTTAGTAGCATAATAAGCGTTGATGAAGTTGAAATATACTCCTTATAGGTTTTTAAAAAATGTTCTTATAGATATCCTTATATAAATAAAAAAGAATTACATGGGTTATTGTTATAAGTACAATCACGTATATTTTTTTTCATATTACATTAACTCGTACTTACAATTTGGTAATTGTATTCCCGATTTTAATAATTTAGCCGTATTTAATATTCAAACTCGTGTCCACAAAGGTTAAAATTTTAAAATGAAATAAATGAGTCCTTACTGAACGTATATAGTAAAAAAAAATTGATATTTATAATCTTATGCATATTTATATGTTGTAATTTTAAAACAACATATATATTGTATTTTTAAGATATAAAGTATAGGGGGTATAAAAGGTATTTGTTTATTTTTTAAAGTTATTAAAAAACAAGGAAAATTATAATATTACACTTTAACTCTATATAATTTTTTAAGTTCAACCACTAAAAGTTTTATTAATTACCTCAACTTTTTTAAGTTTTTATTTTCACAAATTTGACACCTATGTTTTTATGTGTTTTCTTACTCAACCAAAATTCACCACCAAATTTATTAAAAGTTGACAAATTCAATTTAATTTTGACTTTATTAATCAATCGCGTCACACGATTTTCTTTACGTGGCAAAATCGATCTCTCATATTGGCCCATTTTTTAAATAAAATGAATTACAAAATCACTCCGAAATATTGTAATTAACTTTTATTATATAAAAGATTACCTCAATAACCCTAGTCTCATGATACCACAAAATGACATTAATCATAGTAATAAGCACGAATAAGAATAAATAAAATATCATATAAAGCAATGAAATAATAACTAACCATTTAATTGAAAGAAATATATTGCAACTGAAGGAATTGAGGTTTTGTACTACACTATTATGACAACCTCAAATTTTTGGCCCAATTAGAAAATTGAAGATTGATTGTTCGATGAAGTTTTAGGGTTTGGTTGAATGTTGGGTGAATAATTTGGGGTGGTGGGTTTTTATAATTTGGGGATATTTTAAGCCGACTTTTTTCGTATTGGACAAGAAATATAAAATATTCTTGTACTATATTAGCCATAGCTTTAACTCGACGGTTCTTTAATTATTAGAAATATATATATTTTGGTAAATAAAGTGGTTTATTTTTGTTCGACCGAATCTTGTGGTTCAAGTCAATAGACATATTAATATAAGAGTAAACTTGAAATACGTCGCATGGTTTCATTTCGTTTCATACATCCTCCGCAAAGTTTCAGATATCGTCATTCAGTTAGTAAAGTTAACCTATATACATCTCTCGGTTAAAATAAGGACTAACGGTGAAAATTATTTCTCCGTTATCTCCTAACGAGATAGAAAATATTTACTCCATTAGTCCTCTGGGTTAACGGTATTTGCACTGTTAGTCCTTTTTTACGTTTTCTTTCGTTTTTTACGTTTTCGTCCATTTTTTTTACGTTTTCGTCCATTTTTTTTACGTTTTCGTCCGTCTTTTTACGTTTTCTTATGTTTTTTTTCCATTTTGCCCATTTTTTTTTTTACGTTTTCGTCCATTTTTTTTACATTTTCGCTTGTTTTTTTTTTACGTTTTCGCTCTTTATTTTATGCTTTCGTCCGTTTTTCTAAGACTTTATCCGTTTTATACTTTTTCGCTCTTTTTTCGTTTCGTCTTTTTATAATTCGTCATTTTTTTACGTTTTCGTCCATTTTTTTCACGTTTTCACGCGTTTTATCCATTTGTATACACTTTTATTCGTTTTGTTTATTATTCGTTTTGTCCATTTTCTTATACTTTATCCGTTTCGGATAAAAGTATAAGAAAAATGGACAAAAACGCAGAATAATAGACGAAAACAAATAAAAGTGTAGGAAAATGGTTAAAAACGTGAAAAAAATAGGCGAAAACGTAAAAAGGATGAAATGTAAAAACAGATTTAAAACGTAAAACGGACTAAAACGTAAAAAGCAGACGGAAACGTAAAACACGAGACGGAACGTAAAAGACGACAAAACGTAAAAACGGATGAAAACTTAAAAACGGCGAAACGTAAAAATCGCGAAACGTAAAAACTACAAAATATATAAAATACGGATGAAAACGTAAAACGGAAAAAACGTAAAAACGGACGAATATGTTAAAAATGGCCGAAACGAAAAAATAGGTCGAAAACGTAAAAGAGCAGTATTTAAAACATAAAAACGGAATAAAGCGTAAAAAGGATTAACGGTGCAAATACGGTTAACCTAGAGGACTAACGGTGTAAATATTTTATATCTAGTTAGGAGATAACGGAGAAATAATTTGCACCGTTAGTCCTTATTTTAACCGATGGATGTATATAGGTTCACTTTTACTAACGGAGTGATGTATCTGCTCAAACTTTTGCGAGAGATGTATGGTGCGAAGCAGGGTGAAACCACAAGGATGTATTTTGGGTTTACTCTTAATATAATTTTATTATATATATATTACCTCAATAAACCCTAATCTCATGATATCAAAAAACTGACATTAGTCATAGCAATAAACACTGTTAATACAAATAAGCCGTAAAAACGTTTATTTATATTTTACGATCTTCTATTGTTTTGTCGATAACAAACGTAAAATCATTTTAACAAGAAAAATAAAATACGTAAATGGTTTGAGCCAATAGTTTACTAACACACTTACATTTTCATATAAAACACTAAAAAAGTAATAGTGTTTACATTTTATAGAAATACATATGTATAACAACTAGTGTTTACATAATATGGAAATGTGCATACTTATATTGTAATGGGTAATAATCAAAGTACTTGACCCATTGACTAGATACATTGAATATAGTTGGGTAAAACCAAAGTCCATGACCCATACCCATGGATCTTGATCCATAACCCATGACCCATTGCATGACATCATGCATGAAGTCATGGTGGGTATTATCCATGGTCCGTGACCCATGAACCATGATCCATGTCTAGATACATTGCATCTTGTATAACCCATGGTTCATAACTCATAACCCGGATTGCAACCCAAAATCGGGACTTAAGTGACCCAGATGGCGGATCCTTGGATTGACTAGCGGATCCTCTGGGAGGATCCGTGGGATCTGAGGAACTAGAGAAATTTGCCTATAAATAGTGAGCCATTTCTCTCTTGCAACTCATCCCTTTTACACACACTCTCTCTTAGTATTGTAAACTCTCTAACCTCAGATCCAAAGGATCTTTCTATGTAGTTTTGTGTTTGTGTGATTCTCTAGGTTTATCTTAAAGGCGAGATCACCACCTCTTGAAGTCGAGCAAGCTCAAGTCCATGAGTTGCCAAGCTTCGTCATCATCAAGACTACTGAAGTTATCTTGTTGATAGTTCTTTCTTCCCTCATTAGAAATGTTGTGTTGAAGGCATTAGTGAAAGGTGCCAAAGGTCCGTGTCGAAGGCATTAGTGAAAGGTCTTTGAATGGTCGAGACAAAGGCACTAGTGAAAGGTGCCGATGGGTCGTGTCAAAGGCATTAGTGAAGCGTGCCAAAGGGTCGTGTCAAAGGCATTAGTGAAGCGTCTGAAGGGTCGTGTCAAAGGCATTAGTGAAAGGTGCCAAGGGGTCGTATCAAAGGCATTAGTGAAAGGTGCCAAGGGTATACGTTCGGTATGGTGCATCGATGTACAAGATAGATTAGTTTGGGTTAGAGGATAGTGAGATCCTTATGATGTTGTTATAAGGAGTATGTCTCCTTTGGGATAGTTGTTGTGTAGTGTTGGGTAGTAGTTCCTCCTTTGTAATGGAACTCGGTATCAGCCTATGTTCGGATAAAGTGTAGGTGGCGTTGTAATAGGTTTGGTTCTACCGTGGAAGAACTCGGTGTCTAGCCTTGTACCGGATAAAGAGTAGGCGGTGTTGTGGAGGCTTCTCCGCCACAAGGAGCTTGTGTTGTGTAGTGATTTTGAACTCTCGAGTAGGCGACTCGGGGAGTGGAGTAGGCAAGGAAGGTGTCCTTGTGGCGAACCACTATAAATACTCGTGTTGTGGTTTTGTGTTTCTTACTCTTTATCTTCACATTACTTGCTTATATGCTTATCTATCATCATCCAACACACACAATCAAATAGATTGACATAAGTTGATCTAAATAGTTTAAAACGAAGTTTTAATCGGTAAAACTATTCAACCCCCCCCCCCCACATTCTAGTTTTCTACAATTGGTACCAGAGCTTCGTTATCAAGTTTTTTAAAGTATATTGTACTTTAAAAACTTGATACGATCCGTGTATGATTGAAAACTACAAAGAAGGAAATTTCTTAAAACAAAAAGTCATGTTTTTAGAAATCATTTTATTTTAAAAGTTGGATAGTGATAGATTATTCTAACAATTTATGGTTAAAAAATCTTCTTGCTAGGACTCTTCCAAAAGACTTCATTTCTATCCAAAGAAAAATTGAAGCCTGTTGGGATATAGAAAGTCAAAGTGCTGAAGAGTCAAAGTACTGCGCGTTCATCAAAGTACTGCATGATTAAAGAACTGCTATGCAAAATCGTTAAGGATTATAATGTAATTCTAGAAAGTTCTAAGTTTAGTTTAGTATTACTTGACGTACAAGGAATAGAATTGTAAACCGACTAGGGTTATCCTTATGCCTATAAAAGGACCCTAGATTGGCATTATACGTCGTGCAATATTAGAGTATTAGAGTTTATCAAGTTCGATATTAGAGTCATTAGGGATTGTTAGTGAATCTGTATCAAGCGTGTTCGTAGTTTTAATATAATCGTTAAAGTAAAGTTAAATCTTCTTAGCTTTATTCAAGTAAATTCCGCATACTTAATAGAGTTTATTCGGTGTTTCATTGTTAGTAACTTAGGATTTATCCGAGGTTGCTAAGCCCTTACAAGCTACATAAGTTAGTTTGGTTAGAGTACATCGATCCAACAAGTGGTATCGAGCTTGTGTGGAAGCTCGATTAAGAAGAAACCCTAAAACCTAGTTAACAACAAACCCTAAAGATGTTCATCAAGTCGCACCACCCCATCCATCACCTCACCGTAATTCCTATCATCAAGAAGGAGAGTATGATCTTTGGAGCATGAAGATGAGGCGAGACATTGCTATTACGCACCATGCAATCGTGGAATGTAATTGTCACCGGTAATGAAGTTGTTGCAGATCCTATTGAAGTTCTGGACAACCTAAACCACCTAAGGCTGTCTTGCTAGCGACTACAATAAGGAATCAAGAAAAGGCTCTCAACATCCTATTGTCTCGCTATACCGATGGTCACCTACCCAATTTTCATGATGCTAAGGATGCTAAACAACTATGGGCTACTCTCAAGACAAGGTTTGAGGTAATGATGCTTCCAAGAAGATGCAATCTTGTTGAAGCAACAGTTTGAAACATTAATCTGTTGGTGAAAGAGAAGGTCTTGATCTTTGCTTATGATGATTCCAAAATCTTCTTAGTATGCTTTGGAGTTATACAAAGCGTAGGTATCTCATGAAGATGAAAATCAAGTTCTTAAGAGTTTGCCATCTACATGGCATGTGATTGCTACTATGATCGAGGACAACCTGGATTGGATGTTATGGACTTTGATGATCTTTACAACCATTTGAAGGTGTATGAGCATGAGATGAATGGACAAACAAGTTCAAAATCTCACAAGATTGCTTTTGTGTCGTCTGAAAAGAGGCGATACTTCCACTAAAAGTCTTGCTTACCCTACTCAAAGTCTTGTTGCTCAAAGCATTGTTACCTATCCTACCCATTTCAAGACCAACAAACACCATCCATTCCGATGAAGTTGTATGCTCATTCTTTGCTCGACAAGGCACTCTACCGTTACTTATGAAGAGGATTTGTCAAAATTGAAAAGGATGCTCTTGAAGATATTGATATAAGGTGGCAAGTTGCTATGATCACTGCTAGGATCAAGAAGTTCATGAAGAAAACAGAAGAGGCATTGACTTCAAACCCAAACAGTATCACCTTTGACAAGTCAAAGATTGAATGCTTTAACCAAAAAGATGGACACTTTGCAAGGGAATGCAAGTTTGCTAAATATCGTGCAAACAAGATGACCGAGAAACCTAAGCTTGAACTAAAGGAAATCCCTATAATCGAAACAAAAGCTTTGGTTGCTCAAGAAAATCTATCGAGGTTGACCGGAGGCCGAGTTTGATGATGAACCAAGAACCTATTGTATGGTAGCAAAGGAAGAATCGGTGGAAGAGTTTGATTGGAGCACAACCTTTGATGAGGAACCCGAACTTGTCGCTTTGGAATCCGTAGATGGTCTAGGAAGCTTTGATTGGAGCATGGAGAATGAAGATGAACATGTTACGCTTGCTATGGTCGCTACTTCACCAAGTTCACCCCTATCTACGAGGTATGCTCTAAGTGTCATGATTTTTATCAAAAGGTGCTTATTGATTATGTAACCGAAAGAGATAAGCAGAGAATGGCTAGGTCTGAGGTAGTTGGTTATCAAATTACTTTAGAGTCAATGGAAGCCAAAATAATAACACATGAAAATAATGAGATGGCTTGGGCAGAAAAATATGAGCAACATGATTACCAATTAAAACTAAGTGAATGGAAGTTAGGATGTAAGGTTGCTGAATTAGAAAAAATGACTAAAGAAATGGATGAGTTGCTAGAAAAGTTTGCTGCTTGGGGACAATCTGGCCTTTCACATGTTAGTTTTGTTGAAAAACAGAAAACAACACACATTAAAACTGGCCTAGGATTTGGTATGGACTTTAGTAGCATAGAAGAAAACCCACCTAGTGATGAGGACCAACTTGATTTTGAGGATATAACAACTAGTGATGATGAACTCATTAACTATGTAGACACATCTAGTAATGAGGAATCAATTAGTCAAACACCTCCTGAATATAAGAAAAACAAAGGTTATCATGCAGTTCCTCATCCCACTGGTAGTTTTCAACCACTTAGGGCAGATGTTTCTCGTTTTGGAGTAGACAGTCTAGAGTTTAGGAAAAAGCTTATTGGTCAATCTAATTCTGAAACCCCAAAAGAAACAGTTCAAAAACCTAAGGATGATGATGTAAAGAGTCACAAGACCTCAACTCAAAGCATCGCTACACGATCAACAAGACCTTTAAGAAAACCTTTTCAAAATCTTGCTAAACCTTTTTGGGATAATTTTGGTCAAAACAGTTTTCATCATTCACCAAAAAGACAGGATACTTTTAATCATAGACCTAAAGGAAGATTTTTGGGAGTATGGGTCAAAAATTGTGTTTTGTTTGTTATAGTCCTAATCATTTGATTAAGGATGTGACTTTCACTCAGACACTTAAGCAAATTCCCAAAGACCGGATCCGCCAACCAAAACCAAGGGAGAATAAACCATCCGAATCATTCACATAGGGTTAACCACAACAATTTCTCACAAGACCATAGGTACCCTCACCGAGAAGATCTTTTCAAAATCACCAAGACTTTCTCAAGTAATCGCTAGATTTTCACCCAATCAAGGTACCGATAGCACTTTTGGAATGAAAGCCCTAGGAGATCTAATTACTATCAATCTAAAAGGTGTTACACCTCAAAAAGAGTATATAGTTCAAAGCACTCTACACCAAAAGTTAAAACATGTTGGGTTAAGAAAGAAAGTACTGATGGGGAACAAACAGTACTTTCAGCAAGTGTGGGTGAAACAAAGATTTTTGTTAAAAACAATAAAGAGAATTTGGATGAAAAAGAGATTTTTATTGAAAAACAAACACAAGTTTTGGAACAACCAAAGATGATTGATCATGTGCTTAAAGATAGTGGGAATTACATACTTAAAGAATTTAAGTATGTAACTCCACAAGGGAACATAAGTCAAGAATGGCTTGGGTTCCTAAAATTAACTAACTCTTTTATCTTTGTGCGGGCAACCCGTAAGAGGAGCTTAAAGATCATCTAATTGTGGATAGTGGTTGCTCGGAAGCATGACAGAGACAAAGAGATTCTCATCACATTTTAGATCTTATTGTGGAGGAAGAGTTGCATTTGGAATGATGCTAGTGGAGGAAGAATAACCGCAAAGGAACCATCAAGGCAGAAGCATAGATTTTAAGAATGTTCGCTATGTGAAGGAGCTCAAGTTCAATCTTTTGTCGGTCTCTTAGATCTGTGACAAGAAGCACCACGTCGCTTCAACGACACAAAATGTCTTATTCTTTCCCGAATTCAAGCTTGTTGATGATAACTTGGTAGTCCGAGAGTACCAAGAACCAATGATGTGTACAATCCGAATATGAAGAGTCTTCTCTCTCTCGAAGAGCAACATGTTTAGTAGCAAAGGCAACACTTGAAGAAGCACATCCGTGGCATAGAAGATTAGGCCATGTAAATTTCAAGAATATCAAGAAGTTGGTCAAAGGAAATTTAGTTAGAGGTTTACCTTCCAAAACATACAAGAATGATCACTCATGTTTGGCGTGCAAGAAAGGTAAACAAAGACAAAGCTTCATGTAAGAAGATTGAGGAAAGAACCATTAGAGAACCTTTGGAGTCGCCGCACATGGATTTGTTTGGACTGTTTACATTGCAAGTCTAAACAAGAAGAAGTACCGTCTGGTTGTGACGGATGATTGCAGAGATTTAGTTGGGTATTTTTCTTGGGATTTAAAGATGAAACCTTTGATGCTATTCGGGATCTTATAATAGCCCCGGAAAACCAACCGAGACTCAAAGTAAGAGCTATTAGATGTGACAATGGGATGTAATTCAAGAACAAGCTCATGGATGAATTTTATGCCAAGAAAGGGATCAAGAGGGAGTTTAGTATTGCTAGAACTCCACAATGAATGGTGTTGCGAGAGAAAGAACAGAACTTTGATTGAAGCGGCCCGAAACAATGCTTGCAGATTCTTTATTACCTATTCAATTTTAGGTTGAAGTCGTAAATCTTGCTTGCTATGTGTTGAATAGAGTATCGATCACTAAACCTCAGATGAAGACACCTTATGAGTTACTTATGGGAAACAAACCTAACATACGTTTTATGAAACCTTTTGGATGTCCTATGACTATTCTTAACACTATTGATGCTTTGGGAAAATTTGATGGCAAGTCAGAAGAAGGATATCTATTGGGATATTGTACCAACAACAAAGGATTTAGAGTGTACAATAGAGTCACCAAGAAGGTTCAAGATTGTCTTCATGTTGAATTTTTAGAAGATCAAGAAAATCAAAAGGGTAAAGGTCCTAATTGGATGTTTGATCTTGAGATCTTGACTCCTTCTATGAATTATGTACCTGTTACAGAAGAAAATCAAGTTGTCCACAAAGAAGATGATTTACAAGACATTGTTCATGGAGTCCATATTAGACCTCTTTGTTGTTCTTGAAGAAGAACCCATACCGTTGAAACAAAGAAAATAATCGATGAACCAAAATCTTCATTATCTCAATGAAGATCAAGCTATACAAGATGAGCTTAACAGATGCTTTTTCGGGATGTAGTAGCACAATCTTATGATGATGATCAAAGAAGAGCTTATGAAGAAGCAAAGAAAAAGAACAAGCTCGATAGTTCTTTCACAAGATTTTGATTATCTTCTTTTGTCGACAACACTTTGGATGATTTGGACGATCCTAACATGCCTGGCTTAGAAGATACTGATGATGAGTTTGAAGATGAAGGTATTTTCTCAAATTCCAATGAAGGTGCTGATTTCACAAATTTGGATGATGATCTTGAAGTACCACAGACTCCTACATTAAGGATTCACAAAGATCATCCCACTGGTCAAATAATTGGACCTTCTACTTCTGGAGTGCTTACAAGAACCAAAGCTAAAGGTTTTTCTAAACCACATAATGCCTTACTTAGCTTTGTCTATAAACAGAACAGGCTGAATCACAAGGATCACCAAACATGCTTATTCACTTGCTTTATCTCTCAAGAAGAACCCAAGAATATATCTCAAGCATTAACTAAAGAGAGTTGGGTTGAAGCCATGCAAGAAGAACTACTTCAATTCAAACTTCAAGAAGTTTGGGTTCTATGTGATCTACCAGATGGAAAGAAAGTAATTGGTACAAGATGGGTTTTCAGAGTCAAGAGAGATGAAAGAGGAATGTCATCAAGAACAAGGCAAGGTTAGTTGCACAAGGATATAGACAAGAAGAAGGAGTAGATTATGATGAAGTGTTTGCTCCTGTAGCAAGGATTGAAGCCATTCGAATATTCCTTGCTTTTGCATCATATATGGGATTTCAGGTTTATCAAATGGATGTCAAGAGTGCCTTTCTCTATGGCACGATTAGAGAGGAGGTATATGTTAAACAGCCTCCTGGTTTTGAAGATCCTGCACATCCAAACAAAGTCTACAAAGTTGTAAAGGCTCTCTATGGCCTTCATCAAGCACCTAGAGCTTGGTATGAAAGGCTCTCCGCCTTCTTATTGCAACATGGTTATAGGAGGGGAGCTATTGACAAGACTTTGTTTATCAAGAGAGATAAGAAGGATATCATGCTGGTTCAAGTTTATGTAGATGATATCATCTTTGGAGCTAAAAAATAGTCCATGGTGAAGGAGTTTGAGCAGCAGATGCAACATGAATTTCAAATGAGTTCAATGGGTGAATTAACTTTCTTTTTGGGGCTTCAAGTTAAACAGTCAACGGAAGAAATTTTCATAAGTTAAGATAAGTATGTCTCTGACATTCTTAAGAAGTTCAATTTTGATGCTATGAAGCCAGTCACTACACCTATCAAATCTATCAACTCATTGGGAAAAGATGAAGATGGTCAACTGTTGAAGTTGTCATGCATGATCTATGATCGGTCATCTTATGTACTTAACGCATCTAGGCACGATATCATGTTTGTTGTCCGCTCTATGTGCAAGATATCAAGTCTCACCCAAGGTCTCCCATATGAATGCAAGTGAAGAGAATTTTTAGTTATTTGAAACAACAACCTAAGTTGGGGTTGTGGTATCCAAAGGATTCACCTTTTCACTTGGAAGCTTTTTCGATAGTGATTATGCAGGTGATAACTATGATAGAAGATCAACCAACGGAGGATGCCAGATCTTGGAAGAAGATTAGTCTCATGGCAATGTAAGAAGAACTATTGCGGCAACATCATTCAACAAGGTAATATGTGGTTGCCGCAAGTCTGTTATGGACAAGTCTTGTGGATGCGAATCAACTTTTGGATTATGGGTTCAACTTTAAGAATACTCCTATCAACATTGATAATGAGAGTACCATTTGCATTGTGAAGAATTCAGTTTATCACTCCAAGACCAAGCACATTCAGATTAGGCATCACTTTATCAGAGATTGTTATGAGCATAGGCTCATTAATGTTGTCAAGGTTCACACAGATGACAATGTAGATGATCTACTCACAAAAGGCTTAGATGTTTCAAGATTTAATCACTTAGTGGTGAGTATTGGTATGATTAATTACTAAGCTATATCTAAGGGGAGGACTGATTAGTTAGATAGACAGTCCTATGCATTGTTTGAGGGGAGGCAATTCAATGCCTATTTGGAGTTTTGCCATTGTAAAGAAGAGAATGGAAAAGCACGCTTTTGGTTATATGAAAGTATCGCTTTGAAATTATCGCACACATGGAAAGCAATCGCTTGTCTTATCAATGTACTATTCCAACGGTCAAAAGATGGGTTAAAATTCAAATAATGGTAACTTTGTTATTATGGGTTGTGATTTTCAAATCCTACCTATAAATAACTACCCCGATTTTCTCTCTCATCTTTATACTTATCAATCTTTTCCATGTTTCTCTCTCTTTCACATTTACTATTCATCGAATCACTTACTTTTGTCAACACCAAACAATGGCGAATTGCAATACAGCTTTCTAAACACAACATGGTGGCTAATTTGGATAAAATCAAGCTAATGTCGCATTCCATGACATTATTGATTTTCTCACCGGATCTCCAATCGGTTATGCGCTTTGGTGGAACCGGATGTTATTGAGCGATGGATTCAACAGTTTTGGGCGACTGCTAGATCTCACATGCAGAATGATGAGTCATATATACAGGCTAAGGTTGTTGGAAGGATTGTAAAAGTTAGTGAAGCCTCAATTCGAGAAGATCTATTGTTTGATGATGAAGAAGGAGCTGTCCGTTTTGACAAACAGCTTCTTTGGGATACTTTAAGAGATATTGGGTATGAAGGGTCTTTAACTGAAACAACATTCAAGAAACCCTTGTTTAGTCCATTGGAAGTACTTGGTACATGTCTTGCTTCATTGTATTAGTTCTAAGAGTACTTCATGGGAGCAATTTGGTTCTAATATAGCATCCGCTTTTGTGGGTTTGGCTACAAATCGTATCTTCAACTTTTCAAGACTCATTCTAGATGGTATGTGATTGGTGGCAAACCGTCAAGTTTATTACACAAGTCAACCACTTGTGAATGGTCAACCGTAATAAAATTCAAACATTCTAGAACCAATGCAATTTCCTTGGAATATAGTGGATTCCGGGTCGTTAAGTCCCACGGAGGATTAATGGTGCTTAAAACGTTCGATTGAATGGGAAAAGGTGATGATTTGGAATAATTATACCTAAAGAAAAAGTTTGTAAATTACAGTTGCTTAAATGCAAATTAAAGAAAATTAAAAAGCTAATTTATATTAAATAAACGCTATCACTATTTTTAAAGTTGAATTTTCTTGATTTATAAAACAAAATAACTTAAATAAACTATTTTAATTAAAGCGTAAACCTAAATTATCTAAAACGTGACCTAGAATGAAACGTCGTTATATATAAAAATTACGCGAGTCAAGCAAGAAAAACGTAAAATTTGTAAAATAAAAGTCCTACGAGTGTAAAAACAATTTTCTTACTTACTATATGACAAAAGAAAATTTTAGAAAAAGATTTATATTTTTTGACTTTTATATTTTTATTATGAATTAAATACTATTTTAAACTAATTAAATGATTAAAAATACTAAAACTATTCGTAAAATTACGAAACTTTTTATAAAATACTTTATAACAATACAAAGCTAAGAAAAATACAAAAGGTGTGAAAGCTTGTTTTAATAAGCTATAAATAAGCTAATGAACTCGTATAAGCTAAAATAGAAAACAAGGGGTAAGTATTAAATGTTATAAGAAATACCACCAAAGACCCAAGTGGCAACTGGTAGCGTGTGTGTGTGGTGAGTCAGGTGGCGTAGTTCGAATCCCAAAGAATGGTTTTTATTTTATTTTCTTTTTGACTTTTTCTTTTTGAAACTGATTAAGTACAATGAAATAAGCAAAATTTAAAACTAGAACTTTTTATGAAAACAACTAATAAGCTCAGATTGAGCTTATGATTTCTTAATAGTTAGCAAGAAATTGAGTAAGCACAAGGTTAAGCCAAGTGGCTTAATAAGCTAGTAATTAAGCAAATTTAAACTGAAAATAAGCTAAACAAATGGTAATAAGCTAAAATGACAACTGAATAAGCAAAATAACTTAGAAATAAGCACTAAACAACTTCTAAATAAGCACAAGTTAAACTGGTTGCACAAGGTACTTTTTAGATATCTAGGCACTTTCTAGCTTATTTTTAAGCACTTTAATAAGCTAGGAAATGAAAGAGAACAATGGAACTATCAAATATACTAACTCGACTTTCCAAAAGCTAAAGCTCTCACCGTGGTGTTCACTAGTGAGCTTATAATGAGCTTATGAAAAAGTATGTAAACACTGAGTGGACTTTATACTAAATGAAATGGACAAAACTAAAAGCCACTAGCAGGCTTATTAGATAAGCTGCAAAGTGAAAAATAAGCACTGAGCCTATGATATGGGTAGGTAAGCTATCCTAAAAGCTAAATAACACAAGCTTAAGAGTACCAGAGAGCTTTTGACAAGCTTGTGAAAAAAGCTTGTAAAACTGTGCACAGGGCACCTTTTTGAAAAAGGGTTCAAAAGAAGCTAAGTAAAAAGCAGTTTATAAGCTGAACTAAAAATTATAAAAAATATTATAATGAAGATGAGCAACTATATTTTAATATTCCAAAAGATGATTAGCTAAATCTTAATATTAAACACACACTAAAATTCTTTAGTTTGTTCAAAAACTGCACTTAAGAAAATTTGACTTTTTAAAGAAATGAACTAAGTTGACTTTGATGAAATTTGAGCTTATGTATCTTATCGATAATGAAGTTTTATGATGACATGGTCCTAATGCAAGCTATATTGGCTAGTTCTAAACCTATATGCAAGTTTATGATTTGTAAAATCCTAGCGATATGAACTTAGGATGATTTAAGGTGATTTTGACTTTTATGGTATGTAGATGCAAATTAATGACTAATATGAGTAAACTATACCTAAACAAACATATATCAACTATTTTTAACTGGTAAACTAACCTTTAACACAGAATAATAAGCAGATCCAAACACGACTTTAATAAACTGTTTTGAAGCTTAATGTACTAAAACAAATTTTAAAACCAAGTAACCTATTGATTAACTGATATTAACTATATTTAGACAGGATTAAGCTAGAATTAACAAGGTTTAATTACTAATACTAGGAAATGCAAATTTCAAAGAAATGGCTTACAAATTATGTTTATGCTCAAAACTGAGAACTGAGAACTGAGGACCACACCTATAGGCTTACCACTAAGCCTCTAACCCAAGGATAGTCCAAGAATTACCCTGCTTCAACCTCTAGCACCATCTTCAAGGATTTTTTATTTTTAACTAATTTTTCTTGATTTTTATGTATTTTTGAATTTCAACTCTAAACTGGATTTTTTAGTTTCTAAAAGCTTATAAGAGCTTTATAAGGAGCTTATATAAGCTTTAAAATCCTTAACAACAACTAATAACAACATTTGAGTATTTTGAGAATTTAAACAAGGAAATGGGCATAAACTGAATTCGTGTACCTTAACTGAAATTGAAACTGAAAATAGGTTTTTATTACACTGAAATATGATTACAAAGTGCTTGAAAGCTTTGAAATACACTGGAATTTAAAATTAAGCTAAAACGACATAAACTAAATTAAATTATACACACCCTTTTCTTCACATTGAACCATTCTTGTTTATAGAGATCTTTTTGAGTCCCTTGTCGACCTCTGAATCATTCCCACCTATTTCCAACCATTGGATCCTTCTAGATCATCAAATTCGCCATTTGTCAATTTGGCGGGAAAAAAGTCTTGAGCAGGTTTCTTCAATTAATGCAATTTGGTGTTTGTGAAGGTGTTAAGGAGTGGGTAAACAGCTGTTAAGGGTGAGGTGGAAAGTTGAAAAGGTGGAAAAACCACACTGGTTTTGGTTTTCAGAGATGGGTGAGGGAGATGAACAGTGGGTCTGGTTTTTGGCGGGGTTGACTTTATTTGACCGTTTTTAATAACGGGGTGAGGGTTCAAAATGGGGGGTTCAAGTGGTATATTGGCAGGGTCACAGGTTTTGGCTGGGGTAATAATACAAAAGAGGGTCCGTTTGGTAGTTTAATAACACAAGGACCATTTATGCAATTTCTGGATTTTTGATGGACTGAAAATGCAACTTTTCCAAACTTATCAAAAGGACCAAATTTGCCAATCTTTAATAGTACAAGGGCCACATTTGATTATTTTCTATTTTTAAATATCCAAGGACCAATTTTGACACTTTTGTAAAGTTGAGGACCTTTTCTCGCCATTTGCCCAAAGATTCATTCAAGGACCATTTTGACAATTTAGAATATTTCAGGACCTTGAATGATAAAACTCCATATTTTAGGATTCCGTGGACTAGATTTGACAACTTTTGAAAGTTGGGGGACTAAACCGCCAATTATGCAAACTTGATATGTTTTTCACCGATTTGGGAATTTTGCATTTGAAACACATAAAACACTTATTTGTGATATTTTTATCATTTTGATGCATTTCGAGTGTTTTCGGATGTTTTTGCGTTTAAATGGTACAAAATGATGAGTATTCAGACACCATCAAGATGCTATCTCACATTTCTCATGGATCACCCTGGCTAATGTATCCAAGATTTATTCAAGTTTTCTTGAATAAACAACTTCATGATGTACCAAAGCCTTCAAGCTTATTACCTGTTGTGGTACAACCTGCAAAGATATTCACCTTCATGGCTAGGAAGAGTGATAAGTTTTCGGGAAGGAACACTCCTTTAACTACTTCAATGATGAAGATTGCTCAGGAAGTTCGAGATGAAGCTGCTGCAAGTGAAGAACGCGAAGATACTGCATCAACTCAAGGTACTGCTTCTCAACATACTACTTCTTCACAAGGTACTGCTGCACAAGAAGGTCATCAAGTTTCACCTACACCATCTCTACAACATGCTGAACATGCTGACTCAGAACCGGAAATAAATCCATCATCATCTGGAGGAGATGCAGGTGTAATACCTCCTGAGGGATTGATTCTGGATAATTATGTTTTGACAAGGGAGTTAGTGAGACTGAAGAAAACTACAGAAGCTCAAGTTGCACAACTTATGAAGTTGAACACAAAATTTAAAAGATTGAAGAAATTTGTCTGGCCTCTGGTTCAACATCACAGGTTGTGGGTAAAGTCTCAAAAGAAGAAAGGAAGGAAGTTTAAACAGTTTTTACAGCAAAAGGTTCAACAACAATCTTCTATCCAATTGGGGAGGAATGGAGCAAGATAATTTGAAAGAAGATGCCGAGTTTTATGAAGAAAAGAAGATGAATCTCAAGTCTTCAAGCACAAGTAAACATTGAAAGTCATCGAGCCCGAAAGAACTAGAGTTAAAGTATCTTGTGTACAAAGTAATCGATGATCAAGGTCTCTTGATCAAGGTAATCGCTTCTTCAAGGAACACATAGACAAGAGTCGATTTCACCGAGGATACTTAATTTTGATGAAAAGTCGGTCCTTCCATAGTTATACAAGAAGAGGAAGTCGATACTCCTATGGTCGAGCACACCGCAAGTGATGATGAGATAGTTGCTCAAATTTTGCGTAATCTATCAAGATCAAGAGGTGTTAGCATTCCGTGAGTTGTCAAGAACAACCTCAAGCTTCTCAACCAAGGTTAGATCCTAAGGACAAAGGAAAAGGCAAACTGGTGGAAACAAAGAAGAAAAAGTCGACTTTAGCGAGTTAAGAGCTATTAAAGTGGCTAAGAATGAAGCGGTGCTAGGAGCTACAAGCTAAATTTGATGTCGAGATTGCTCAACCAAAGGAAGGAACACAAGTCGCTATACCGTAAAAGTCAATTGTTATACCTAGAAGACCAATGAGTAAGGCTAGGAAAGAAATGCTATGATGGCTTATTTGAAAGGTCAAGGATATAATGGATTACGGTTTAACTACTTAGAGATGAAATATTTATATAATGTCGTCGAGAGAAGCTTATCAAAAGCAAGTTGATAGTATTATTTCTTTTAAGGATGATGATAAGCAAAAGGAGGATGATACTAAGAAAAGCTTAAAAAGAAAAAGAACAACTCGAATCAAAAGTCATCAAAGAATATTGAGTTAAGATCGATACGCTTGATGAGTCGAGAAATTACATAAGAGTTGTCGACTTTGAGATTCCTAAATCCAAAGATGTCGAAAGAAAGAAGTCCAAGATAACTACATTTGAAGTAGTAGAGTCAAAAGATGGAAACTATCGATGTTCTATAGGAGGATGAAACTTTTAGAGTGTTCAATTTGCTATGGGATATATTGCACATTATAGATAGAGCAGATCCGTTTCAATTATATCAATTAGTGCTAGAATACTTTGAACATATTCCATCAACTGGAGTTGGCTTAGTATTACTAGGAGATCTGACAACTATCTGGGAAACTGAGGAAACAAGCACTGGAGAAATCTGGATAAATCAAGAAATTTGGGAGATTACAAGCTGGAGATTTTTTGAAGAATCAGGAGTGCATGCCTTAGAATTGGAAGATGGAACTATGATCCATATGTTAGCTGAAAGAAGATATCCTTTGACTAGTGATCTTATGAGAAGGATGCTGGATCATGGAATGGAAGTTGAAGAAGAGAATGAAACATCCCTAATGGTTATAAAGTTATATATCAGATGGACAACTATGGTCGATGATGAAGCATAAGTATTGGTATGATGTTTAATGGTATAAATTTTTGAAAATAAGTATTTTATTCGTAGTATCTTTGGACAAACAAGATTTTAACCAAAGTCTCGCTTATGAAAGACAAAACCAAGAATGTTTTTAAAAGAAAACTTTGTTAAGTGAAAAATATTTTGAAACAAAAGTTAACAAAGAACAAATGGTTTTGAGATGGTTACAACAATAGGTTATCGCTCACCATGTTTAACAAAAGGATGGCTAATCCATGAGCAAACGGCTCGTAAAGATATCTCAAACCGTTATATAGTTGACAACTTGCTAATAAGTTGTATGGTAATCAACTCACCATATCGCAAATGTAAAGAGTTGGCTAGCCCACAAGAAAAATGGTTTGTGGTAAAGGTTGTGGAAAAACCATTTATATGGTAATTAGTTCACCATGGTTGCAAGAACTAACTAATCCAAAAGTGGTACGGCTTTTGGTAAAGACAAAACAAACCGTTGATAGTCGATGATTTGCTAAAATCATATGGTTATCAACGCATCATGGTCTTACACACCTAAACATTTGGCTACTCCGAGTTAATGGCTTTGGCAAAGAGACATCAAAATCCATTAAAATTTCAATGATTCACCTCTCACAGGAGTTTACACACCTGAAAGTGATGAGAATAGACTGAAACTTTATGAACTGATGTACAAAATTTCCATATGTTGCTGAAAAGATTGAGCTTGCTAATTGTTGCTATAAAGAATTACTGATAAAGACTACTTTGATGATAATACAAGTACTGGGAATTAAAAGACAAAACTTTGAAGATGAAGAAACAATCTTTTCTTGAAGACAAAGACATTAAAGATGAATATACAAAGGAACTTGAAATCAAGCAAGTAGAATTCAAGTTAGGGGAGGATTATTGGGATATAGAAAGTCAAAGTGCTGAAGAGTCAAAATACTGCTCGTTCATCAAAGTACTGCATGATTAAAGGACTGCTATGCAAAATCGTTAAGGATTATAATGTAATTCTAGAATGTTCTAAGTTTAGTTTAGTATTACTTGACGTACAAGGAATAGAATTGTAAACCGACTAGGGTTATCCTTATTCCTATAAAAGGACCCCTAGATTGGCATTATACGACGTGCAATATTAGAGAGTATTAGAGTTTATCAAGTTTGATATTAGAGTCATTAGGGATTGTTAGTGAATCTGTATCAAGCGTGTTCGTAGTTTTAATATAATCATAAAGTAAAAGTTAAATCTTCTTAGCTTTATTCAAGTAAATTCCGCATACTTAATAGAGTTTATTCAGTGTTTCATTGTTAGTAACTTAGGATTTATCCAAGGTTGCTAAGCCCTTACAAGCTACATAAGTTAGTTTGGTTAGAGTACATCGATCCAACAAAGCCAACACCCAAGGAAGAACTCAAAAGTAATCTCAATCTACTTCTACTAAGTACAAAGAAATTACTTTAAAATCTCCTGAAGTATTTCGGGTCTATGGTCTCTAAAACCATAAAAAGAACTTAGAGGTATGTTCACTTGCCCACAAACTAGTTGATCTCTACTTAGAATACTCTTATGAAATATTGATGATATGTACCTTTCTTCTATGATAAAAACCATGCATATAAATATTGTCTTATATAAGTATTAGGACTCTAACTTCAAAAGTCGTAAGTCTCCAAAAAGTCTCTCTTCACTACTTTCCTTACTTACTCACCATCGGGAATAATATTCATTTTTTATTCTCTTAAAAATACTAAAGACTATCAAACCTACGCCGTCATCGCAAAATAGACACTTGATGGTTAAACTACCAAATAATCAATTAACCGTCAAAACACCTCGGCCAAACGTCTATTCAAATAGAAACCTCATTCTACAAGCTCTTTCTAAAATAAGTTATTGTATAACTTATTACAAAAAAAATTGCAAATACATCTTTTTTGTCTCTGAGTCGGATCCCACAAGTTGTACTAGCGGATCCCTAAAACAAGGGATCCTGGGAACCGTGTCACGTACATCATCTATACGATTTTCAAAACCTAAAATAATCCATTTTTCCCTCTTCCTACAAACTCAAAAATGACCCAATCTCTGCTTCAAATTCCATAGGGCTTCATATTCTCAAGCATCTCATTCTTGAACATCATTGTAAGTAATTACACTCATATGTTCTATTCATCATCATCTTCATCCTAGGGTTTATGGTTTTTAATTAAGATTCAATTGGTCACCAATTGAAGAAATTAAGTATTGTAAAATTAGCTTCATTGCAAATAGGTTCTATACAATTAAAGGTTTTCAAAACAACATTGTTAATACAAATCAAAACCATAAACCCATCTTGACAAATTTTACCTAACTGGAATATTTGTTTTTCTAGGATCAATCATGCCTAAAGCTACCCAACAAGATCACCATGACACCGTTCACTACCTTTCTAGATACTATCGGAAAGAAGCGCTTTCAAAAACCAATCGCAAAATCTTCAAAAAGCTTGAAAAACGACTTATCCACGAAGGTCGTGTAGTTAAGGAATGTTTTCTTGAAAACACCTACATTCATCAAGTCTTTTCGGCAATCAACTTTGATTGTCTCTTAGAAATTGATGAAAAAATTTGTCTGGTCTTTATCTTTGAGTTTTACAAAAGTGTTAGGATTGTTCGAAACAATGATGAAAATATCTCAATCGCTTTCATTATAAACAACCAAAGCATTACATTACCACTCAACACATTTGATAACGCTACACGCGTCGTTCGGGGTCAAAGGAACTTCCTTTTTGTCGAGCAAGTTTTTAACACCCTAGGCAGTGAACCTAATCGTTGTAGTGTAGTATTAGGGTAAGCCACGGGTATTGACATCGTTCTCTAGGGGAATAGGAATGCTAGTGAGAAGTTACTACGCTAAGGTTGTGGTTGAGGAATATTATTTTTATCTTTTATATTTTTAGGAAAGGAAAGGTACGAATCTCGGGTTTGAATTTGGGGGTTGGTATTGCTACCGATTACTCTACTTATCTAATTATCTAATCTAAGGTGTATGTAGTCTATGTCTATTTAATGTGTGCTCGTATGATAGTTTAAAGATGTGTTTACTTAGGTTTTACTACTCCTTAATTATCTCCTATTGGTGGTTGAATTGTCATGTCCTTATTCCTAGTTGCGTTGTGTGTCTAAGGTTGTAGGGTATGCGTCTCTCCTAACTCTTTGAACTTACCAAAGGGTCTCGCCTACAAAACCCACTAGGATAATAAACTCTTACTCTAAGGCACTCTTTGGATGGTTTAACTTACAACTACTCAAGGAGTCATATTCTAAGGTTCACAAAGATTTAATCAAGCATTATACACAACGAATGACCTATCGCATTACTAGATCATTAACCAACTAAGATAAGAAACAACCAATCAATATTCAATAATTAAGTTTCATATTCCTAAGCAAACACACAAGTAAATTAGCGGACATGGAAAACATGCAAGCATACACAAATAATCAAAGACATAATTGTATTAATGAAGTAAAACACTTATCTTGGTGTAAGATAGGGTTTGGAACCCTAAAATAATGTACAAGACAGCCTTGGTTCGGTTTAGGTTTTACCCAAAAGACTACACACTAATATCGAAAAATTGGATTCTATATATAATATTACACATGCGACGGCGTCACTTTATGTATTGTGACGCCGTGTGTCGCCATCATTAGGGTTTCGCCTTGGCCACGTTAGACTTGCGACGACGTCACCTTATGCTTGTGACGCCGTCCTCTTCACTTTTCCGCCGCCTCTGGATTACATCTAGGCCGTCTGAGTTGCGATGGCCTACTCTTTTATAACTTGACGCCGCCACTTGAAAATGGGAGTTTTGGCTTCTGTCCGTCACAAATATCCTCCGACGCGCCACACTTAACACCGACGCCACCTTATGTTTTCGCAGACTTTGAGTGTCTCGATTATGACTTTGGCCATTTTCTTCAGATAATCGCGCCTTTTCGTCCAAATAAGTGCCATTCCAAGATTTTGCCTTCAAGAGACCTAAAAGTGAAAAGGAACGATATTAAGCAATAACGGATACAAAAGTGATCAAATAAGGGCTTAAACGACCCTCAAAAGGTACCTTTTAAAACCTTATCAAATATCCCTACACTTGGTATTTGCTTGTCCTCAAGCAAATGTGCTTTTAGCCAATTAATTTGTAAGTTAGAGATCATGAAGCATTGGTTTAAAGCAGTCCACAACACATATAAGCCCATAAAGTCATAACAAGCACGGAAATTACATACTAGCACCTCACATAGGGTGTTTGGATACTCACATCTCTCGGGTGTATATGAAATATAACAAATTGGAAATGGAAGATAAACACTCATTAACCGGTCCTAGCACATAGATTACCATAGGCTTGAGAATAGATCAAACCTCCATCGCTTACGAAGCACTTAGGAAAGACTATCAAAGAGGTCTTTAAAGGGTTGTAATGTTAGGCTTACGGTAGGAAACAAAGGGTTTGGTGGGATAGGCTATATAGTGGTGGTAAGTCAAAATCTCTTATGTTACAAGCATACTGAAGAATGGCGTTGCTAAGCCAAGACTCGACACTCTAAACTCTAGCTAACCGAAATGAACAAACATAAAATTAAAAGATAGATGTAGGATGGTAGATCGTTCTTTTTTTTTTTTTTTTTTTTTTTTTTTTTTTTTTTACACTCTATATTATTTTATTTTATTTTTCTTTTTTCTATATTTTTTTTCGATTTTTTTTATTTTTTTATTTTTTCATACACTTTTACTCTACCATCCTCTACGGTAACATCAAAATGATAGGGATTTATAGGCACATCCCTACACTTGAGTTTTTATTATTCTAACACTAATTTGACCCGAATTGAAAAGATCAAAACACTTGGGGTACATTATTACGCAAACAAAGAGAATTTGAATTTAACGCCCTTCCGTCATTTCATAAACTTTAACTTTTCCCATGAATCCCAATCGTCCCAAAATCAGATACAAAGGATATGACTCGACTTAGCAACTCATGCAAGCAACTAGATAATTGAACTAAGGGTTTAAGGTGATAACAATAATGCACTAAAAGTGAGTGCATACAAGGTAGGCTAAGGCGATTTGGGTGTACATTCGGGGTGGGGTGTAAACAATGTTTTCATTGATATTCCGGAAGACCAAACATCACGAGAACCGCGAAAAGGATAGGCTCGAGGGGTTAACTAGGGTATCGTGTACTAAAGATGAGTACAACGCAGGGGTGTGGGGAATTACTCAACCGAGGTGGAAGAAGTAATTATATTACGGTATCAAACAAGGGTTATCCTAATGCCTCTTATCATTTAGTTATTCCTAACTACACAAGTGTAGTCTTACTTGCGATCTCGGAATGCATCACAAAACAAGTTCTAGAATCTAATATACTACCGCTCACACTCTAAGCATTGAAGATGAATGCTTTTAATTCCTACTAATCTAAGGGCGATCCTCACATTTTGGGTGGAATTTAGGTGGTAAAGGGTTTTGTGCTAGTCATATAACTTCCTATCCGTGAGACGCTTTTGTTAAGACTAATGGCCCACTCCTATATGTCATGAAAATTTTAAATTTGGTGCCAAAATTACCCTAACCGACATTTTCTCATGGTTTATTACACAAATACAATTGACAAAGAAAATAATCAAGGATAAGCATAGTTTCAAAGTTCTGCTTTATTTTCCTCCCTACACTTAAACCGAACATTGTCCCCAATGTTCCCTAAAGTATCAAAGTTATGATAATGGAAGGTAATTAAAACGAAAGAAACTAGTACTCCCCGATTAGCTCGGTAGGATCCGTGTGAAGTAGTGGTTAAATTCTTTCCAAGAAGAATTTATGCGTGAAAAGCTCCTTCCAATCTTATGTAACTTCTTCTTGATAAATTAAACCTCGCACACTTGAAGAAACAAACAAAACATTCACAGAAAATCGGCGGTAATAATATATAAGACTCGATTTAAACTAGGATATAATGCTTGTGGAATGGATGTTTACAAAATTTCGGAAAATTAAGACCGAAAATTCCAAAATTTTTTAGTAGCTCGTAAAACGAGAAAAAGTAATTTGTTGTTTTACTCCTTCCCGACGCCGTCAGTTGCGATCTGACGCCACAGTTATCGTGACAAAAACCGGTCTCGCGATTTTCGAAAAATTTCGAAAACTTACATCTTTAGAATCTGAAAATTTCGCAAAACATCCATTATGACTCGATACAAGCATTTGACTCGAACAAACACACAAATATATCTTTTAATGAATTGTTATTCTCATGTTTACGCTTCCTTGAAAACGTGTAATCCTCCCTACGCTTATCCCTTATGTAAAATACCTTTATATGCAATTAAGACGAGGTTAAAAACAAAATAAAGCATTTTAAAAATTTAAACATGAGAATAAACAATCGATAAAAGATATATGACACTAACAAGCAAACAATTAAGCATGGGTTGCCTCCCACTAAGCGCTTTTCTTTATTTAAGAGTCTTGTAGCTAGACTCGTGTAGTCGTTCTACGTTATTTCATTACCGCCACCTTGACGGTCTCTAATGGGGATTCCATGTTGTAGAAGTGCCTATAATGCATTTCTCTAGGAGTTCATCCTCTCCCCAATCGGTCCTATATTCCGGTCCTAGGCTCAAGCAATCCTTATAGAATCCGAAAATCTTAGCCATAACATAATCTACACCTTTCTCCCTATCCTCATCATTCCTATAATAGACCGACAGTTTAAGTTCCTTTTCATCATTAGAGAGTGATGAAAACTTCTCAATCTTAAACGACATTTGGTAAGCTATGTCATCGGTCTCATCCTTGAATCGCACTACTCCTAACGAGGGATTATAGGTCATCCCGGTGCTTTCTATGAAAGGTTTTCCTAGAATAACATGGGATAAGCTAGGGTCTATGGCCGTGCTAATATCATCCACAATTATGAAGTCCGTAGGAAACGTGAAACTACCTACATAAACGGGCAATCCCTTAATTCTTCCGAGAAAATTGCAACTAACATTAGGATCATTGGGGTCTTGCCTAGTTGGAATAGGCTTCTTCAATATCCAATTAGTAGTGCTAGTCATTATGTTGATTGGGAATCATGATCAATGTAGGCCTTTGCCACAAAAAGGTATCCTATGCAACATGGTATGTTAAGATTCCAAGGGTTCCCAAACTTGATTCTAGGGCTTTTCCTAACATACATGTGTCGGAGGTCACGCACTAAGTGAGGGTGGTGAGATAGTTCTTCTTCCGTAGGAAACTTATTGAAATAGTCATTGTCTACTTCATCTACTTCCTGTTGTTTCATTATTCTCAAGTGTATGATCCTCTTCGTCGCTTGTTCCATTAGGTTTAACTAAGGCGATGGTATTGACGAATTGAACGTGCTTAGCTAGCTTACTTGGGTCCTTAATCTCACACCGAAGGCTCGGGAGTTGAGATAGCATTAACCTTCCTATCACTATTAGTTATGGCTTTCAAAAGGTTGTCTATCTTCCTATCCATTTCGCTTGTTGTTGGTTAAAGCGGTCCGAGAGCTTAGCTATTTGGGATTCTTGGGATGCAACAAGGTTTTGCAACATCCCTTCGATGTTTTGTTGGTTAGGACCGTTAGTGGGGGCCATGAAAATCATTGAAGTGAATTCCTTGGTTTGTCCCTCGTGAGAAGTCGGGCTTGCCTTTCCATGCCTCTCGGTTTCATTGAAATTCCTAGGTCCGGTATTGAGGAATCTTCCTCCGCTCCATTAATACGTGAGGATGCGTAGTCAACGGAAGCATGTTCGGGATCGAGGTGCAAGTGCTGCGTGTTATGAGGATCACAAAACGCTTACACGAGGAAGAAACTTTGTTCACATGGTGTGAAGATTTAGGATTTTCGTAAGGAACTCATTAGAATTTTACTTGATCTTCAAGTTCAATCATCCCACGGTCGAAAGGAGGCAAGGAGATTGCCTTAACGGTTTTGGGCAGCTCACGGGGTCATCCCAACTTTCATTGTCAAAGAGGGCGAGGTCCTCTATCATACCCCATGATTCTTCCGCGGTGAGATCACTAAGTTTTCCACCGCCGCTTGGTCAATGGATTGCTTGGTGGGAAGTTGACATGATCATAGAAAATTTGGACTTGGAGCCAAAGATCAATGCCGTGATGAGGACTTTATGAAGTAAGTCCTTGAATCGAGTCCATGCTTCAGAGAGATTCACCTTGATGTTGTTGAACATCAAGATGTCATTCCTAAGCTTGGTGGTTCTCCGTGGGAAAAATCGAGCAAGGAAGCGAGAGGTAAGATCATCCCAACTTGAGATGGAGCCGGCTGGAAGTCGCCAAGCCAATTACTAGCTTGGTCCCAGAGAGAATTGGAAGAGACGCAGCGCGTGGTCTCCCGAGTAGTAGCATCAAGGTCGATGGAATCGACAATTTTGAGGAAATCCTCGATGTCGATTTGGATCTTCTAACGAAGTCCATGGAATGCACATCCGCTTTGCACCAACCGGATGGTGTCGGATTGCGGGGCCGTAGTTTGGGCTTGGTCGGAAGCTCAATAGTGTTCCTATAGCCCGAGTGGCTTGGTTTCGAGTATTCACCAAGAGTACGGGCTCTTGACGGGTCAATTGGTGGTGGGTTGATGAATGGTGGGTGGTTATCACCTTCCATGATGAAAAGTGATGGGTTACGAACAAAGGTCACGAAGAAGGGATAGACTAAGAGGAAGCTAAAAATTTGAAAAAGTTTACTTGATAGGAATCAAGTAAAGAAACCTAAACGAGGTGGACTACTAACTAGCTATTCTATTCCCGCAGGCGCCAAAACTTGATAACGCCACACGCGTCGTTCGGGTCAAAGGAACTTCCTTTCGTCGAGCAAGTTTTTCAACACCCTAGGCAGGGAACCTAATCATTGTAGTGTAGTATTAGGGTAAGCCATGGGTATTGATATCGTTCTCTAGGGGAATAGGAATGCTAGTGAGAAGTTACTACGCTAAGGTTGTGGTTGAGGAGGATTATTTTTTATCTTTTTATATTTTTTAGGAAAGGAAAGGTACGAATCTTGAGGTTTGAATTTGGGGGGGTTGGTATTGCTACCGATTACTCTACTTATCTAATTATCTAATCTAAGGTGTATGTAGTCTATGTCTATTTAATGTGTGCTCGTATGATAGTTTAAAGATGTGTTTACTTAGGTTTTACTACTCCTTAATTATCTCCTATTGGTGGTTGAATTGTCACGTCCTTATTCCTAGTTGCGTTGTGTGTCTAAGGTTGTAGGGTATGCTTTCTCCCTAACTCTTTGAACTTACCAAAGGGTCTCGCTCTACAAAACCCACTAGGGATAATAAACTCTTACTCTAAGGCACTCTTTGGATGGTTTAGCTTACAACTACTCAAGGAGTCATATTCTAAGGTTCACAAAGATTTAATCAAGCATTAAGTACACAACTAATGACCTATCGCATTACTAGATCATTAACCAACTAAGATAAGAAACAACCAATCAATATTCAATAATTAAGTTTCATATTCCTAAGCAAACACACAAGTAAATTAGCAGGACATGGAAAACATGCAAGCATACACACAAATAATCGAAGACATAATTGTATTAATGAAGTAAAACACTTATCTTGGTGTAAGATAGGGTTTGGAACCCTAAAATACCGTATAAGACAGCCTTGGTTCGGTTTAGGTTTTACCCAAAAGACTACACACTAATACTAAAAATTGGATTCTATATATATATTACACATGCGATGATCGCCACTTTATGTATTGTGACGCTTGTGTCGCCGTCATTAGGGTTTCGTCTTGGCACGTTAGAATTGCGACGGCGTCACCTTATGCTTGTGACGCCGTCCTCTTCAACTCGACGCCGTCTCGATTACATCTAGGCCGTCCGAGTCGATGGCTACTCTTTTATAACTTGACGTCGTCACTTGAAAATGGGAGTTTGGCTTCGTCCCGTCACAAATATCCTCCGACGCGCCACACTTAACACCGACCGCCACCTTATGTTTTCGGCACTTTGAGTGTCTCGATTCGACTTTGGCCATTTTCTTCAGATAATCGTGCCTTTTCGTCCAAATAAGTGCCATTCCAAAGATTTTGCCTTCAAGAGACCTAAAAGTGAAAAGGAACGATATTAAGCAATAACGGATACAAAGTGATCAAATAAGGGCTTAAACGACCCCTCAAAAAGGTACCTTTTAAAACCTTATCAACATTCGCACAAATTCTTCGCATACCATGTGAAGGAATTTGTATGTATTCCCAAGATTGGTCAATAGCCGCTCAATCCTTCGCACTAGAACCCAAACCTATCTATCACACTCCTCTCGATGACCCCATGGTTGTTCGTGACACCATCTTCAAGAAAAGGGTCGACCAATCTAGTCTCAACCGTAACAAGGAACTCATTCATCGTGATCCCTTTCAAATGGAACTCTCCGAGATAATTCCCGTTTACAAAAAATGGGAAAAAATTCTTAGAGAAAATGTCATTTGCTTGGTTGGGAACAAAGACCATCTCAATGTGTGTCTTGTCCAAATGATCTATTGTCTCATCCACCAAAGACCATTTAATCTTGCCTATTACATGGTTAAAAGGATGGTAGGTGTGTTCAAAGCAAATAACATGGTACTTCCTTATGGTATGCTCCTAACACGACTCCGTGAGTATGTTAGTGCAATGCAACCTTCTCCTATTTCCGATGATCACCTTCTTGCTAACCACATTATGGTCACAGTTACCAAACAACCTCCTAAACGACTCATGATCAATGGAAAAAGGCGTCGTGCTCTCTCGGACTCTTCGGATGAAGAAGAAGAAGAACAAGTTGACCCCGTCTCTAACTTTCGGATGGACCCCATGGCCTACTATGAACAACTTCCCACTCTTCCAAATGAGTCTGAAGAATTCAAGCAAACCAAGGGGATGATCAAATGTCTAACTCACTACCTCATGAATTTGGGAAAGAAGAAGTGAAGAGATTGACGAAATAAACTTTATGTTTGTCTTTATGGTTGTTTTAGAAATTTTATGATTTTTAAACAATGTATGTTCATGATTGTGCTAGACTTACTTTGTTTCTTTTATTCTAATGTTTGGTTTTTATCATAATAGGTTGACGTTGTGTGCTATGTATCTTGTACTTTTGCTTATAATATTGTTTGCCTCCAGTAGAAACCTTTAGTATTAGTATGCGACACCTAGTGCAATTTCTGCACACTTTCTGTAAAGCTACTGATCTGCAGTAGCCGGATCCCTCATTTAGAACTAGCCGGATCCCTCCATTAAGGGATCCGTGGGATCCTGGTAGACAGAAATAGACTTACAGACTTCCACATATCAATCCATTCTTACAAACCTTATCATATTAGCTATACATGATTCTTTAGGATAACTTCTTAAGTCCTCCTCAAGTTCAGTAGGTCTCACACTCACTCATAGAGAACTTAGGATCATGTTCAAGGTGTTTTTTTTATTTATCATTTCACCAAAACTCACCATATTTCTGCTCCAATGCTCACACATTGTTCCTCACATCTCAAAACACCTAGTTTGATATTTCTCTCAATTTTAGCAAATTGATTTTAGTCATCCCACCTCCAAATAGGCAAAAAACTAGTTTTTCATTTCTTATGATTTTTGAGAAATTTTCCAAATTTCTTTTAAGTTACCATCTAATCTCTAGGATCATTTGACTCCACTTGACACTCTCAAATCTCTTAGTCTCATCCTTGATCATCTATTGATGCTCATAAAGCCTCATTTCCTTCCATAAACGACAATCATTAGCGAACCCCACTCATTTCACTTGATCATTTAAGTCCATCTTCATTTAAGACACCTGAGAAGACTGAAACACTCAAGATGTATAGGTACTACACCTTACAAAACATCATTTTCCTTTCTTTTGGCTGCTGAGAGCCGGATCCCTAGGTTTAGCCTAGACGGATCCCTCACTTGAGGGAACCGTGGGAACAGACCGCATGTACTAAGCTAATCCTAGCCCAAACAATCATTTCAAGCTTTTCTTGCTAACTTGAACACCCATCTTGTCTTAATTGACTTCCATGATCGGTCGCAACTCGAAGTTGCCTCTCAGCATGCAAATCATTGCATTTGAAGGATCTTAGTGGTTTAAGATTTAAATTCACTTACCAATTCCTTTCCTTTATAAACCCCTTTGTTAGTACCTCTAAGTCACCATTCATAACATCATTCTCAACAACTAAAAGCCTCTATTTCACTATCCATTTATCATTTCATAATGAGGAAAGCTCCTAGTGCTAACTCATCCACCAAAGGACCACCCAAGAAACTTTCTCGGGTTGTTCATGAAATCTCTTCAACCGAATCATCACCCGTTAAAACCACAAATGCTAGAATTTCCTCTCAACCAACTTAACCAATCAAACCAATCCCCAAAAGGATTGTTCCCACAAAACTATCCTTGCCAAACACTACTATACCTCCTAAACCTAACACCCATATTTCCACTAAACCATCACCCCTAGTACATAGAGCCATATCCTTCACCACTCCACTCTCGTCTCCACACCTCTACAACTTAGTTGGGAAATTCATGATTACATTAGTACTCTTAGTCTTGGAAGTTTGTCTTGATAGTTATAATCCAAGAGTATTAACTAGTTAGTCTTGATAGTGTTAGAGTTAGTCTTGATAGACTATAGTTAGTATAGTTCTAAGTATAGTATGCACCGTATATGTTTTGTAATAGCATATCTTCTATTCCAATAGAAGATATGATACGTTTAATGCATAGTTATCTCTGTAAAGGACTCCTTGATGTATAAAAGGAGATCCTAGCTAGGTCAGAACATATCTCACATACACATTAGCATTTCCCTTAACCCTAGCCGTTCTAAGTAAAGCTTCAAGGTGTAACCTTGATACTTTGAGAGTATCCGTATTATTGGTTAATAATATTGAAGCATTGGTTGTTACATTCTGTGTTTATTTGTTTACTTTAATCTTCTAAGTATACTCAAGTAGATTCCGCATACTTGTGTGTATTCATACAAAGTTTCTCTTTGTTGTTTTGGAACTATCCAAGGCAACTACTCAATACAAGCTAAGTGTTCTAGATCCAAGGTTTGGGACTCCACAAGTGGTATCAGAGCTTGTGTCCTAAAAGCTTTGTTTTAGAAGATCCTGTGTCACAGAGAAGAGGAAATGGACTTTGATTCAAGCAAATCCAGTGCTGTTTCCAGAGTTCCTAAGTTGCAGTCAAATGAATATGAACTCTGGAGGATGCGCATAGAACAATACTTCTTGGTACTGGACTATAAGCTATGGAACATTGTGCTAAATGGAGACTCCTACAAATCCACTATTTCTGAAGAAGTCAGTGGCAAAACTGTCCTTAAAGACAAAGGTGAACCTGTCACTACTGAAGAAATTACTCAAAGAGGCAATGATCTCAAGGTCAGAAGTCTTCTACTTATGGCATTACCAGATGATCATCAACTCAACTTTAGCAAGCACAAGGATGCTCAGTCCTTGTTCAAAGCCATCGAGACTAGATTTGGTGGGAATTCTGCCACCAAGAAAACTCAAAAACTCTTTTGAAGCAAGAATTTGAGAACTTCATTGCTGGTGCTACTAAGTCTATTGACTCAGTTTACAATAGGCTTCAAAAACTTGTCAGTCAATTGGCAGTGTTGGGTGTTGATATCTCTCAAGAAGATGTCAATCTCAAGTTTGTTAGAAGTCTTCCATCACCAAAGTGGGACACACATGTCATTGTATGGAAGCATAAGGCGAGTTTGAAACTATGGGTTAGATGATTTGTTCAATAACTTTAAAGTCATTGAACAAGACATGAAGAGATCTGCAATGCATCTTCCGCCTGGTCACAAAACCTAGCTTTTGTGGCTCGATCCAATCACTAGTAATGAGAAAGACAATTTTAATGTTAGTACTCCTAGTACTAATGTTAATACTGATGGCTTAACTATCACTGCAGCAGGCATCAATGACAATACCATTTATGCCTTTATCTCTGAGCAGTCAAAGGGCTCAAAGTTCACTCATGATGACCTAAAACAGATCCATGAAGATGACCTTGAAGAAATGGACATCAAGTGGAATATTGCTTTGATAAGTATGAGGGCAAAAAGGTTCATGAAGAGAACTGGGAGGCAGATAAAGATTAATGATAAGGATACTGCTGGATTTGACAAGGGAAAGGTGGAGTGCTACAACTGTGGCAAGCTTGGAAATTTTGCTAGGGAATGCAGAAGCCCCGGAACAAAGGAAGAAATGTTGGAGCTGATGATTCTTCTTCCAAAGCTATGGTGGCAATTGATGGTGCTGGATATGATTGGAGCTTCATGGCTGATGAAGAAGAAAGTCCAATCAACATGGCTTTGGTATCTGAGGTACTTACTGAAACAAATTGCTTAGATAAATGTGTCCCATTAAGCGAGTATGAGTCTCTAAAAACTAAATTTGATAATGTGTCTGAAGAGCTTGCTAAAAATAGTTATAGCTTGATAAACCATAAGAGAGGCTTAGCAGTTTTGGAAAAACAAATTGTGCACTACAAGGAAAATGAGTCAAATTTTTCTGAAAGAACAACATTGCTTAATAAGGATATCTCTCTTAAAGGTACAACCATAAGTATGCTAAAAGAAGAACTAGAGAAAATTACAGTAGCTAAGGACAACATAGAACTCAGTGTTGATACTCTTAAGAACACACATCACTATAACTTGAGAAACTTGATAAGATGATTGAAAGCTCTCTAGTTGGTAAAGCCAAATCGTGCCTAGGATATAAAAGAGCACCACCACCATTCGGAGGTGTTCCTCACCTCCGGAATAGACCTTGAACACACCGCCTAGAGGAGTTTAAGGTACCCACATTTGTCTATGGCTCTAAGGTCAAGGAGACCAAACCGAAAAGGCGATGAAGCCTTTGAAAGTGCCAATGACACTTTTTCCTAAGGTGTATGTGTTTGAAAACAAAAACATTAAAAGAGGTGTAGAGTCTAATGAATCAAAGCAAGAGACAATTTCTGAAACTATAAAACCTAATGAAAAACCTGTTAGGAAGACAGTAAAATATGCTGAGATGTATAGAAATAGGTCATCCAGTCCTAGAGGTAATCAGAGGAACTGGAACAATCTTAAATCTGAGCAATTAGGGGATGAGTTTGTCATGTTTAACAAATCTTGCTTTGTGTGTGGAAGTTTCACTCATCTGCTGGCTCAATGCAGACACCATCTGAGACCTCAACCCACTATGACCCCAAGAGCAGTATTTCTTAAGACTGGCATAAAACCTTTGAATGCTTCAAGGCCGCTTAATCTTAGACCACAACCCAAAGTATTTGGTGAAAAGCCCAAAAGAACCTTTCAAAATACTCACCATCTACTTCACAAAGACCCTTTTATGGTAAAGCAACACCAACCTTTAAGTCCTATAATAAACAAATCAAGTCTTACAAGAAAAAGGTTAATACTGTTGAACCAAGACTTATTACTGATAGGCCAAAAGTTAATTCCTTTAAGCCTAAAACTAAAACTTTTGGTTCAAAAGTCGGTGCTGCTGGGGGAATCAAGGGCAATGTTGTTAAGCCCTCAGCTTGTTGGGTTAGAAAGACCACTCAACCCAATAGTGCATCAGTTACTCTCAAGAAATATGATTACATTGATGCACGAGGCAGATCCAAGTCAGTAATGGCTTGGGTCCCCAAAAGGAACTAATTTCCTTTATCTTGTGTGTAGGGACATTCCAACAATAATGATGATCAAGGCTATTCAGACAGTGGATGTTCCAGGAACATGACTAGAAATCTATCCTATCTTTCAGACTTTACTTATTTGAATGGAGGATATGTTTCCTTTGGTGGAGGTATAGGTGGAAGGATTACTGGTAAAGGCACAATCAAGACTGGTAATCTTGATTTTGAAAATGTGTATTATGTGAAAGAACTCAAATATAATCTGTTCAGTGTGTCACAAATGTGTGACAAGAAGAACTTTGTTCTGTTCACAGACACTGATTGCTTGGTTTTGTCTCCTAACTTTAAGTTGCCTAGTGAGGATGAGGTACTACTTAAGTTTCCTAGGAAAAGCAATCATGTACAGTGTGAGTATGAAAAACATAGTGCCCAAAGAAAATCTTACTTGTTTAGTTGCTACAGCTTCTTTGGATGAGTCTATGTTATGGCATAGAAGGCTAGGTCATGTGAACTTTAAGGTAATAAATCTTTTAGCTAAAAATAACCTTGTAAAAGGTTTACCTTTAAAAAGATTTGAAAATAAATGACCAGATTGCATGCCTCAAAGGGAAGCGACATAGAGCCTCTTGTAAGCCCAAGGTTTTAACTCTATCACCCAACCACTTCATATGTCGATGCATATGGATTTATTTGGCCCTACCTCTATTAGCGACTTGAATAATAAGAAATATTGTTTGGTTGTGACTGATGATTTTAGCAGATTTACTTGGGTTTTCTTCATGAATACTAAGGATGAAACTAGTGAAATCCTTAAGTCATACATAACTGTAGTAGAAAACCTTGCTGATAAGAAAGTTAAGATCATTAGGTGTGATAATGGGACTGAGTTTAAAAACCAAGTGATGAATGATTTCTGTCAACTTAAGGGTATTAAAAGAGAATACAGTGTAGCTAGGACTCCTCAGCAAAATGGGGTTGCTGAAAGGAGAAATAGGACATTGATAGAGGCTGCTAGGACCATGTTAGCAGATTCCAAATTACCCACAACATTTTGGGCTGAGGCAGTTAATACTGCTTGTTATGTTCAGAACAGGGTACTGGTGGTAAAGCCTCATGGCAAGACTCCCTATGAGTTATTCTTAGGTAGGACTCCTACCCTAGACTTTTTCAGACCTTTTGGGTGTCATGTCTCTATTCTCAATACCATTGACCACTTAGGAAAGTTTGATGGAAAGTCTGATGAGGGATATCTGGTAGGCTACTCTTTGAATAGTAAGGCCTTTAGGGTTTACAACTCTAGAACCAGAAGGATTGAGGAGAATCTGCACATAGAATTTCTTGAGGATAAACCTAGTGTAGAGGGGCAAGGACCAAAGTGGCTTTTTGATATTGATATGCTAACTGAATCCATGAATTATGTGCCTGTTTATGTGGATTCTAACATTGTTGCAGAAGAAAAGCAAGGTCCTGATGCAGATTCTAATAATGATGATGATGATGATTGTGTCATACTACCCCTTTGGAATAACAGCTCTCTTGAAAGCACTTCTTCTGGGGAGGCAAACAAAGATGGTGATCAGTCTCCAAATACCATTGATACAGATGCTGAAGGAGTAGTAACCAATGAAGGTGATGTAGCAGTTGATACTGGTGATAAAACGGTGGTTAATCTTGATGGGCCATAGTACTGATGGGCCAGATGTTAATACTGATGGATCTCACACCGTTCCATCAATCAATTCAGATGTTTCTGATTCCAATGATCCTAATGATGAAGCTGACGAGATTGATCTTACAAATATTGCTTCATCCTATTTTGTTCCTGTTACACCACACAGAAGAATCAATCAGGATCATCCCTTGGAGAATGTAATTGGGGGTGTTCATGCTGAAAGAATAACAAGATCTCAGGTTCAACATAGTGAGACTGGCTTCTTTAGTGCCATATATGAAGAGAGGGTTCATGGTGAAACACAAAAGTGTCTGTTTGCTTGTTTTGTTTCACAGGCAGAACCAAAGAAGGTTTACAAAGCCCTTGAAGATGAAGCATGGGTAGAAGCAATGCAAGAAGAGCTTCTCCAGTTCAAACTTCAAAATGTATGGGTTCTGGTAGATCTTCCTAAGGCAAGAGAGCTATTGGTACTAAATGGGTTTTCAGAAACAAGAAGGATGAAAGAGGTGTGGTTATAAGGAATAAAGCTAGACTGGTGGCTCAAGGGTATACACAGCAGAAGGTATTGATTATGAAGAAGTCTTTGCTCCAGTGGCAAGGATTGAAGCTATAAGTCTGTTTTGGCTTATGCATCATACAAAGACTTCACAGTATACCAGATGGATGTGAAGAGTGCTTTCCTCTATGGAAAGATTGAGGAGGAGGTATATGTCTGTCAACCTCCAGGCTTTGAAGACCCCAACTTTCCTGACAAAGTGTACAGAGTTGAAAAGGCACTCTATGGTCTACATCAAGCACCAAGAGCTTGGTATGAAACATTGGCCAAGTATCTCTTGGGAAATGGCTTTAGAAGAGGAAAGATTGATCAGACCCCGATCATCAAAAATGTGAAGAATGATATCCTCTTGGTTCAGATCTATGTTGATGACATCATTTTTGGCTCAACCAAGCAGGATTTGTGCAAAGAGTTTGAGAAGTTGATGCAAGATAGGTTTCAGATGAGTTCTATGGGAGAACTCACCTTCTTTCTTGGGCTACAGGTCAAGCAAAAGACTGATGGCATTTTTATCAGTCAAGATAAATATGTCAAGGAGATCCTGAAGAAGTTTGCCTATGAAAATACAAAGATTGAAAGCACTCCTATAGAGCATAATAAGCCACTACTTCCAAATGTTGATGGAGAAGAGGTTGATCAGCACCTCTACAGGTCAATGATTGGTTCATTGATGTACTTGACCGCCTCCGCACCAAATATTATGTTTGCGTGTGTGCCTATGCAAGATTTCAAGTCTCTCAAAGGTCTCTCACATGCATGCGATTAAAAGGATCTTTAGATACCGAAGGCCATGCTCACCTAGGTCTTTGGTATCCTAAAGACTCTCCTTTTGATCCGTAGCTTACTCGACGGTGATTATGCTAGGCAAGTCTTGATAGGAAGTCAACCATGGAGGATGTCATTTTCTTGGTGATAGGTTGATTTCATGGCGTTGCAAGAAACAAAGCATTGTGGCAAATTCTACAACCGAGGCTCAATATGTAGTTGCGCAAGTTGTTGTGGTCAAGTTCTCTAGATTCGTAATCGATGCTTGATTATGGGTACAATTTTATGGGCACTATCATTTACATTGATAACAACAATTACTTTATGCATTATTAAAAATCCAGTTTCACACTTTAAAACTAAACATATAGAGATAAGACATCATTTTATAAGAGACTGTAATGAAAAGAAGCTCATCCAGGTTGATAGGATTGATACTGAGCTTAATGTTGCAGATCTTTTGACAAAGGCTTTTGAATTGGGAAGGTTTCAGTACTTGGTCACAAGTATTGGAATGCTTCATCCATAATATGTCTTAATCTCTCACTAATTTGTAAAGTTTTGTAAACTGGTTAGTACTGTTAGTTATCTGGTTAATACTGCTAGTGTAAAGTTAATACTGATTGACAAGAAAATAGCTTGGATTGTGTTTTCTTGGTTTTAAACTAACTTTGCAGGCCTAGCACAAGCAGTATGGATGTGTTTTGGTAATTGAATGATGCAACTAATGTGGTTCACTCCTCTTGAACATACTGATGCAACCACATGATGGAAATTGCTGCACAGTTGAACTTTATGATGCCAAAGCATAATGTGGCATCTGATGGTATAATGAACATGAATTGATGGTTTCAGTTAGTTAGATTTATTCTGCACTAACCCACTCTTTGCCATTCTATCTGTTTTCAGATAGTGTGACTAGCCCAAGGGCATCTGGCATAGAGAACAATGAGCAACGATGAATCCAACACTTGTGTTGGAGGCAACACCGCCACGAGTGGAAACCCCGTCGGAAGGCCCTTTGAATGGGTCTATCCGTCACAGGTAGTGCTTAGCAATGAAACCATTGGTTTTCACCAAACCAGAGGCCATATGAGGCCAAACCTTGATTAAGTGTCTGTCTTTACACTTAATCCCTTCAAAATTGGGGTTACAGTGTTATGATTTCAAAATATAAGATAATACTGCTGGGTAAACTTAATACTGATGGTTATAAGTTAGTACTGATAGGCTTATTTAGTATTGATGACTAGCCGTTAGTACTTTTGCTAAAAGTCTGTTACGCATTAATTGCCTATGCAAATTGGGTTGTTACCGTCGGTTTCTTTATATAAAGGGTTCCTTTTTGGATACTCTTTACTTTTTACCAACAATATATTCACGGCGGTTCAATCAAAATTCAAGAATTCATTCTATATATACATAACTTCTCAATTGCAGTTAACCACAGTTCTCTAAAGACTTTTGCGAACAAAACCCACTTTCATAACCCTAACTCTTATTGCTCATGGCTCCTATTGATTTTGTTGATAAGCACAACATGGTGGCGTGCTTGGAATTACCAGAAGGCAATACAGAGTTCTCAGAGATAGTAGCTTTTCTTAACAGAAGCCACATAAGGTTTGCTTTACTTTTTAACCCTACTATCTTATGTACTCCTATTAGAAAGTTTTGGCAAACTGCTATTGTCTCAACATCTAATGAAGGAGTACAACAACTAACTGGTACAGTGGATGGCATTCCCATTGTTATTACTGCAACATCTCTAAGGGAACATCTTCATCTTAGAGATGCTCAAGGTATTAACAGTTCGCCAGCCTCTAAAATTCTTGACCAACTCTCATTGATGGGGTATAGACATGATAATACTTTTAATTTTAAGAAAAACCAGTTTTCCCCACAATGGAGGTTTCTCATTCATACCCTCTTGCACTCTTTGAGTTACAAAAGGACTGGCTGGGATGCTTTCCCTACTAACATAGCCACAACCTTGATCTGCCTTGCAACAGGCAGGGTATTCAACTTTTCTAACTATATTTTTGAGGGTATGATTAAAAATGCTGGTAATGAAAACAAGTTTTTGATGTATCCCATGTTTATTCAATTATTTTTGGATCTTCAAAAACAAAACTTGCAGTCTCACAAAAACATTTATCCACCCAAAATCCTCACATCCAAAGTTTTCTCCAATATGTCAAGGGATGTGAAGGGGTATAGTGGGACTGTAGTGCCTTTGTTTTCATCTATGTTACTTGCAGAGGGTGAAGGACCATCAAGCACAAATGGATCCCAACACACACCCATAGATGGAGCTCAATCAGACACCAACCAACCTTCATCAACCAGTAGGCATACCAGACAGGGGAGTGGGCCAGCTCAGACCCATTCTCCTACTAGCACTAAACCAGATGAGCCTACCTCAGGTGATGCATGAGGTAGAATGGTTAGGGCTGCCACAATTCCACCAGGCTTAGAAGCTGGGGAGGCAAGTGGTAACATCGGTAAGACCCCACCCATGCCAACACCTAGTGAGCTTGCCTCACAGGGTGGACCCAAGCACCGGCTAAAAAGGGGGGTTGCTTCTGCTCAGGCTAGGCTTGGGAAAGCAACTCAATTGCCCCATGACCCACCTCTCTCAGCAGGTAACACAACTGGAAGTGGTGAGGGCAGATTGACACTCAAGGATTTGACGGATTTGTACAGCTCTCTATCTCAGAAGGTTAAACAACTGGAAAATGATCTGGAGGAGACAAAAAAGAATGCCTCCAAAGTCCACACCAAGATGCTTCTCAGGATGAAAAAGTTGGAGCATCAAGTCAAAATTCTTTCACAGCCTTCTGTTCCACCTACTGCAGAGTCCACTCCCACTGCCAGCACTGCATCAAAGAAAAGAAAGACCAAGTTCATGGTGTCTAGTACTTCAAGTGAGGATTCTCCCAAACAGGGGAGGAATTCAGATATTCAAGGAGGACATGAATTTGGTGATTGGAAAGGAGGGGCACATGAAAGTCCTTTCTATCATGAAGAAGATCAGAAAAGGAAGTTCAAGTTGATACTTAGAGGCCAAGAAAAATGATGAAGAAGTACTTAGTACTCCTGCAGCACTATCAAGACTATCCCGCTTAGTAATAGTTAGTGTTGTAGTTAATCTTATAGTACTATGGTTAGTACTCCCGAGGTTCAAGTATCAATTTTAACTCCTCTATTTCAAGTAGTGCAAAATTACAAGAAATGACCACTACGTGAAGCTACAACCACCACTATCACACCACATGATGATACAAAGGATAGTGATAATGAAGAGAAGGAGAAGCATGTTGTTTTGGGGCTACATAATTTAAAGAAATCGGTTCTATCAAACCTATCTACAAGAAACCACCTGTTCTATACTTGAGGAAGAAGTCAAAGTCAACAACAAAGCCAAAAGAAAAAGGTGTTGTAATCAAAGAAGGAGCTATCTCAGAACCAACTAGTTCAGTTCCAACAATTGATCCTAAAGACAAAGCCAAGGGCATTTTACAAGATGAACCAAAGAAAAAGAAATTGTCTAGAGCGGAGTTGGATAAAATTAATGAAGATGTCAGAAAGGAACTTGCGTAATAAAGTGGATGAGGAGGATAGATGTAATGAAGTCAGAAGCTAAGGAAAAACTGAAGGTTTCTAAGCTGGAAGAGGATTGGCAGATATGGGATGAAATGAGAGCAAAACTAAATGCTGCAAAAGAAGTACAACAGAAGTTGCAGCAAGATGAAGGCACAAGTATCAATGAAGCATCTTTGTTGTTTAGTGAAACACTTGCAATAAGACAAAGCCAATTCAGACAGCAAAGGGAACTTGAAAAGCAACATAAACCTCCTACCAAGAGTCAACAAAAGATGTATATGGTCAAGTACATTAAGCATCAGGGTGAAGATAAGAGGACATTGAAGCAGTTGAATCAGCTATCTTGGGAGACTCTTCAAAGAACTGTTGATAGAATCCAGAGAAGAATTCTTAACTTCATTCCCATGTATCCAAATGATAAAATTGAAAGGTCACAACCTATAGGAAGCTACAAGAGGCCAGCTGAAAAGGTACTTCCTCAACTGTTACCAAAAGGTTAAAGTCTATAGATCAAGGTGAAGGTCGATTGACTGAAGAAGAGCTCAATAGGATTATGTTAATTGAAGCTCCTGAAGATGCAATGTACTCAGAGCCCATCAATACTAGGTATTCAATCATCAATTGGGATATCTATACCGAGGAAGGTAAAAGGTATTGGAGGATCTATAGAACTGGAGGAAGAACAAGTGCATATCTCTACTTGGTAGATATGTTTGCAGCCATTGACAGGGAGGATTTGCTCAAACTTTGGGACCTGGTCAAAAACCGGTTCAAGAACAAAGATCCTGATAATGATAAGGATGTGGAGCTACTGTATGAGCTTCAGAATATCTTTGAACTAGATGCAAATGGAGAACAATGAAGATTTCAGACTGGTGATGAAGAACTCAGTTGGACATTGCTGGATTCTTGTGGTTTGCATCTTGTGACTACCTGCAATGGGACAGATATTTACATGCTTGTTGAGAGAGTGTATCCACTTGCTCTTGGAACACTCTTACAGATGTTGGATGTAGGATTGAGAATGGGGAATGCAGTAGAAATGGCAAAGGAGTTGCTATTAACGATCTTGACCAAGTTGGAAGACCTAGCAGACAGCAGTAATGTTTGGAAGAATCCTCTTAGACTGAAGAAACTTGTGATTCAGAAGCCCAATCACAAGTTTAGGGGAGGATTGTTGGAAAATTCATGATTACAGTTAGTACTCTTAGCGTTGGAAGTTTGTACTGATAGCTATAATACAAGAGTATTAACTAGTTAGTACGGATAGTATTAGAGTTAGTACTGATAGTGTTACAGTTAGTATTGTTCTATATATAGTATGTCGTGTATGTTTTGTAAGAGCATATCTTCTATTCCAATAGAAGATAAGATATGTTTAATGCATAGTTATCTCTGTAAAGGACTCCTTGATGTATAGAAGGAGATCCTAGCTAGGTCAGAACACATCTCATATACACATTAGCATTTCCCTTAACCCTAGGTGTAACCTTGATACTTTGAGAGTATCCGATTATTGGTTAATAATAAAGCTTTGTTACATTCTGTGTTTATTTGTTTACTTTAATCTTCTAAATACATTCAAGTAGATTCCGCATACTTGTGTGTATTCATAACAAAGTTTCTCTTTGTTGTTTTGGAACTATCCAAGGCAACTACTCATTACAAACAAAGTGTTCTAGATCCAAGGTTTGGGACTCCACACATGAGTTTAGAATTGGATCGGATTTTGTCAGATGTGAAGTTTTGACTTGATTATGCATTTCGTTATATTTGGCTTGCTGTGTTTTTATACTTTAACTACTTTATCAAAAACAAATTATCTAATGATGTGGCTACTAATTTGAAGGATCCTTTTAAGTTCTCATCGTATCATGAGGCTATCCGATAATATTTTAACTACTATATGTTTGTCTAAAATGAGATCCGTCCTTTACTCAATTTCAGGTTAGTTCATGATAACATCAAATGGTCCTGAATATTAAGTGGCAATTTGCCCCGATAATGCTTGTAATTTATATCATTTATATGAATTTATGCTTGTTGTCCATTGTTTTCCACTTTTAGGTAAATTACAAGAATTGGAGCTAAAGAGACGCGAAATTGGAGAATTATCAAAGATTTATCAGAGTATGCTCACTTTGAAGAAGTTACGGCGTAACTCATCTCTCACATTACGCCGTAACTAAAGCGTGACTCAGAAAGCCAACTCATCAGAAGATTACGGCGTAACTCTCACAAAAGACTACGACGTAACCATATTAGGTCAAATGAGGTTCCACGCCGCTGATAACTACGCCGTAACTCTTGTTCAAACTACGGCGTAACCAAGAAATATTGAAGATACGGCGTAACCACTTATAAGGTTACGCCGTAACCAGCAGATCTAGTGCAAATTACGAAGAAATAGAAGACTACGGCTTAACTATTATATTAGTTACGCCGTAACCCAGATCTGGCCTATAAATACCCCATGATTTCCAGCATTTCAAATCATCCCATTCCACACACCACAACCAAAGAATGTGGGAAAAGCCAAAGGCAGGTCTAGAAGAGCATACGGAGCCGTCTTCAAGGGAGAAATCACTCCCCTACGATAAGCATTAGCATTTTATCTTTTCTTTACTTTCGATTCATGTATTTCGTAACATTAAATATTGAATTGATTTGTATGGTTAATATGAGCGGCTAAGCACCTCTTGGTGCTGGCCTAGTTATGATTCCTTAATTGTTTTATTTACGTTTCCGTATAATTATTTCTAAGTGTATGCATGCATAGTTTATTGGTAGATACCCTTGTTTCGGTAGTTTTGAATGGCGGTAGAGGCTATTTGCTTAGGAGATATAACCAACTGACCTTAAGTGAAGAGATCGAGACGGAAGGGTCGATATGGCCAAGACGACCCTTTTACTTGTGCGATTTGACCAACCGATCACCTACCGCTTGGATGAACTTAAGAATTGGGGTGAGTGTTTGTTGCTAACGCCCGGCACTCACTATTATAAGTCTAGCATGTAGCGGTACTTAATGACTCACTTAGGGACGAGGAACAATCGGACTTATGAGGGACACCGACTTCTCCAAAGGTGGCATCTTTGCCGATAGGTTAGGACGAATCGACCAAATGTTGTCCTCTCGACTTTGACCCCACCAAGTAATTGGAAGTAATTAGATGTAGACATTACTAGCTAGGATGATTAACTAGGTTAGCACTACTCTACTCTATTGATTGAACCTTTGCCTCTTATCCGCTTTAGTAGTTAATTAATTAATTCCTTATCGAGATCATATTAAATTTGTGACACCTAGACTTAGTAATTATCCAACACACATAGCTCTTGGGACGACCTTGGTTTTACCAAATACTACACTACACACGACCGGGTACACTGCCCATTAGTGCATTAGGGTAGACCATAGGTATAATGAGATATTATAAATATTAAAACCGTCAAGAAACCCGCATCAAGTTTTTGGCGCCACTCGGGAGTTATACTAGGATTTTTATTAAGTTTATTCGAGAGTTACACGAGCTTAAGTTTTCGTGAGATGAAAATGAGGATCTTCGAATCATGTGGAAGAAGTACTCTACCTATCATCTCTTTTAGCGTCCTGAGTATCCTAGCTATTCGATTCAAAGAAGAATTTTTCCTATGACTCTTACATGAACTGCGAAAAGATGGTACAATAAACTCCCTAATGAATGCAAAGAAGCATGGGATAAATTAAGAAGAGAATTGCTCAACAATTTTGCCCTCCTTCAAGATGGCTAAACTTCTCAAGAAGATCCATCAATTGCTTCAAGGTGAAGAGACGCTTTACCGTGGCATGGAAAGATTCAATGAGCTACTTTATCGATGTCCCCTCATGACTTGAACAAACATCAAATCGCCTATGTCTTCTGCTGGGAATTAATGCATCGACACATGAATTACTCGATTCTCCCAGACCTATTCCTAGAATGACCCCTGATTCGCTCCCAGACGGTCAAGTTTTATCACTCAAGCCGACCACTTGTGAATGGCCGACCGTAACAAACTTAAAACGGTCCGGAAACGAACTCAATGAAGATCTGGGGAGTATAGTGTTTCCCCGAGTCGTTATGTTCCAGCGAGCTGTGCGAGGAATCACCAAACGAATAGTGATCGAGGAATTTGAACGGAAAAGAGATTTTGAATTATTATAACTACAGAAAAAGTCTATAAATTACAAAGGCTTAAATGCAAATTAAAGGAAATTAAAAAGATAAAAAATATTAAATAAACGCTATCACTATTTGCAAAATGATGTTTTGATTTTATGTTTTATAAAACTTAATTTAAAACTACGTTACGTATAAAAGAAAATGTGAAACTAAAGCAAGATTAATCCTAAAATGTGAAAATGATATTTTGCAAACCTAATGATAAAACAAAATATATAGAAAAAGAAAATTAATTTTATAACTAATTATCTAATTATTATTAATTAAAAACTATTTTTAACTATTTAATAATAGCCTAAATTACAAGAAAATATGAAATAAAGCTAGAAAAATAAAATTTTGACTTGGAAAAATCTAAAATATCAAAAGAGAATTTTCAAAACTATTTTTGTATTTTTCTGATTATTTTTCTATTTTCTATGAATTAAAAACTAAAAACTAATTAAATTATTTAAAAATACAAATTTAACTAAGAAAAATCTGGAAAAATATTTTTTTTGACTTTTTATATTTATCTTAACTTAATAAAAATGAAAAATTATTTTTTTGAAACTTTTCTGAATTAATTGGATTAAAAGCTATTTAAAAATGCTTAAAAACTAATTAAAATGAAGAAAAATACCAAACTGACCTATAAAAATATGAAAAATTCAAGATAAGCTTAAAATAATCTACTGAATCTAGGAAAAATATAAAATCAGGGGCTTGTGTGAAGGAATAAGAGGTCATAGGAAATCGCTTATAAATAAGCACTTTTGATAAGCCAAAAGCTACAAACAAGCATCAAACTGAAACAGAAGCTACAAAATGCTAAAACTACCCAATTGCAACTTATCACAACTGGCTTAAACCTCTAAAACTCAAGTTGCTATGATTTGATTGATTTGAGCTAATGTGCTAAAACAGTTTCTGGGACTACTTTGGAGATTAAAATTAAGCACTTAGATAAGCTGGACCTAGAAGACAAATGTTGGAACCTAATCTAGACCTGGTCAGGTGCCTATAAACCAAAATTGAGCCAAAGATGAGCTCGATGAGCTTGTTACAAGGTACGAAGACCTGCAGCAAGACTCGATGTTCATCGAAAGTTAGTGCAGAGGCTTTAAGCCTTTTGACAAGCTCATTTGGAGCTTATAAAAAATTTGCAAAAATTTACTAAAATGGTGACAAGTAAATAGACCAGCTGAAGTTTATGAACACCAAATTTCACTTGAATTGGCCCAGAAATGAACTCATGAAAAATCTCTCTAGTTAGGCTCAAAACTGAGTTTTCACTAAATTGACTTTTTTGACAGATTAAGATGTTGACTAAATTGAACTTTGATCTTGATTTCTCAACTGAATATGATGTTAATGGCTAAATAGAAGCTAATGCAAACTACTCTAGTGTTTTCTAAACATGAAACAAGCTTTTGCTTTTCTAAAATCTCAACAGACAAGACTTAAGACAGATTCAAAAGTGATTTTGACTTTTAGTGTTCTAGTGCACAAATAACTTACCAATTTGACTATATTTCAACTACATAGGACCTAAGCAACAGATATTACTCACTGAACAAACCTCTAACTAGGATTAAGAGGCAAATCCAAACACTCCTTAACCAACTGAGTTGTAAAGTAAACTAAGCCAACTACTAACTCAGCTTGTGCATACACTTAAACTGAAGCTAGCTAACCTAAATACAACTAAATAAATATGCCTAAACCAGTTAATGACCAAGGATTCCAACATAAGTACAATAGGCAAACTTAGTAAAAAAAATAGAAATGAAATAGACACTCACAAGTATCCAGCTATTTGCAGGCTAAAACCAGAACCAAAACTAACCTAATCTAGTCTAATCCAACCCATATCCATGCTCTGCAACACCATAAACCATTCCAATGTCCATTTGAGCTTACAGTTGACTTTAGTTGACCATATGACAAATTTGTTTGAAAATGATTCCCAAGCTTATCAAAAGCTTTAATTGACTTGATTAAACATGTTTGATCTTAAAAATAAACTGATAGAAGCTTGGCACTTAACACATTTGAAATTGCATAAATGAGAGAAAACTTAAAAATAAGAAACTTGACCAAATTATGAATTACTACTAAAATTTGATTGAAACTGATACAAATACTTGAGTTTAATACAAGGAAACTTGAAAAATACAATTTAACACTTACTTAAGATTAAATTAATAAAAACGACATATAATGAAACTAAAAACTAACTACTGCCCTTGTTGCTTCACTCTCATCTCTTTTTATACACCAACTCTCCTTCTTTCCTCCCTCCGAGCAAATCCCATCCGCCTCGAGGCCTTGGATCATCGGAGACAATCTTCGCCATTGATCACATTTTTAAGGAAACTTAATATATGCTAATGGAGATCGAGTGTTTGGGGAGGGGATGCAATTAATGTATCTTGGAGTGTGGTGTTGGTGGAGTGATAAGGTGGGTGGAAAAATGAGCTGGAGGAGGGGGGTTGAGTGTAAGCAGGCATTTGCAGAAGCAGTTGGGAAGACAGTGAAAAAGGGCGCGGGTGGGTGTTGTTTGACCAGTGGTTGACTGAGGATTAATATTAAAAAGGGAGGGTCAAATGAAAGGGGGTCCAAAAGGCTAAAATGGCAGGGGGGTCACATGGGGTTTAGACAAGGGTCCAAGGTCAAAAGGTATAAAGGGTTTTAATAAACACAAGGACCTATTTGTAATTTCGAAAATTGTGGACCAATGTTGCCAATTTGCAAAGTTGTTTCAAGGACCACAATTGACAAGTTTCCATAGTTCAAGGACCAAACTTGACATTTTCCAATTTTCCAAGGGCCATTTTTGCCAATTTTAAACTCAAGGACCAATTTTGTAATTTCTCAAAACTTTTGATATTTTTCACCAAAGGACTAATTTTGACAAGTTATGATTTTAAAAGGACCTTTGGTGACTTTTCTTTGAAATTAAGTGCTCAGTGGACTATTTCGACAATCTTTGAAACTGGGGACTCGAAACGCCAATTATGCAAACTTAGCTCATTTTTCATCCGATTTTGAACATTTTGCATTTGAAACACATAAAATGCAATTTTGAGATATTTTCAAGATTTTGATGCATTTTCGAGCATTTTAAACGCTTTTGCGCTCAGATTGACCAAAAATGATGAGTATTTACACACTCATCAATCCCCACTAAACTATTGCTAGTCCCTAGCAATATTTTGAGAAAACTTAATGGTTTTGAATCTCTTTACCAAAAGCCATTACTCGAGTAGCCAAATGTTTTAGTTCAAGTAAGAACCATGGTACACCGATAACCATGTGATTTTGAGCAAACCACCGACTTCCAACGGATTTGATTTGTCTTTACCGTGCCGTTTGCTCGGACTAGCCAACTCTTAGATAAATTATCGAGATTATCTTTGGTGAGCTGATTACCAATTATGGTTTTTCCATCGCCTTTACCACAAGCCATAAACTTGCGGGCTAGCCAACTCTTCACTAATTAAAGATATGGTGAAATCAATACCATACAATTTTGGGCAAATTGCAAGTCGTCAATGGATTTGAGATATCTTTACCAAGAGCCGTTTGCTCTGGATTAGCCAACTTTTGTTTATTAGACAAGGCGGATCGATAACCAAATGAGTAAGTGCAAACACTTACTCCAAAAAAATTTTGGCCAAAAAGGGGAATTAGCGGTGTAATTACATGATAAAATTCGTGAGAATTCCCACACTTAGAAATGAATATTGCCTCAATATTCAAAGTACCTATGTTATGCCGAGACAAAGAACGAAAAGGGAAATACTACGCCCATTATTTGAAAGATTTTTTTTTTTTTTTTTTTTTTTTTTTTTGAAACTTATATATATACACACATGTGGGCAACCCCCACACTAGGGTGGTAGAAAGATAGAAAGAAGTCGAAATATGGGTGAAAACCCATATGGCATGCTATTGTTTTGATTCCCGAGTCGCTAGCTTGACTCACCGAATTAATTTGTTCATGGGAAGTAAGTGGAAGAGACAATCTCCATCGGACTTTCATTCAAAATGTTTGGACAAACATTTGAAGCACGTGAAAGTTCCACACCGATGAGATATACATAGAACCGCTCAAAATGATAAATGAAAATGCCGGGTCAAAGATAGTGTCTTCATTCCCAAGGAGTGAAGATGAAGAGAATCACAAGATATTTGAGGAAAGGAAGAAAGATTTTGATAACAATCAAGACCCATTCTTCATCCTCAAATGTATACATATCGGGAGGAAGGGTGAGGTAGTATCATTAATAAGCAAACTCGTATGATAGAGTACACCTTCCTCCGAGCCAATATCATCCTCAAGATCAAAATAGAAATGATCATGTTCCGGAGGAGATATGTCATGAGAGAGTTCACCGGAGAACTCTTCATGAAGAGAATCATTCACATGAGGTGAAATTGTGAACTCTTGTTCCATTGTGGGCTCATCACTATCCTCAACCGAGTATCAAAGAGTGGATTCTCGAAATTAAAGTGAATTCGTAGTCGAATTCAAATAGAGGATTGGTGAAAGTAGCTTTGAATGTTTCGGGAACAAAGTGATCAACATTCTCTATTGGACTGTTAGGGTGAGAAGTGAGTGAACGATCATTATTAAGGGGACTTTCAGTCTCTCCCAGATCGGCTTTGAAATCAAAGAGACTATCATCACTTCCCAATGAAAGTGGATTGATGTGAGTGACTTCATCGGTGAACTCCTCAAGAAGATGATCAGACTGTGGGAGTGATGTCTCAACATACTCGATGTTTCCATAGGAAGCACAATCGTCGCTAAGATCGTAGAAAGTTTCCAAATGATCATTTGAACACTCAAGAGGGAAAGGATATCACACATATGGTCAAAGTTCCCGTGACTCTCTCGGATTGGGACAAGGTTCTCAACACTAGACTTTATGAGTTCGTCCATTCCTTTTCGTGAACAAGGTCAAGATGCTCGTCCCCATGTTCGGAGAGTGAGTGGGAGCTTGGGTGTGATAGCAGCTTGTTTGAGATGAAATCTCAACTGGGATATCAACCGACCGAGGGAGTTGAGAAATATTATCTTTAAAAGGATAAAACTCTCCTCGTCATCATCATATAGAAATGCCTTAAGAAATTGGGAACGCCTGTAGAGCCGCATGTTCTAGGATTAATAATTCTTCCCTAGATTGGCGGGCCTCTCGCTCTTCTGGCAAGCAATTCCCATGGTCGCTTCACCACCACTTGATCCTTAAAGTTTTGCATCATATCATTAAGTGTTTTCATTGCGGTTTCAAAATCTTGGAAGATTTCTCGAGACAACGGCTCGTGGAGTTTGAACCGTATGGTGTTTGTGGAGGTTGGAAATTTTCAAACATGTGAGAGTCATGATTGTTACAAGGAAATGGATTCCTATTTGACAATCGAGAAGTGAAGTGGGACCTTCACGATTCTCACAACAAGAAACTGCTGAGTCCGGATCGGTGAATTATATGGATATTGGTCATAACCAAAGTTCGAGCATCACCGAAAACTGCTCATAGACAAACGTGTTTCCTGGATTGACACTCAAATCCTAGGTGAGGACCTCCACAAAATTCACAGAAGATATGTTGATTATATGAAGATAAGTCGGCCGTGGTGGGTAATTGGAAAAGTTTGAGGAGTCGTTAAATGAGTTCGGATTAGGATCATAATCAAATGAATTCTCGAACCACAAAACAAACAACTCCCCGTTATGAATATCATTACCACATTGTACACACGCACACCAACGATGTGGTGAACCATAAAGAGGCTCAAGACAACCGACACAAGGAATAAACGATCTCATTTGAGAGTTATGAGAAAGAATCGGTTTATTCAAAGAATCAACAAAACCAACATGGTGATCCGAATGACTATCAAGTCTCAAGAACATTTTGAAAAATCGGGAGGTGGGACAAGTGGTGTGCTCGAGAGCTAGCAATTTCCACCACTTCCGTTAAGGTCTCGGGTTCTCGGTTCTGAGAAACGTGAAGATTAGGCAAGTCATTCTTGCTAGTCACGGTCTCAATTTCGCATGTTTGCTTTTAACCGTAAATCGTGAAAGTTTAGGATCAATTTTAGACGGCTTAGAGCAATTGAGGGTTTAGATCTTTGATAACCGTAGGTTGGACGTATTAGTACTTCCATTATTGTAGGAAGTACCGTCCTTGTCACCCCGGTTTCGCTCCATTTCCCTACAGCAGAATTAATGGATCATCACGAACAACACAATTCTTGACATTTGCGATAAAGTATGAAGTTTTCAACTTTGTCCCGCACTGCGTCCCGAGAGATTCCATGAGAATAGAAGAAGTTAGAATCAAATGGATAGAGGGCAAAGAGATAAAGAATCAAAAATGGTAAGAGGTTAAAGATGAATATTTTGGTATTTTGAAAACATTTTGCAAAAACAAAGAATGAAAATCTTTTGGGTGTTTGATTTTAAAAGAAAATATAAACACATACATATGGTATGAACAAGGAGTGAATATCCAAATTACTAATCGCTAAGCGTAAGATAATCAAAGACAACTCCAAGACAAGCGCCAAAATTTGATTCGCTCCCAGACGGTCAAGTTTTATCACCAAGCCGACCACTGTGAATGGCCGACCGCATTGGACTTAAAACGGTCCGTAAACGAACTCAATGAAGATCCGGGAGTATAGTGTTTCCCAGGTCGTTATGTCCCAAATAGTCAGTATGCTAAGGAATCACCAAACGAATAGTGATCGAGAATTTGAACTAAAAGAGATTTTGAATTATTATAACTACGTAAAAGTCTATAAATTACAAAGGTTTAAATGCAAATTAAAGGAAATTAAAAGATAAAAATATTAAATAAACGCTATCACTATTTGCAAAATGATGTTTTGATTTTATGTTTTATAAAACTTAATTTAAAACTACGTTACGCATAAAAGAAAATGTGAAACTAAAGCAAGATTAATCCTAAAAATGTGAAAATGATATTTTGCAAACCTAATGATAAAAGAAAATATATAGAAAAGAAAATTAATTTTATAACTAATTATCTAATTATTATTAATTAAAAACTATTTTTAACTATTTAATAATAGCCTAAATTACAAGAAAATATGAAATAAAGCTAGAAAAATAAAATTTTGACTTGGAAAATCTAAAATATCAAAAGAGAATTTTCAAAACTATTTTTGTATTTTTCTGATTATTTTTCTATTTTCTATGAATTAAAAACTAAAAACTAATTAAATTATTTAAAATACAAATTTAACTAAGAAAAATCTGGAAAAATATTTTTTGACTTTTATATTTATCTTAACTTAATAAAATGAAAATTATTTTTTGAAACTTTTCTAATTAATTGGATTAAAAGCTATTTAAAAATGCTTAAAAACTAATTAAAATGAAGAAAAATACCAAACTGACCTATAAAAATATGAAAAATTCAAGATAAGCTTAAAATAATCTACTGAATCTAGGAAAAATATAAAATCAGGGGCTTGTGTGAAGGAATAAGAGGCTGCAGTGGAAACTGCTTATAAATAAGCACTTTTGATAAGCCAAAAGCTACAAACAAGCATCAAACTGAAACAGAAGCTACAAAATGCTAAAACTACCCAATTGCAACTTATCACAACTGGCTTAAACCTCTAAAACTCAAGTTGCTATGATTTGATTGATTTGAGCTAATGTGCTAAAACAGTTTCTAGGACTACTTTGGAGATTAAAATTAAGCACTTAGATAAGCTGGACCTAGAAGACAAATGTTGGAACCTAATCTAGACCTGGTCAGGTGCCTATAAACCAAAATTGAGCTAAAGATGAGCTCGATGAGCTTGTTACAAGGGTCGCAAGACCTGTCTGAGACTCAAGAATTCATCGAGTCGATGCACAAGGCACTTTAAGCCCTTTGACAAGCTCATTTGGAGCTTATAAAAATTTGCAAAATTTACTAAAATGGTGACAAGTAAATAGACCAAATTAAGTTTATGAACACCAAATTTCACTTGAATTGGCCCAGAAATGAACTCATGAAAATCTCTCTAGTTAGGCTCAAACCCAGTTTTCACTAAATCGACTTTTTCGATGATTAAGATGTTGACTAAATTGAACTTTGATCTTGATTTCAATCGAATATGATGTTAATGGCTAAATAGAAGCCAATGCAAACTACTCTAGTGTTTTCTAAATCAAACAAGCTTTTGCTTTTCTAAAATCTCAACAGACAAGACTTAAGATGATTCAAAAGTGATTTTGACTTTTAGTGTTCTAGTGCACAAATAACTTACCAATTTGACTATATTTCAACTACATAGGACCTAAGCAATAGATATTACTCACTGAACAAACCTCTAACTAGGATTAAGAGGCAAATCCAAACACTCCTTAACCAACTGAGTTGTAAAGTAAACTAAGCCAACTACTAACTCACCTTGTGCATACACTTAAACTGAAGCTAGCTAACCTAAATACAACTAAATAAATATGCCTAAACCAGTTAATGACCAAGGATTCCAACATAAGTACAATAGGCAAACTTAGTAAAAAAAATAGAAATGAAATAGACACTCACAAGTATCCAGCTGTTTGCAGGCTAAAACCAGAACCAAAACTAACCTAATCTAGTCTAATCCAACCCATATCCATGCTCTGCAACACCATAAACCATTCCAATGTCCATTTGAGCTACAGCTGACTTTAGTTGACCATATGACAAATTTGTTTGAAAATGATTCCCAAGCTTATCAAAAGCTTTAATTGACTTGATTAAACATGTTTGATCTTAAAATAAACCGATAAGCTTGGCACTTAACACATTTGAAATTGCATAAATGAGAGAAAACTTAAAATAAGAAACTTGACCAAATTATGAATTACTACTAAAATTTGATTGAAACTGATACAAATACTGAGTTTAATACAAGGAAACTTGAAAATACAATTTAACACTTACTTAAGATTAAATTAATAAAACGACATATAATGAAACTAAAACTAACTATTGCCCTTGTTTCTTCACTCTCATCTCTTTTATACACCAACTCTCCTTCTTTCCTCCTCCGAGCAAATCCCATCCGCCTTGAGGCCTTTGATCATCGGAGACAATCTTGGCCATTGATCATATTTTTATGGAAACTTAATATATGCTAGTGGAGAGATTGAGTGTTTGGGGAGGGGATGCAATTAATGTATCTTGGAGTGTGGTGTTGGTGGAGTGATAAGGTGGGTGGAAAAATGAGTGGAGGAGGGGTTGAGTGTAGTTTCATTTGCGAGCGAGTTGGGAAGACAAGTGAAAAAGAGGCGCAAGGTGGGTGTTGTTTGACCAGTGGTTGACTGAGGATTAATATTAAAAAGGGAGGGTCAAATGAAAGGGGGTCCAAAAGGATAAAATGGCGGGGGTCACATGGGTTTAGACAAGGGTCCAAGGTCAAAAGGTATAAAGGTTTTAATAAACACAAGGACCTATTTGTAATTTCAAAATCGAGGACCAATGTTGCCAATTTGCAAAGTTGTTTCAAGGGACCACAATTGACAAGTTTCCATAGTTCAAGGACCAAACTTGACATTTTCCAATTTTCCAAGGGCCATTTTGCCAATTTTAAACTTGAAGGACCAATTTTGTAATTTCTCAAAACTTTTGATATTTTTCACCAAGGACTAATTTTGACAAGTTATGATTTTAAAAGGACCTTTGGTGACTTTTCTTTGAAATTAAGTGCTCGGGGACTATTTCTCGACAATCTTTGAAACTGGGGACCAAAAGCGCCAATTATGCAAACTTAGCTCATTTTCATCCGATTTTGAACATTTTGCATCCGAAACACATAAAATGCAATTTTGAGATATTTTCGATTTTGATGCATTTCGAGCATTTTAAACGTTTTGCGCTTCAGATTGACCAAAATGATGAGTATTTACACACTCATCAACCCCGATTAAGCATTGGAGTGTATTCAACGGATTTCTGAACATTGCTATAAATGGCATATGGAGACAGGGTATGGACCAAGGGATAATTTTGATCATAAGGTAATGAAAACATTGACGAAGCAAGAATATAATTATGGTGAAATTTTCGAAAAGCGAGATGGAAAGGGCAAATGAAATTGAAGCATGTAGGGTAGAGAAGGTTAAGAGGGTATTTGGGACCAAGACCGGAAACAGCTTAGAAAAAGGATCCTTAACCATATTAAGGAATCTAAGGAACGTGATGAGAGAATTGAAAAATGATGAAAACATTAGTGGAAACACGCTTTTTCTCAAGACTCATGAAGACCGTGAAAAGGGTTTGAGAAGAGTGTGAATTCATGTTCAAAAGCCATAGCAGACACTGCTGCACGGAATAAGAAGTTGTCAACACAGTTGAAACAATCTTGAGGAGCCCACTACCTTTTCGGAGAAGGTTAAATAAAGAATCAGCAAGGAGAAACTCTTGCTTTTGGACGTTGGAGCCCTCTCGGTAAATGTTCCTCTTGTTAATTCCATTAAGACTGATCCTAACAATATTTTGCAGGAGTTAAGAAACGATTCCGATGAGATGGTTCAACTTAACGAGAGATGTTCAACAGTTTTAAGAAATGAACTGCCGCAAAAGGAAAAAGATCCCGGTTGTTTCACTCTCCCTTGCTTGATCAGGAGTCTCAATATGTGTAACGCCCTAGCTGATCTTGGAGTGAGCATAAGCATAATGCCTCATTCAATGTTCCTACGTATGGGTATTGGAGACCTTAAGCCAGCCAAAATGAAGATTGAAATGGCCGATCGATCCATGCAGTCACCCTTGGGAATCGTTGAGAACATGTTGGTGAAAATAAAGAAATTTTTCTTCCCAGTTGATTTCGTGATTCTAGATATTCCTGAAGACAACAAAATACCTATTATTTTAAGAAGACCAATGCTTGCTACTGCCCATGCAAAAGTGGATGTCTTCGCCCGAAAATACTCTCGAAGCTAACGGGGAAATTGACACATTTAGACCTAATGAACTTCTATCCACCCCTCAAAAAGTTTATGCAATTGACCCTATTGGTGAATTTGGTGATGCATTAGAGGATTTTCTTAGTGCCTCCCCGAAAACTCCTACAAATCTTGGCAAGATAGCTTTAGGGAAGGAATTCGATGTGTTCGTAAATTTTGAAGAAGAAGACTTAGGAGTCAGCGCCGATGATTTCTCTAGCGACATCAAAATGGTCCATTGGAACAACTCTGAAAAACTTTTTCACAATCTGACCAACCCAAGTTTTACGAGATGGGAGCTCGAATCCATCATAGGAACCCTCGTTATCTAAAAATTTCATGCAAAATTGGGTACATTGATTTCCATCCATTCATCGACACAGATTCCCCAGTTAACATCATTTCTAAGGAATGCTACAACCAGGTTATGAAAAAACTTGAATACAGAGGAAACAATTTCCTAGGTATTGCAACAAACATCAGTGTCTTTGTTGGGACTCACTCATTTCTGGTCGACTTTGTGGTTTTAGATGACGTTAGCGAATTCATAGAAGATGGGCTAACTGGGGTAATTTTTGGGAAAACCTTTAAAGAACTATCTGGGCTAGACAAAGATGAGAAAGAAGGGCTGGTATGGTTAGAGAATGGCGATGATAAAACGGTTTTTAAAATGCCACGGACTGTTACAAATTTTAAAAAATGGACAAAGAGGCAGTTGAGCCATGCTCAGTCATTACTCGAAATTAGTGACGAAGATAAGGCCAAAGGTATTGACCACCCTTACCAGAAGATCAAGAATTTTTACTTGGGATGTTTAGAGCTAGGGACGGACTACAAATGGGATGAGAATCGATCGCTGATCCAACGTGGAGATTGCCATATCCACTTAAATGACCAACAAGCACTTCTAGCCCGAGGCTCGAGTCTAACTTAAAACTCAGAAATAAAGAAAAGTGCTCTTCGGGAGACAACCCAAATTATCCTTTTATTTTGTTTTATTTCCATTTCATTGGTTTTGTGTTTTAACCATTTTTGCGGAAAACGAAGAAAGTTGCTACTTTAGATGTCGATCCAATTGAGTTACTACAGAACTCATTCTCATGGTTACGCCGCAACGTGCCCTTTTGCAAAGAGTAACTCGTAAGCATTACCAATTACGGCGTAAGTGGTTACGCCAGAGCTACACTTTTGCAACAGATGTCAAGTTTTTTTTAGTTACGGCGTACTCCTTCCGAGTTACGACGAACTATCCTCTCAGATTACTTCTTTCATTTTAAACACAATAACCTTGTATTAGTCTTTAAATGAACTTTGGGTATGTTCCTCAGAAGCCCTCACGAGACTACACTCGCCCACTGGGACACCAAGTGGTTTAAAAGGCTTGTTGCATGTGCTAAATGCAACCGTGATTCCTACGAAAGTGAGTTAGGTTTATTTTTCATTTTTCTTTTAGAATTATGCTTGTCGGTAGTGTGATTTCGTGATAAAAGTTTGCTCGTGGATGCTTATGCGAAGGCACCACTCTTCGTGGGCCTTCTTTCTTTTGGAGAAAATTTCAGGAAGTTCTCGCCTAATTCTACTTTTCTCTCTCTTTATTTAACGCTTAGTACAAAAGGAACTTTGTACAATTCAAGTGGGGGACTGGAGTAGAATTGTCTCTTGAACTTTATTTTGCCCTCGTTTTTCTAGTTTATTTTGAAAAGTTATGCCATTTTTAAAATTTTGACATGTTTTTCTTAACCTAACTAGAGTAGACCTTAGCCGAGCACATACAACCCTTGATATTATATGGTGAGATTAGCCTTATCCGTTTCTAAATTTTTACCCCAAATCCACCAAATTATGAGTGTGCCGGTAGCTTGTAAACATTAGAACTTGAACTTTACATCATTTCGAGACCATAGACAAGGTATGTTGAGTTAGCTCGATGTATTTGGACTTTTCAGTTTAAGAATGCAGTATTATAGGATTATTACCCCAAATAGCCTACCATTGTGTGTCTATCGATTAGTCATCTCGACTTTTCGACCCCCATGTGAAACCCGTTTGTTGCACTCACCTTTAGTGCAAGATACCCCTAGATACACCCATCTGAGCCATTCCTTTCATTTTGTTAACCCAATATATTGTTTTGTTACACCCATACACCTTAGCCCTGTAGTCTTTATTTGTGATTGGGAAGTCATCATTTGCCTAAGTTCAAGGTTCGGGAATCACGCTTTCGTCGACGACATATTCTTAAAGATCATTGAAGGCACCCCGAATGCCCATTGTTCATCTCAAGTGGGGGGATGTTATGTTTATTTGTTACGTTTATGTAAAAAAAAAAGATGTGATTCAAAAAAAAGAAAAAAGAAAGAAAAAAAGTTATGTTATTCAGTTGATTGTAAAGTGCGATGTTATAAGCACTATGTTATGAGCTTATTATAGATTTAGTATCGAGGAGGCCACCTGCTCACATTTGAAGATTGAGTTGGTAATTGCGCCAACAGCTTGGAGAAAGGTAGTGTGCCCATCATGACGCCCTCTAATGACACATCTACCTAGTATATCATGATCCGTTTCTTAACTTCAAAACTTGAACTTTGGGCGGACGGTAAGTGGTGATGACCTGGTTATAGATTTAGACTATTTTCTTGATTTTTATTTTACACCATTTATATATCCCATGTCTTATCCTACCCTTTAGTCATGAAGCGTGTCTAGGTGATGCAGCGAGCAATCTTTGGTGTCTTGGCCATGGATTTGGTCATGTATCATTGATTTTTTCCACTTTGCCGTGATATGTTAGTAATGACGAGTCACCCTTAACCTTTGTCGTGTCTACCCATATTGCCTTCGAGAATTGTTTAGCCCTTAACTATAGTGGTGGAGATTTGTGTAACCGCCAAGCTTATGATAGAATACATTCTATGATCCAGCAATCGAGTGATCACCCGAAATTGACACTTATAATAGTTGAGAGATTTGAGTGTTTCGCTCTCATTTCATGAGGTGTTCGAATTTTGTTTTATTCTAGCGTAAGGGATTTGTAAACTTATATTTTCCGTAATGGGAGATATCTTTTAGGAATCTTTCTAATAAGGTCTACTTGAGGGCAAGTAGAGTTCGAGTGGGGGATATTTGATAACATCAAATTATACCGAATATTAAGTGTCAATTTCCCGATAATGCTTGTAATTTATATCATTTATATGTATTTACGATTGTTTTCCATTATATTTCACTTTCGTGTAAATTACGAGCATTGGAGCTAAAGAGATGCGATTCCTCTCTCACATTACGCCAGAATTAAAGCGTGGCTCGTAAAACCAACTTAATGTAAGATTATGGCGTAACTCTATCCAAGATTATGACGTAACCATTTTAGGTCCAATGAGGTTCCGTGTCGCTACTAATTACGCCCGTAACTCATGCAAAGAACTCACGGCGTAACCATGATTTATTGAAGATACGGCGTAACTCCTTCCGGAGGTTACGCCGTAACCATCATTATTAGTGCAAAATACGAAGAATGTATGTTACGGCAGTAACTCTTATAACTAGTTACTGCAACCAGATCCGCCTATAAATACCCCACGATTTCCAAAGATTTCAAATCATCTCATTTCACACACAACAATCGTGAGAACGTGAGAAGAAGTCAAGGCGGATCTAGAGGAGCATACGGAGCTACCTCCAAGGGAGAAATCACTCCCCTACAATAAGCATTAGCTTTTTATCTTTTCTTTACTTTCAATTCATGTATTTCATAACATTAAACACTGAATTGATTGTAATAGTTAATATGAGCGGCTAAGCACATCTTGGTGTTGGCCTAGTTATGATTCCTTAATTGTTTTGTTTGTGTTTACATTGCTTTCGTATAATTATTTCTAAGTGTATGCATGCATAGTTTATTGGTAGATACCCTTGTTTTGGTAGTTTTGAATGGCGGTAGAGGTTAGTTACTTAGAGATATGACCAATCAATTCCTAAGTGAGTAGATCGAGACGGAAGGGTAAGATATGACCAACCGACGACCCTTTCTACTTGTGCGATTCGACCAACTCGATCACCTACCGCTTGGATGAACTTAAGAAGTAAGGGGTAGTGTTTAAGTTGCTAGTACCCGGCACTCACTATTATAAATCTAGCATGTAGCGGTACTTAATGACTTGGCTTAGGGGACCAGAACAACTCGGACTTATGAGGGACACTTGACTTCTCCAAGGTACCCTTTGTCGATAGGTTAGGACGAATCGACCAAATGTCGCCCTAGCGACTTTGACCCCACTCAAGTAATTGGAAGTAATTAGACGAACACTACTAATTAGGATGATTAACTAGGTTAGCACCTCTCTCCTCTATTGATCACAACCTTTGCCTTTATCTCGCTTTAGTAGTTAATTAGTCAATTCCTTATCGAAATCATATTAAAATATGTGACACCTAGACTTAGTATAAATCCACACACATAGCTCTTGGGACCACCTCGGTTTACCAATACTACTCTACACACGCACTGTGCACACCGCCTGCTAGTGCATTAGGTAGACCATATGTATAACTAGTAATTATAAATATTAAAACCTGGTCAGTAAAACCTGCATCACATTGGTTGTTACATTCTGTGTTCATTTGTTTACTTTAGTCTTTTAAGTACACTCAAGTAGATTCCACATACTTGTGTGTATTCATACAAAGTTTCTCTTTGTTGTTTTGGAACTATCCAAGGCAACTACTCATTACAAGCTAAGTGTTCTAGTTCCAAGGTTTGGGATTCCACATCCTCCACCATTGCCGACATTCTCCTCAGTTGAGAGAATAGCGCAACAACAAAACCATGGTGTTGAAACAACACTAGCACCGACATCCTTTTCTCCATCACCCTCAAATAGTCCATTTTGGATTATGAGGAATCAACAACCGGATCACATGGAAGTAGACATCTCTCTACCACCACAAGCATCCTTTGTTGAACCACCTCCAACTTTATCAAACATACCTCCACAAAACCTTTCTTCTTTTATGGAACCTCAACCCAACCTTCCATCTCAAACCACTCCCTTCCTTCCACCACCATTCCCTATCCATGACAAAGATTGTTATCATTTTCAACATGTTGAAGGTTTAGTACACGGCACGCGACGAGCTACGCTTCATGTTCTATCACCTCCTCGAACGCTTCGATGAGGTCAACAAACCTAAACATCCTTGAGCTTAGGAATTCAAGTGGTGTTCTAGTCTTAAGCTTAATTTAGATTGATTAGGAATCATACTTCATGTTTGGATTATTTTCTTATTTTTAGAGTTATGTACATCATTTCTCTCATTTTGTTGAATGATATTACATGTTGTATGCTATTTGATTATGAAAATATTTTTAGTGCCTTAATACATAACTCTTGTTGATGTTGACATCACATTTTACATCTACATTGCTGTCATGAGTATGCAGGCAGACGGATCCCTGACTTTTGCCTAGAGGGATCCCCTCCATGAAGGAACCATGAGATCCGTGCAACAAAAACATTTCTTTATTACTCCTCCGTCCTAAAATAATTGGTTTCATTTGATTTTTAAAGTCTTAATTTTCAACTTTGATCCTTAATATTTTGTATGTGTTATGTAATATTTGATGAAAATTACACCAATGAAAAACATTTAAAAGAACAATCCATTCATATATTTTGCATCAATTATTATATAACATAAATAAAAATATTTAAGATCAAAGTTGAGAAATTAAGACTTTAAAAAGTCAAATGAGGACAATTAATTTGGGACGGAGGTAGTACTAATTTGAGTCTCATTTGTAGGAATTTATGCTTCATATACTTGTTTTCTAACATTTGTTTTGCAGATTTTCAATATACACATGAAGACTTTGACACCCTCAACAAAGGGGAGCTTCTTGTCAAAGAAAAACATTGCAAAAACACTTGCAATACTTTCACTTAGGATTACATTACTACTTGACGTCCTCCTCTCAAAGTAGCACTCATCAAGGGGGAGCATTTTTCGTCATAGACTAAACCATTTACAAACATAATTGCAACATACTCGCTTAGTCTTCCTAATTACTTGACGCCTCACAAAGGGAATCACTGTCATGGGGAGCCAAGACGAGAATCCTCTCCTCTTACTCTCTACTTTTCATTTTATTACTTTTCACACGCTTTTCTTAAAACAATGTGTTAGTTTTTTCGACCCTCTTTTGTTTCGACAAAAAGGGAGAAGAGAGTAAAAACTCCAATTCAAACTTTTATGAATTTTAGTTTTTCCTTAAAATAATCTTATGTTTTGTCATCAACAAAAAGGGGGAGATTGTTAATACAAATAAGCCGTAAAAACTCCAATTCAAACTTTTACGAATTTTAGTCTTTCCTTAGAATAATCTTATGTTTTTTCATCAACAAAAAAGGGGAGGATGTTAATACAAATAATCCGTAAAAATGTTTATTTATATTTTACGATCTTCTATTGTTTTGTCGATAACAAACGTAAAATCATTTTAACGAAACAAATAAAATACGTAAATGGTTTGAGCAAATAGTTTACTAACACACTTACATTTTCATATAAAACACTAAACAAGTAATAGTGTTTACATTTTATAGAAATACATATGTATAACAACTAGTGTTTACATAATATGGAAATGTGCATAGTTATATTGTAATGGGTAATGTAATGGGTAATAATCTAAGTACTTGACCCATTGACTAGATACATTGAATATAGTTGGGTAAAAACCAAAGTCCATGACCCATACCCATGGAGCTTGATCCATAACCCATGACCCATTGCATGACATCATGCATGAAGTCATGTTGGGTATTATCCATGGTCCATGACCCATAACCCATGATCCAATGTCTAGATACATTGCATCTTGTATAACCCATGGTTCATAACCCATAACCCATAACCCGGTTTGCAAACCCAAAACCGGACTTGTCGACCAAGACCGGCGGATCCCTTGATTGCACTAGCCGGATCCTTCGGGAGGATCCGTGGATCCGGGGAACAAGAGAGAAATTTGCCTATAAATAGTGAGCCATTTCTCTCTTGTAACTCATCCCTTTACACATACTCTCTTAGTATTGTAAACTTCTAACCTTAGATCCAAAGGATCTTTCTATGTAGTTTTGTGTTTGTGTGATTCCCTAGGTTCCTCTTAAAGGCGAGATCACCACCTCTTGAAGTCGAGCAAGCTCAAGTCCATGAGTTGTTAAGCTTCGCCATCATCAAGACCACCGGGTTATCTTGTTGATAGTTCTTTCTTCCCTCCTTAGAAGTGTTGTGTTGAAGGCGTTAGTGAAAGGTGCCGAAGGATCAAGACAAAGGCACTAGTGAAAGGTGTCGAAGGGTCGCATCAAAGGCATTAGTGAAACGTGCCGAAGGGTAGTGTCAAAGGCATTAGTGAAAGGTGCCTAGGGGTCGTGTCAAAGGCATTAGTGAAAGGTGCCAAGGGTGTACGTTCGGTATGGTGCATCGATGTATAAGATAGATTAGTTTGGGTTAAAGGATAGTGACATCCTTATGATGTTGTTATAAGGAGTATGTCTCCATTGGGATAGTTGTTGTGTAGTGTTGCGTAGTAGTTCTCATTTTTAATGGAACTCAGTATTTAGCCTTGTACCGGATAAAGTGTAGGCGATGTTGTGATAGGTTTGGTTTTACCTCGTGGAGGAACCCGGTTCAGCCTTGTACCAAATAAAGAGTAGGCGACGCCAGAAGGCTTCCACCACAAGGAGCTTGTGTTGTGTAGTGATTACGAACTCTCGAGTAGGTGACTCGGGAGTGGATTAGGCAAGGAAGGTGTCCTTGTAGCCGAACCACTATAAATACTCGTGTTGTGGTTTTGTGTTTCTTACTATTTATCTTCACATTACTTGCTTATATGCTTATCTATCATCATCCAACACACACAATCAAATAGATTGACATAAGTTGATCTAAATAGTTTAAAACGAAGTTTTAATCAGTAAAACTATTCAACCCCCCTTCTAGTTTTCTACAAACACGAATAAAAATAAATAAAATATCATATAAAGCAATGAAATAATGACTAAGCATTTAATTGAAGGAAATATGTTGCAGTTGAAGGAATTAAGGTTTTGTACTACACTATTATGACAATCTCAAATTTTTGGCCTAATTAGAAAATTGAAGATTGATTGTACGATGAAGTTTTAGGGTTTGGTTGAATGTTTGGTGAATAATTTAGGGGTGGTGGGTTTTTTAATTTGGGGATATTTTAAGTCGACATTTTTTCGTATTGGACAAGAAATATAAGATATTACTATATTAGCCCTAGCTTTAACTCGACGGTTCTTTAATTATTAGAAAAATATATATTTTTGGTAAATAAAGTATTTTTTTTCGACGAATCTTGTGGCTCAAGTCAATAGACATATTAATATAATTTTATTATATATATGTATATATATTACCTCAATAAAGCCTAATCTCATGATACCAAAAAATTGGCATTAATCATATCAATAAACATGAATAAGAATAAATAAAATATCATATAAAGCAATGAAATAATGACTAACCATTTAATTGAAAGAAATATGTTGCTACCAAGGAATTGAGGTTATGATGCAGTTTTATCGACTGTGTCTTAATATTTATAGTGTCTCGCTATACCTATGGTTCACCCTAATGCACTAACGGGCAAAGGTACCCGGTCGTGTGTAGTGTAGTAAATGGTAAAGCCGAGGTCGTCCCAAGAGCTATGTGTGTTGGATAATTACTAAGTCTAATTGTCACGAATATTAATGGTTTGATAGGGTTTTAATTAATTAAACTACTAATGCGTAATATAAAAAAGCAAATAAATGGTGGAAAGGAAATCAATAGAGAATAGTGGTGCTAACCTAGTTAATCCTCCTAGCTAGTTATGTCTACGCTCACCTACTTCCAATTACTTGTGTGGGGTCAAATTCGAGAGGACAGCATTTGGTCAATTCGCCTAACCTATCAAAAAAGATGCCACCACAGGAGAAATCAAAGCACCGTCATAAGTCCTGTTGTTCCCGGTCCCTAAGCCGAAGTCATTAAGTACCGCTACATGCTAGATTCTAAATAGTGAGTGCCCGGCCGTTAGGAACTTAGACACTACACCCCCAATTCTTAAGTTCATCCAAACGATAGGTGATCATTGGTCAAATCGCACAAGTAGAAAGGGTCGTCGCTTGGTCATATCTTACCCTTCCCGTCTCATCCGCTCACCTAGGGTCACTTGGTCATATCTCCTAGGCAATTGGCCTCATCGCCATTCAAAACTACCGAACCAAGGGTGACTACCAAAGAACTATGCATGCATACACTTAGAAATAATTGTACGGAAGTAAAGGTAAACGCAAACAAAACAATTAAGGAATCATAACTAGGCTAGCACCAAAGGGTGCTTAGTCATCATATTAATCATGCACATCAATTCAATATTCAAAGGTACGAAATACATGAATTGAAAGTAAAAGAAATAAAAACGCTAAAGCTTATCGTAATGGTGTGACTTCTCCCTTGAAACAGCCCGATGCTTCCCTAGACCTCCTTGAGCTTTTTCCCACGCTCTCGAGTGTTGTGTGTGGAATGGGATGCTTGCTCTAATCGCCCCTAGAAGGGAGGAAGAGAGATGATCCGAATGCCGGAAATCGTGGGTATTATAGGTCGGTCCGGGTTACGGCGAACCAATATAGGAGTTACGCCAGAACCTTCTATTTCTTCGTAAATGCACTAGATCCTAGTTACGGCGAACCTTATAAGTGGTTACGCCGTAGTCTTCAATAAACTCGGTTACGCCATAAGTGATGCAAGAGTTACGGCGTAAGTATCGCCGGCGGAACCTCTCTTGACCTAATGGAGTTACGTCAGAACCTTTGGGAAGAGTTACCAGAACCTCTTGATAAGTTGGACTTTTGGGTCACGCAATAGTTACGGCATAATGTGAGAGACGAGTTACGCCGAACTTCTTCAAAATAGGCATACCGTGATAAATCTTTAGTAATGTTTCCGCTTCCGCCTCTTTAGCTCCAATGCTCGTAATTTACCCGAAAGTGGAAAACAATGGAAAACAAGCATAAATCCATATAAATGATATAAATAACGAGCATTATCGGGAAATTGACACTTAATATTCGTGACTATTTGATGTTATCAAATATCCCCCACTTGAACTCTACTTGCCCTCAAGTAGACCTTATTAGATAGATTCCAAAAAGATATCTCCCAAAACCCGAAAATATGAGTTTACAAACCCTTATGCTAGAATAAAACAAAGCCGAACACCTCACGAAAGGGAACAAACACTCAAATCTCTCAACTATTCTAAGTGTCAATTTCGGGTGATCACCAATCGCATACCATAGCATGTATTCTATCATAAGTTTGGCGGTTACACAAATCTCCACCACTAGAGTTAAGGGCTAAACAATTCTCAAGGCAATATGGGTAGACACGACAAAGGTTAAGGGTGACTCGTCATTACTAACATGTCACGCTAAGTGGACAAAATCAATGATACATGACCAAATCCATGGCCAAGACACCAAAGATTGCTCGATGCATCACCTAGACACGCTTTATGACTAAAGGGTAGGATAAGACATGGATATATAATTGGTGTAAAATGAAAACAAGGTGTAGTCTAAATCTATAACTAAGTCATCACCACTTACCGTCCGCCCAAAGTTCAAGCTTAGAAGTCTAGAGACCGGATCATGAAATGCAAGGTAGATGTGTCATTAGAGGACGCCGTGATGGGCACACTACCTTTTCTTCTTCTCGCTTGGTATAACTCCAACTCCAATCTTCAAATGTGACCGAGGTGGCCTCCTCGATACTAATCAATAAAGCTCATACTATAGTGCTTATAACATCGCACTTTACAATATCATAACTCAATAACTTTTTTTTTTTTTTTTTTTTATTTTTTTATTTTTTTTTGAACATAACATAATAACATAACATCCCCACTTGAGATGAACAATGGGAATTGGGGTCTTCAATGATCTTCATAATTGTTGTCGATGAAAGCGTGATTTCCAAACCTTTCCACTCGAACCTTGAACTTAGGCAAATGATGACTTCCCAATCACAAATAAAGACTACAGGTAGGCTAAGGTGTATAGGTGTAACGAAACAATATATTGGGTTGACAAAATGAAAGGAATGGCTCGTAGGGTGTATCTAGGGTATCTTGCACTAAAGGGAGTGCAACAAAAGGGTTTCACATGGGGTCGAAAAGTCGAGGTGACTAATCGATAGACTCACAATGGTAGGTCGTTTGGGTGATAATCCTATAATATTGCCTTCTAAAACCGAAAAGTCCAAATACATCGAGCTAACTCAACATACCTCGCCTATGGTCTCGAAATGATGCAAAGGCCAAGTTCTAAAGTTTACAAGCTACCCAAGACACTCATAATTTGGTGGATTTGGGGTAAAATATTGGAAACGGATAAGGCTAATCTCACCATGTAATATCAAGGGTTGTATGTGCTCGGCTAAGGTCTAATCTAGTTAGGTTCGGAAAACATGTCAAAATTTTAAAATGGCATAATTTTTCAAAATAAACTAGAAAAATGAGGGCTAAATAAAGTTCAAGAGATAATTCTACTCCCGCCCCCACTTGAATTGTACAAAGTCCCTTTTGTACTAGGCATTAAAATAAAGGTGAAGAGAAAGGTAGAATTAGAGCGAGAACTTCCCGAAATTTGCTCCATAAAGAAGAAGGCCCACGAGAAAGGATCGTGCCTTCGTTTAAGCGCCATGAACAAACTTCAATCCCTCGAAATCACAATACCGACAAGCATAATTCTAAAAAAAAAAATAAAATGAAAACAAACCTAACTCACTTTCAGAGAATCACGGTTGCATTTAGCGAATGCAACAAGCCTTTAAACCACTTGGTGTCCCAAGTGGACGAGTGAAGTCTCGTGAGGGTTTACAGGAACACACCCACAAAGTTCATTTAAAATACTAATACAAGGTTATTGTGTTTTAAAATGAAAGAATTAGCAGAGGAAGGTTACGTCAGAATTCCTATGAGGAGTTACGCCAGAATCGCAAAACCCGTATGAGTCGAAGCGAGTAGTTACGGCGTAACCACCGAGATGGTATTACCGTAATTGGTAATGCGTCAAGAATTTTGTCGCTAAAATGTTGGTTACGGCGTAATCACATAGATGAGTTACGCCAGAACTCGCTCGATCAAGAACCGCAGCAGAATTACTTCCTCGCTTCTCGCAAAATGGTTAGAAAACACAAAACCCAACAAAATGGAAATAAAACAAAGAAAATGAAAAAAGATAGGCATGGGGTGCCTCCCACGGCGCTTGTTTTTGTTCGAGTCACGAGCTTGACTCCACCCTTATTTACTACGTAAAAGGGTGTTTCTCCCTTCACTTGAAACCAAGTGTGGGTGGAAATAGCAATAAACACCATGAGGGTGTGAATTTGCTGAAGGATGGGGAAATGATGAATTAAAATCATACCTTAAAGGAGAACCCTTTTTCCTCCTTACCTTACCCGTTTTAGTTGATGGCATTGATGCATGGTTCACCTTGTGATGTGGCTGATTAATCGGCTCATGTGTCTCCTCGTTAATCACTGAAGTGTCCAAGATCTTGTCCTCTAATTCCTTTGCAAGATCAACTAAAATTGGTTCAGTAGCCGAAGCTACATAACCATTATCGGGTGATGAGATGGGTTGCACGATTTCATCCATAATTTCAAAGATCCCGAATAGAAAACAAGCAAGATTGTTAGGAATAAAAGAAGAGCTAGAAGTAATACCGCTTTGTGTTGTGGTTGATTCCTCATTAGCTTGTGGCATTGCTTCATCACTGTAAGTTCTTTGCTTCCATTTTCTTCAATTGATCATCGCTTGTTTCTTCATTTCTCAAAACCTTCAAGCGCCCCGAAATGGGATAGGTGGGACATAAGGTCCGATATAAGGTAAATCACCAGAAACCGCTCATTGATGACTTCTCTCATCTTTCCCACCGCTGCTTTGATAGTTCCAACCGCATTCTTTTTACTTTCCAAGACCTTTTGGTTTAATTCTTCAAGCTTAGCCTCCAAGCTTTTCCTCTTAGCGTCCAGATTCTTTAAATTAAGTCCGCGCCTCCTTGAATTTCCTAATCATTTCGCTATTCGAGTCGCATCCTTTTCAAATTATCCGAGAATTTATTGAAGGTCTCTTCCAAGGATTCAACATACTTGACCGCTCATATTCTTTGCATTCATCATGGAGGAATGAACGCCTTCCTTAACCATCTTCATATCACATCCAAGCTTATCAATTCCTTTCTTGATATCACCAAAATCGCCCAAGCTATTGCTATTAGTGGACCAAGTGGTAGCTTCATCGCACCGGCCATGAATGGTCACCATCTTTTGAATTGATGTAAGGGCTTATGCCGAGGCATCATAGGGATCGCCCTTGAGAGTCGAGCATTTGGCGGAAGGGATGTTTAACCCGTTGTAGAAAATAAGGACTTTCGATAGTTGTTGAGATCATGCATTGGGCAATTGTATAGAAGGTCATTAAATCTTTCCCAAGCTACGCCTAACGTTTCATCCATCTCTTGCCTGAAACTCCTTATCTCTTCCATCTTTTTGGCAATCTTCGAATGAGGACAATATTTTCGAATAAATGCATTTTTTAGAAGATACCATGTATTGATCGGCCCTGCAAGAATTTCGTTAAACCATCTTCCGGCACTCCAAGAAGTGTAATAGGAAATATCCCGAGCATAAGAGCATCATGAGTGATCCTCGAACGTGAAAAGATCGGCTATCTCCAAAACTCTTCGTACATGTAAGTGGGCATCATCATTATCAGTCCCGCAAAAGCTTTTGCCTCGCCCTCATGAACCGACAATGATTTCAAACCGACATCCGCACCAATTGTCGGTCTTACGAGCCCCACCCATTTTATCTTTCTTGTCAACGCCAAATATTCCTCAAGAGTGAGGTCATCGATGTTAACAACTTCCATGGTACCGAAAACTTGAAATATGATCGTGAGAAAAGTTTAAAACGAAATGAAAGACTTAATATTAATCCTAATATAACTCCAAGAAGCGCCAAAAACTTGATGCGTGTTTTACCGACCGTGTCTTAATATTTATAGTGTCTCGCTATACCTATGGTTCACCCTAATGCACTAACGGCAGTGTACCGGTCGTGTGTAGTGTAGTAAATGGTAAAGCCGAGGTCGTCCCAAGAGCTATGTGTGTCGGATAATTACTAAGTCTAATTGTCACGTAATATTAATGGTTTGATAGGGTTTTAATTAATTAAACTACTAATGCGTAATATAAAAGCAAGCATAAATGGTAAAGGAAATCAATAGAGGAATAGTGGTGCTAACCTAGTTAATCCTCCTAGCTAGTTATGTCTACGCTCACCTACTTCCAATTACTTCGTGGGGTCAAATTCGAGAGGACAACATTTGGTCAATTCGCCTAACCTATCAAAGAAAGATGCCACCACAGAGAAATCAGCGCACCGTCATAAGTCCTGTTGTTCCCGGTCCCCTGCCGAGTCATTAAGTACCGCTACATGCTAGATTCTAAATAGTGAGTGCCCGAACGTTAGAACTTAGACACTACACCCCCAATTCTTAAGTTCATCCAAACGATAGTGATCGCTTGGTCAAATCGCACAAGTAGAAAGGGTCGTCATTGGTCATATCTTACCCTTCCTGCTCAAGTCCGCTCACCTAGGGTCACTTGGTCATATCTCCTAGGCAATTGGCCTCTATCGCCATTCAAAACTACCAAACCAAGGGTGACTACCAAAGAACTATGCATGCATACACTTAGAAATAATTGTACGGAAGTAAAGGTAAACGCAAACAAAACAATTAAGGAATCATAACTAGGCTAGCACCAAAGGGTGCTTAGTCATATATTAATCATGCACATCAATTCAATATTCAAAGGTATGAAATACATGAATTGAAAGTAAGAGAAATAATAAACGCTAAAGCTTATCGTAATGGTGTGACTTCTCCTTGGAAACACTCCGATGCTTTCCTAGACCTCCTTGAGCTTTTTCCCACGCTCTCGAGTGTTGTGTGTGGAATGGGATGCTTGCCTAATCGCTCCCTAGAGAGGGAGGAGAAGAGATGATCCGAAATGCGTAAATCGTGGGGTATTTATAGGCCGATCCGGTTACGGCAGAACCAATATAGGAGTTACGCCGAACCTTCTATTTCTTCGTAAATGCACTAGATCCGCTAGTTACGGCGTAACCTTATTAGTGGTTACGCCGTAGTCTTCAATAAACTTGGTTACGCCGTAGTGATGCAAGAGTTACGGCGTAAGTATCAACGCGTGGAACCTCTTTGACCTAATGGAGTTACGTCAGAACTTTTGGGAAGAGTTACGCCAGAACCTCTTGATAAGTTGGACTTCGGGTCACGCAATAGTTACGGCGTAATGTGAGAGACGAGTTACGCCAGAACTTCTTCAAAATAGGCATACTGTGATAAATCTTTAGTAATGTTTCCATTTCCGCCTCTTTAGCTCCAATGCTCGTAATTTACCCGAAAGTGGAAAACAATGGAAAACAAGCGAAATCCATATAAATGATATAAATAACGAGCATTATCGGGGAAATTGACACTTAATATTCGTGACTATTTGATGTTATCAATTGTACTACACTATTGTGACAATCTTTAATTTTAGGCCCAATTAGAAAATTGAAGATTTATTGTACGATGAAGTTTTAGGGTTTGGTTGAATGTTGGGTGAATAATTTGGGGGTGGTGGTTTTTTAATTTGGGGATATTTTAAGCCGATTTTTTTTCGTATTAGACAATAAATATAAGATATTACTATATTAGCCCTAGCTTTAACTCGACGGTTCTTTAATTATTAGAAAAATATATATTTTTTGTAAATAAAGTGTTTTAGTTTTTGTTCGACGAATCTTGTGGTTCAAGTCAATAGCCCTATTTATATAAATTTATGATATATATATTACCTCAATAAACCCTAATCTCATGATACCAAAAAAAATGGCATTAATCATATCAATAAACACGAATAAGAATAAATAAAATATCATATAAAATAATGAAATAATGACTAACCATTTAATTGAAGGAAATATGTTGCAGCCGAAGGAATTGAGGTTTTGTACTACACTATTATGAGAATCTCAAATTTTAGGCCCAATTAGAAAATTGAAGATTAATTGTACGATGAGGTTTTAGGGTTTGGTTGAATGTTGGGTGAATAATTTAGGGGTGGTGGGTTTTTTAATTTGGGGATATTTTTGTTTACTTTTTTTCGTATTGGTAAAAAATATATTAAATATTACAACATTAACTCGATGGTTCTTTAATTATTAGAAAATATATATTTTTGGTAAATAAAGTGTTTTACTTTTTGTTCGACTTAATCTTATGGTTCAAGTCCATAGACATATTAATATAATTTATTATATATATATATATATATATATATATATATATATATATATATATATATATATATATATATATATATATATATATATATATATATATATATATATATATATATATATATATATATATATATATATATATATATGGGAAAAGTGAATATGAGGTTGTTAGGCATGTAACATTAGATGAAAAACCCATGAAAATTATGTTGTTTGAACTAAATCTCATCAAAATTTCAAGTGAATCTTTTTCTATCTCCATTAAGAATTGATATAAAGATGGCCATACATTATCTCACTATACAATAGTGGTGTTGGCTTTTATTATCTACGAGGAACATTCTAAGTCGTTGAATCCATTTCCAATTAATAAGTTTGGGGCAACGAGTATTTTTATAGATGATTAAATTTCCAAGATCTACTTTGAGTACTATTAGTCTAAACTACGTAGTTTTGCATGATTTTGAATTGATATGACGTAGTTTTAATTGGTTTTTCATCTAAGGTTACATGCCTAACAAAATTTCATATTCACTTCCTCTCTCTCTATATATATATATATATATATATATATATATATATATATATATATATATATATATATATATATATATATATATATATATATATATATATATATATAAATAAACCCTAATCTCATGATACCAAAACCCGACATTAATCATAGCACTAAAAACTAATAAGAATAAATAAAATATCATATAAAGCAATGAAATAATGACTACCATTTAATTGAAGGAAATATGTTGCAGCTGAAGGAATTGAGGTTTTGTACTACACTATTATGACAATCTTAGGGCCCGTTTGGTTTATAGATGGGTTTAGGATTAGGATTTGGATTTGGATTTGAATTTGGATTAGGATTAGGATTTGGATTTTGATTTGATGTAGGAAAGAGAAAAAAATATTAAAGTAAGTGGGAGTGAAAATAAATTATTATTTTAAATATAAATAAAAGAAACTTAATTAATTTTTTTGCTATAAAATAAGTTTTAAAACATGATAAGTGGTGTATAAAAAATGAAGGCCCACACTTTTAGATAAGGACAAAAATGACAGTTAGTATATTTGTAAAGCTGTCTTCTTTGCATAAATTCGTGGATAGCATATATATGGCATTCAACCCAAAATTTGGCTCCACACTTTTAAACCAAACAAACAATTTTGGGTCTCAACCTATGCCAACAATGCAAAAACCATGAACCAAACCGACCCTCAAATTTGTTGGAAAATTTAGTGCACTTGTGGGATTAGTTCACACCGGTTTTGGGTTAGAGGTACGGAGGTACACCCATGAGGTCCCCGAACACCTCGACCAATAGTGGTTAGTATCGCTAGTGTATTGGTTACTATCGCTAGTATGGTAAACTATCGCTAGTATAGTAACCGATGGTTCCCGCCGGTAGTGTATTGGTTCCCGCGGTAGTGTATTGGTTGTTACCGCTAATGTAGTAACCGATGGTTCCTACCGGTAGTGTTCGTCCCGCCGCTAGTGTAATGGTTCCTACCGGTAGTGTTGCATTGATTAATTTGTAACGACTTTGACTCATTCAGTGGTCAGCATGACCGCTTATGACCACGCTTAATTGGTCATGTAACCACTATTCCTATGATAATGGAGGCTTATTATGGGTGATTAATTGGTCGTTAATCACACATAATGTCCATTGACTAGAGTGAGTATTCTCTACTATAAATAGAGAATGTTATCATCAAGAAAAAGATATACCGAAACCAGAGAAACAAACAAAAGCTTAAACACTTATTTGCAAGGGTTATTGATTGTGCCTAATTCATTAACTAACATTTGGTCTTATCCCAAGTAGATATTCGTAACCCGCATAGGGTCGAATAGTTTACTTTGGAAAGTGATTACACGATTCCAAGTGATATCCCAGAACCACCTAGTGGTATTGTATTCACGATTGTCTTACCCCGATCCGGGCGAATAACCACCAACAATCAAAGTAAACTATATGTGATAATCAATGGTCGTTGTCGCAATGAACACATGGCTTCAAACGTTTCCAAGCTCGACAAGTTTGAAGGGGGTAGACTGTGAGATGGCGTAAGAAGATGCACTTCTTGCTTCCAGATGAGTGTGGTGGGCGCGAACCACTCCTATTCTCGATGACGGGATGATGCTACCGGAGCGTATCGAGAAGGAGCAAATGGGAGAATGATGACTATATTTGCGAGGTTTAATTCTCAATGGTATGTCCGATTCTCTATTTGACATTTATCGTAACTTTGAATCTTCTAAAGAACTACGATTCCATGGATGCCAAATATATGGTCGAGGATGCATCAAGTAAGAAGTTCCTTGTAAGTAATTTCACAAATTACAAAATGACCGATTCAAGACCGCTTATGGAACAATACAATGAACTCTTGGTATACTTGGAAGGTTTATACAACACAATATGCACATGAATGAGTCTTTTACCTCTTGTGTCATTGATAAACTTCCCTTCTTGGAAAGATTTCAAGCATACCTTGAAACATAAGAAGGAGGAGTTAACTCTTGTTGAGTTGGGCAATCATCCGCGCATTGAGGAATCTCTAAAGGTGCGGTGATAATGACAAGCCAAAGAGTAGCAATGCTATCGATGCATCTGTTGTCAATATGTTGAGCATAACACTCCACCGTGTACAATGACAACAAAGGCAAACGTAAACATCATGACAACACAAGGGCGTATCCTAACAAGAAGGCAACAACTACTTGTTGGAAATGTGGCAAACCGGTCACATTAAAAGAGATTGCAAAGGTGTTAAGGTTGGTGGTAAAGCCAATGGATCGTGCACTAATGGTTCGTGGAGTGGTGGTTCTACCAACTCATCGAAATGTCGAATATGTTTAATAAGTCTTTTCGATTTATTATGTTACATATGTATCCGAATCTTATTATGTGCGGGATGATGATGTTGCGTGGTCGGTTGACTCGTGCAACAGCTCATGTGTGCAAAGATAGAAGTTGGTTGAAGACTTATGAGTCATCGAATGATGTTTCTATTCTTCACATGGGAAATGAGTCATCACTTTGGTGCATGGTCGTGGTTGTGTAGATCTTAATTTTAGTTCGGAAAGATTGTAACTTTGTTTAATGTTATTCATGTTCTTGATATAAGGAAGAACTTGGTTTCACGTAGTGTTTTGAATAATCATGGATATAAACAAGTTATTGAATCTGATAAATTTGTTCTATATAATAATGGTGTGTTTATTGGTTTTGGGTATTATGTAATCAAATGTTCAGGCTTAATATTGTCACGGATTGTATTAATTCAGCCTTTGTGACCACCAATGACCTGACTGACTCTACCCTATGGCATTCTAGACTTGGCCATGTACATTATAAAAGGATCCAAGATATGTCTAAGGATGGGTTAATCCCAACATTTGACATGGACACTGAAAAGTATAAAACTTGCATGTTGACCAAAATAACTAAGAAACCTTTTCGTGGTGTTAATCGTGAGACTAAGCTCTTGAGCTAATACATAGGACTGTGTGACTTGCATGCCACTCCTCTTTGGGGAATACTGAAATACTTTGTGACATTTATTGATGATGCTTCTAGGTTTTGTTATGTCTATCCGTTACATACTAAGGATGAAGCATTAGATAAATTCAAAGTGTTTAAAACTAAAGTTGAATTACAACTGGGTCTCTAATCAAAAGATTAAGGACCGATGAGGAGGTGAGTACACGGATACTATGTATTTTCGCTTGTTGGTATAATCCATGAAATGATCTGCCCCTATACTCCTCAAAGAAATGGCATTTCGAAAGGAAAAAACAGGTGTCAAGGAGATGGTTAATTCTATGTTGTCCTATTCAGATCGATTCAAGGGTTCGGGGTGAAGCTATGTTAACACTTGCTATTTATTAAATAGGGTTCCCAACAAAAGGAACAAGGTTACCCCTTATGAACTCGACTAAAAGGAAACCCAACTCAACTATCTCAAGGTTTGGGGTTTACTAGTATAAAACGGATTTGGTCACACATGGTCAAATGGAACGCCACACATTCGCATATTTGTGTGGTGAAGGTACAAAATTGACAACATTTACTAATTATTCACACATGAAAATTTTGATTGTGTGACCATTAGAATCAGACACACACATTGAACATTGTATGGCTAAAGGTATCTCGTAATTTTGTTTCGCATCATTTAGCCACATATGAATTTGGAACGTGACAAATACCAAGAACCTTGATGCGTTAGTCACATGAAGTAATTTTTGTGTGTCTAAATCATAGAGTCAAGTTTGTCACACATTATTTAAGGGTGACTGATATGTTTTGCTAAGTCTTTAGCCACATCTGAAATTGGAACGCGTGACTAATGAAAAGTAAGGTTGAAGCATTAGTCACGATATACATATAAACAGTGACAAATATATGTCACACACTTGAACACTGTGACCAAATGCCACATATGGTCACACTAAACGTTTTGTCACACATTCGTTAGGTGTAGCCAAAATCCAGTACATATGGTCACGTAAGTTAATATGTGTGTTTAAAGTTTAGTTTGTGTTAGCTTGCCAAAAGCTAATCTATATAGTCACATTTACAACTAACACTGTGACCAAATGCCATATATGGTCACACTAAATGTTTTGTCACAACACATTATTTAAGTGTAGCCAAAATCCAGTACATATGGTCACGAAACTTAATATGTGGCCATTGGATGATCAATAGTCACACAAAATACATGTTTCTTCACTTTAAACACCATATGGTCACACTTATTAACACTTTTAGCCACTTCATGGTTAATTGTATGTGACTAAATACCCAAAACAAACATGCTTTATGTGACTAAATGTTAGAAAAGGCCACACAAACATAAAATTCATGTGGCCATTGGATGATCAATAGTCACACAAAATACACATTTCTTCACTTTAAACACCATATGGTCACACTTATTAACACTTTTAGCCACTTTATGATTAATTGTATGTGACTAAATACCCAAAACAAACATGTTTTGTGTGACTAAATGTTAGAAATGGCCACACAAACATAAAATTCATGTGGCCATTGGATGATCAATAGTCACACAAAATACACATTTCTTCACTTTAAACACCATATGGTCACACTTATTAACACTTTTGGCCACTTTATGATTAATTGTATGTGACTAAATACCCAAAAGAAACATGTTTTGTGTGACTAAATGTTAGAAAAGGCGACACAAACATAAAATTCATGTGGCCATTGGATGATCAATAGTCACACAAAAATATTATGTTTTCATAAATGAACTAACTACTTAATACTAAACATACTTAACTTAGGTCTCGGCAGACTTAACTTTGTATTGGCAGCCTTAACCGCTAAAACTAACCTACCAAACTTAACTTTGTAATCGAAACCTTAACTACTAAACTTTTCTCGCTTATAAGCGGACCACAACACAAAATATTTCTTTTTGGTGCAAAGGTGAACTTTATTAATTAAGGAAACACTATATGGTCACAATTATGTGAACTTTTAGCCACTTTATGATTAATTGTATGTGACTAAATACCAAAACAAACATGCTTTGTGTGACTTAATGTTAGAAAGGTCACACAAACATAAAGTTCATGTATTATTGGATGATCAATAGTCACACAAAATACACATTTCTTCACTTTAAACATCATATGGTCACACTTATTAACACTTTTGGCCACTTTATGCTTAATTAAATGTGACTAAATACCCAAAAGAAACATGCTTTGTGTGACTAAATCTTAGAAAAGGCACACAAACATAAAATTATGTGGCCTATTCAAGCGACCAAGGTTCCTCGACGTCAGAGACCAAGTTTCCTAGGCCGACGAACGTGCCTCGACGGTTCCTAGGCCGACGTGAGAACGCACGAGCCTATTCCGAATGACCAAGGTTCCTCGACTCAGAGACCGAGTTTCCTAGGCCGACTTAAATGTGCCCCGACGGTTCCTAGGCCGACGAGAACGACGAGGCTATTCAAACGACTAGGTTCCTCGACGTCAGAGACCAAGTTTCCTAGTCGACGTAACGCGCCCAAGACGGTTCCTAGGCCGGCGTAGAACGACAGAGCCTATTTCGAAACGACTAAGGTTCCTCGACGTCGTTGACCGAGTTTCCTAGGCCGACGTAAACCTGCCCCGACGGTTTATCATTAACCTTGATATTAGTCACATTAAGTGTTTGTGTGACTAAATTCAAGATGTTATGTATGGTCACATGAAGTATTTATTTAGGTGTCTAAATCATAGAGTCATATCTTGTCACACATTATTTAAGTATAGTCACACCGATACATATCACAAATGTGTGACTAAATTATGTTACGAGTAATAAAAATAGCAAGAAAATGAAAAAGGATGTTACACCCGCCGAGAATCGAACTCATGCGACCTCCCTACGGAAGTCAAGTGATTTACCATCTTGCTGTGGTAACATATTCGTTAATGTAATGCATTTCCTTTTTAATATGAAGTTTAAGCTTCATTGTTTTTGGCTAGTATCTTAAAGAGTGCTTATAGAAGTCGCTATTAAACCGCGACTTTTCTCCTCTCGCTTATTTTCAATTTGTTTCACTTTTAAAATTTCAAATCTAGCAAAACTAAATAAGTTGTAGCTTATTTGGTTTAAAGGGTAAAATTACATAACGGTTTAAACCGCTGCTTATTTTATTTTTCTTGATTTCGACCATTTTGTACGCCCGGGACCTTTTTGTCTATTGTCAACGCTTTCTTAAAAAAATGGTATGAAGGCGCATAAAATGTACAAAGCGAACACAACATAGCAAAACAAAGAAAAAAAAAGAAGGACGTATGAAATGAAAAATCGTATAAAATATACGAAAACGTAATAACGTTTATAACGCTTTAATACGGAGAAAACGTTAAAAAGCTTGAAAACATATGAAACGATGAAAATTGTCAAAACGTTAAAAATGGATGACATCGGCCTAAAAGGTCGAAATCGGTCGAACACGGTCGCAATCGGTCGTAGTCGTTTTAAAATGGTCTAAACCCGTCGAAATCTATCGAAAATTGTTAAAATCGCTCGAAAACTAGCGAGATCGGTCAAAATCAATTGAATGGTCAAAAGGGGACGAAAACGTTACAAACGGATGAAAACGTAAAAAAAAAATACAAAACGTATAAAAATGTTGTATAATATTTGTCTTAGTTTACAAAACCCAATGCACATGACCCATGACCCATGACCCATGTTAATTACCCATTGTCGACCACCAGTCATGTATTGGTCGATAACATGACAGTATAGCCACTACAACCCAATGCACATGACCCATTACCCTTGTTAATTACCCATTGTCAACAATCATAGATGTGTCGTAACATGACACTCTAAGCAACTATAACCCAATGCATATGACCTATATGATGTCAAATACCCATTATCACCGGTCATGCATGGGTTGCACCGGCTTGATAAGGTGTATAGTTATAGTGTGAAGGTTATATTTGTATTGGAAGTTATTAAAGGCGGTCATGCATTAGTTCCATTACACTATAAGCCACTACAACCCAATGCACATGACCCATGACCCATGTAAATTACCCATTGTCGTGTATTGGTCGATAATATGACACTATAAGCCACTACCACCCAATGCACATGACCCATTACCCATGTTAATTACTCATTGTCATCATATGGATGTGTCGAATGACACACTAAGCAACTATAACCCGATGCATATGACCCATATGATGTCAAATACCCATTAATGAATGTGACTAGTGATAACCTAATGTACATGACACATGACCCATGTGAATTAGCCATTATCACCGGTCATGCATGGGTTGCACCGGCTTGGTAGGTGTATAGTTATAGTGTGAAGGTTATATGAAATGTATTTGATGTTATTAAAGGCGGTCATGCATTGGTTGCACCGGCTTGGCAGGTGTATACCGTTTGTCACAGTCACTAAGAAGCAAGTATCTAGGGACCTCCCGATCATGTTATCCGGGATCGAGAAATTTTGAACTCGGCTTGAGCTTGCCTCGAAAAGCTCGATTTATTTGTAAAGATGTGTTTTCTTACACAAATTAAAAAATGAAATATAACATAAGAATCGAACTCGGTTCAAATTGAGCTCGATAATCTCAATACATTCATAAATAAGTATTTACACTTAGTGCACTTACATACAAAATATATGCTATATCACTTACAAGCTTGAAAACTCAACAATAACTCGAGTCAAACTTGTATAAGGTTGAGCTCAACTCATTAAACATTTCGATTTCATTTGATAAACTTGAGCTTAAGTTCAAAGCTCAATAAGAATCGGCTTGAACGAACTCTAGTTACTCGACAAAAGCTCAAATCATTTACGCCTTATCCTTAACTATTTTACTTAAAAAAACCAATCTTTTCCCCGAAATTTCAATCTCCCGCTTCTTTTCCCCCAAAATCAAAACCCTAATAATTATAAAAAACAGATAGTGAGATCTATCTTCTCTCTCTCCAACAGTTCAACTCTCTAAAACCGACTCACACCACCGCCACACTTCACCGCCTTATCTCGTCGTCTCTCCACCAACCATCGCTCCTCCACGCCATCACCGTCATCAAGAAAAGGGAGGAAAGGGGTGAGTTTGTTTGCTTCGGTTGTTTGGTTCGAGATAACCACCACATCCACTGCCATCACAGTCGAGCCACCATTACCCTCATCTCACCTATCCTACTCTAATTATGGGTATGCTCAAACACATATTTAATTCATATTTTCTTAAATGTTTAATCGAATGTAAAACAATTTATATTAATTTTAGTGGATTAAAACTAGCCTAAAACATGTTTTTGATTATAAATTCGTGAAATCATTTATGTTGTTTGATTTAATTATTTTGCAAATGGGTCGGGTCAAGAAACCCGTATGGGTTTGGGTTAATTTCCCATCTATATATTACTAAAATGATAATTTACACACAATATTGTTTAGTAATTAGTCATTTACTGATCAACTTTTCAGCTGTAGTCATTAAGATCTTGCATAGGTTTTTTACCATGTGAATTCTGAGTGATAGTTGTTGAATATTAATGTAGATAATATCTATCTTCTTTTTTCAGTAAATTTGTTCATGTTATAGTGACATTCATTGGTTTGTATAGGCATGCTCAAATTTACAACCTGTGCAAAAGAAAAGGAAGCATGAAATGGCAGTTACATCTCATGAAAATCAATGTGAGACAATATACACGCTCGAAAACCGTCTACCGATTTCTCTCAAGATTGTTGCTCTCAAAGCATTTGAAACACTTCTAACTGTGGTATGTTTTTTCGTTTAGCTTAATTAGAGATCGAGTATTCAACTCATGTTTTAGACATATATATCTTGTATGCGCATAAACCTGAAATATTGTGATAACAATTGTTGAGGAACTATGGAGGAGATTGCCTGTTATAAATGCAAATCAAGGAGAATTGGGTGGTCATAATGATGTTGAAACTGGCGAAGAAGATGGTATAGTATTGTATTTAAATTCTACATTAGTTTCTGTTTGTGTAAAATTTCAGTTTCAGTTTTATATTTTTTTTGTATTTCTTGGGTTTTTAAAGAAATAGATTCATATTTTGGAGCTAACACCACCCTCATCTTTTTCTAGATTTCAAAAAGGAATTGAGATTACTAAACAGGGAACTGCATCTGCATATATTGGAGCCAGCTGATGTATTAATAGAGCGGCCATCACAATATGCAAGGAGAGTGGAAGACATTTCTCTTATATTTAAGAACTTGCACTATCTTCTCAATTTGTTACGTCCACATCAGGTACAACCCCCTGCAATAATTTTTGATTTGCTTGTTTTGTCATCATTTTAAGACCTTTCCACTCAACCAGAAAAACATGTGTTTCAGGCAACACTCATTCACATACTTGAACCTCAGATACAAAGACGAAAGCAAGCTGTGGAGGACATTAAAAGGTATGTGATGTATATTGTATGTAATGAACAACAACCAAAAGCTTCTGGATGATGAGTTCTACATCGGACTTACACAAAAGAGGGCTACTGGAAAGGTACATATTCTATATGTTTATTGTTTCGTACTTTAATTATGTCTTTTCTTTGATATAGTATAGAGGGCAAGCTTTTATATCTTATGTTTCGCAGGAATATTACGAGTTAATTGAAGAGTTCATGTCTACAAATAAGCAAAACTATGGTGAAAAGTCCTTGTGCGTGTAAACAATCCAAGTGCTTTTGTTTGTTACATCCGATCAAGAGCTCATAAGTACATATATTCGCAGTACTGCTGTTTTGACATTTTAAATTTTGTAGTTTGAAGATTTCGAAACCACAATGCATTTGAGTTGTTGTCCAAATACGTAACTAGTCATTTGGTGTTCAACGATGATATCTGGTATACAACACAACTAATTGACAAATTTTCATTGAGCTAGTATTTAAAAACCATGTATAACTTTTGAGTCTTTGGTTTGTAGGGAATGCATCGTGGTTCTTCTCGGTCTTGTTGCATCATGAAATTACTTGGTGGTAGCTTGGTGATTACACGTTCTTGTTCCTTGGTCTTTGGGAAGTGAGTCCGTTATCTTTGTGCTCATTTTTTGAAATCTACTTTAAGCTCTTCTAGACCACGCAAACCGATCATGTGGATTTTGGACAACTGATGCTCAAGTTTCACCGACATTCTATTCATGTTTATATTTCAGTCGAATGTATAATGTAGCTTATAGCTCTTGAGATATCAACCAAGGTACAATCGTTATGCTTAAGTAAAATTATGCGCTATGTAACATGCTTTAGCTATCGCTAACTTTCTTATCGTTCTATTTACTTGCTTATAGACAAACATTCCTATTGAAGAGACCCGTAAGAAGATATACCTTGTGGACTCTAAGGTGAGTACATCTGGATTAATACATTTTTCATGTGCAGGAGTGCTTGTGCGTGCATCTGTTGCTTCGGCTAAAAGCATTCCAAGGTATGTTACTGCTGTTGGATATGTTACATCAGGAGTTGGGCTGCATGTTACAAAACTTGAATGTGCAGACAATCTTAAGCAAGGTATTCTATGGTAGCAAATAAAATTTAATATTTGTCTTCATACATATGCATCAGCTTCCTTTTTATGTTTCTTTATACGAGTATAACCCAACTGCGGTATTTTGTCATGCGGACGTGAAGGGAGTGAAAGGATCTCTATACGCTCTTGGCTTGTATATGCATATGTACCGAAAGACAAAGGTTAGTTCGACACGCACTTGAGGAGCATGAAGACTAGTACGTCTCTATCTTGTAGTAGTTTCGTTGCTTAAAAATACCCATGACATAATCTCCCGACCCCCTTTCCACATTGACTAAGTGTTTGTATGCATTCAAGTAACCTGATGTGTATCATTGAACTTAGTTCATTAACATGTCTCTTATCTTACTGTGACTTTAGTTGCGAATTCTGACAGCGCGGGCTCCATTAATCGGGCATGGGAGATCCTTGATCAGATTCCTGGAAGAGCAACTGGTGCTTACAGTCACAATCATGCTGTCTATTTGCAACTTTTAAGATGTTAAATGTTGGTTTTTGCTTACAAAAAGTCTAAGCACATTGTACACCGTGATTCAAGGCTAATGACGTGTTTTGTAATTGTCATAAGTGGTGTTAAGGATTGCATGATACCATTCTTCCGGTATTGAAGCTCGTGATGGCTTTCTCCGCTAATCCAGATGATATTTTCTTGACGGATGGTGCATGTCCAGTGGTATAATGATTTCTTTTCGTGCTCTTATTGGTTGTTACTCCATCTTGATTAGTAATTGTACCTCTTTACTCGCTTCAATCGCCCTTCACGTTGGCACTCTTGTATGTGCTTTTGAAACCATGCAAAGGCAAGCTAGGACGACGAATAGTCAAAGTTGGTAGTTGAGAATTTGATTATGTACGACATTACAATTCTATATTTGATTCAATTATATACATTCCGCTTTTATTCAATTTGAAATTGTTTATTGTTTTAATTACGATATGTATGCATACTCATTCCATCATCACTAACATAGTACTAGCAAGATAACTTGCTCCAAATAGACTAACTTAGTATTGGCAGTAGTAACTCTGCTCCACCAGTACTAACTTAGTACTAGTAGTAACAACCATGTGACTAAAAGATGCACTCACATAATATGGTCACACTTATCAACATTATTGGTAACTCTTTGTTTAATTCGATGTGTGACTAAATATTACAAAATGCCACACAAACTTAAAATTCGTGTGACCATTGGATGAACAATAGTCATACAAAATACACATTTCTTCACTTTAAACAACATACGGTTACGCTTATTAACACTTTTGGCCAATATTTGCTTAATTGTGTGTGACTAAATACCCAAAACTAACATGTTTTGTGTAACTAAATATTACAAAAGGCCACACAAACATAAAATTCATGTGGCTATTGGATGATCAATAGTCACACAAAATACACATTTCTTCACTTTAAACAGCATACGATCACACTTATTAACACTTTTGGCTACTTTTTGCTTAATTGTGTGTGACTAAATACCCAAAACTAACATGCTTTGTGTAACTAAATATTACAAAAGGCCACACAAACAGAAAATTCATGTGGCCATTGGATGATCAATAGTCACACAAAATACACATTTCTTTACTTTAACACCATACGGTCAAACTTATTAACACTTTTAGCCACCTTATGATTAATTGTATGTGACTAAATACCCAAAACAAACATGCTTTGTGTGACTAAATGTTAGAAAAGGCCACACAAACATAAAATTCAAGTGGCCATTGGATGAACAATAGTCACACAAAATACACATTTTTTCACTTTAAACACCATATATGGTCACACTTATTAACACTTTTGGCCACTTTATGCTTAATTGTATGTGACTAAATATACAAAAAAAATGCTTTATGTGACTATCATGTTGTTTATGGTCACTAATCTTTGATTAATCCAACAAAATTTGTACCTAATTAGTCACACATGTTAAGGTTTTGGTTCTCGCTTTGTAATAGAGACTAAAAAAAGTCAAACATGTGACCGTAGGGTACCTATGGTCATGAACATTTAATCACACTCAAAAATCATGTGTGACTATATGTATATCGTCACACTTATTGGGTGTAGCCAAATCCACTTTTTGTTCTAGTGGTTGTAGGGCTGTTGTGAAACTCCCTAATCCAAAGCTTAAAACTTTGGGTGAAAGAGGCATTGATTGCATCTTTGTTGGATATGCTGAGCATTCCAAGGCTTTTAGGTTCTATGTTATTGAACCTTATGAATCTGTTTCAATTAACTCCATAATTGAATCAAGGGATGCTAACTTTGATGATAATAGATTCTCATCGGTCCCAGACCAAGTCAAAGGATTCCTAATGGAACTCATGACATTGGTGTATCGAGGTCCTCGATGAAGAACCATCATGGTCCCGATGAGGTTGTGGTTCAACAACTGAACACGTGCTCGAGAAGAGCAAAAGGATCAGGGACTCCAAAGTCATTTGGACACGAGTTTCAATTATACTTAATTGAAGGAACTAGGGATGAGGTCTCTCGACCAATACTCCTATTGCTTCATTGTTGAGGATGATCCCAAGACATTTGAAGAAGCAATGAATTCCCGTGATACCGCTACGGAAAGAAGCAATCAATGATGAGATGGATTCCATCATGGGCAACAACACTGGGTGTTGGTTGATCTACCACCGGTTGCAAACCTTTGGGTTGCAAATGGATTTTCAAAAGAAAATGAAGGTAGATGGAACTATTAAAAGTTCAAGGCTAGACTAGTCATTCAAGGCTTTAAACAAAAGTCGTGGATAGACTATTTTGATACTTATGCCCTTGTGGCTCGTGTCGCATACCATAAGACTCTTGATTGCTTTGGCATCAATTTACAATATGATTATTCATCGATGGATGTGAAAACAACTTTCTTAAATGGTGAATTGGATGAGGAGGTTTATATGAACCAACCTCGTGATTCATCTTGCTCGAAATGAAAACAAGGTGTGTGGCCGATTAAGTCTCTTTATGGACTAAAGCAGCACCTACAATGGCATCAAAATTTGATGAAGTGGTTTTGTCTAGTGGTTATGTTCTTAACCAGTCTAACAAATGTGTATATAGCAAATTTGATGAATCGGTATAGGAGTCATCATTTGTCTATATGTTGACGATATGTTGATATTTGGCACCGACCAAAATCGAGTTGACGACAAAGGAATTTTTGTCATCAGGTTCTCTATGAAGGACATGGGGAGGTGATGTTATCCTTGGTATAAGGATTAAACATGAAAGTAAAAGAATTTCTATTTCTCGACTCATTATATTGAGAAGGTGTTGAGGAAATTCAATTACTTTGATTGCACTCCAGTGAATACACTTATGGATACTTGTGAGGCGATGCTAATAATGGCAAGGTTGTATCTCAACTTGAGTATTCTAGGTAATTGGTGCTGATGTATGCCATGACTTGTACAAGACTGATATTGCTTTTACGATGGTAAACCGAGCGAGGTAAACTAGCAATCCTAGTGCTCATCACCGCAAGGCGTTCATAGGTCATCAAGTATTTGAAGAGAACTATGGATTATAGTCTCTCTTATACCGGTTATCCTTCGTTGTTAGAAGGATACATCGATGCAAGTTGGATCAAGAATAATCGAAGACAATTCGTCTACCGGTGGGTATTCCTACTTGGTGGAGGTGCAATTTCTTGGCATCCAAGAAGCAAACTTGCATCACCGCTCAACAATGGAATCGATTTTATGGCTTTAGCATTGACGGTAAAGAAGCTGAATGGTTGAAAAACTTGCTTCTTGAGATTCCATTATGGCCTAAACCTATAGCACCTATTTCTATCTGTTGTGATAGTGCAGCTAGATTGGCAAAGGCTTATAGCCAGATGTTCAATGGGAAGTCTAGACACTTACGTATCAGACATAGCATGATTCGTGAGCTTATCATGAATGGGGTGATATCTATAGAGTTTGTTAGATCTCAACAAAATTTAGCTGATCACTTGACGAAGGGTTTGGCTAGAGACTTGGTTATAAAGTCTGATAAAGGGATCGATTTTAAGTCCAACTTAGTCACTGAATGCTAAGACACCCAACTCCTACCTAAGGAAACTTGGGAGCTGAGTTCAATGTGGAAAGCTAAACATTCGATGGATCGGAGCACATGTTTTATATTACATCCCAAGGTTGTGCTCGAACTCTTGAAGGGGATGAAGTCTTTACTTCTTAATGGTTAATTTCTTTGGAAAAGTGCTTGGCAGAGCATCAATAAAGAGGAACCACCTATGTGAATGTTGAAGTTTTGCCGCCTGTGGAGATTTGGACTTTTGGCTCTTACAACATTTATGAATTTGGATATGGACACATGGCTTGTATAGTGTCGAGCTTTTAAGTTTTGAAAACTTGTGTGTATTTATCTTCATGTATTCAAATGGGTTGAAGGGTTCAATTCTTAGAACACCTCCGATTCTCAAATATTTGAACGTAATGTACTAAGATGGAAATTCAATCCTCGTGGATATTTTCGTCTATGCACATGTTTTGTTTGATGTTTGTTTTTCTTGCAAAGGAAGTGAACTAAATTTGGGGAGGATTGTTGGAAAATTTAGTGCACTTGTGGGATTAGTTCACACCGGTTTTGATTGGGAGGTATGGAGTGTACACCCATGAGGTCCCTGAACACTCCGACCAATAGTGGTTAGTCTTGCTAGTGTATTGGTTACTACTGCTAGTATGGTAAACTACTGCTAGTATAGTAACTGATGGTTAGTGTATTGGTTCCGGCTGGTAGTGTATTGGTTGCTAATTCTAGTGTAGTAACTGATGGTTCCTACTGGTAGTGTTCTGGTTCCTGCTGCTAGTGTAATGGTTCCTACTTGTAGTGTTGCAATGATTAATTTGTAACAACTTTGACTCATTCAAGTGGGTCAGTATGATCGCTTTATGACCACGTTTAATTGGTCATGTAACCACTATTCCTATGATAATGGAGGCTTATTATGGGTGATTAATTGGTCTTAATCACACATAATGTCCATTGACTAGGAGTGAGTATTCTCTACTATAAATAGAGAATGTTATCATCAGCAAGAAGATATACTGAAACCAGGAGAAACAAACAAAAGCTTAAACACTTATTTGCGCATGGGTTATTGATTGTGCCTAATTCATTAACTAACATTTGGTCTTATCCCAAGTAGATATTCGTGTAACCCAGGCATAGGGTCGAATAGTTTACTTTAGAAAGTGATTACAGGATTCCAAGTGATATCTGGTAACCACCTAGTGGTATTGCATTGCTGTTGATTGTCTTACCCTGATTTGGGCGAATAACCACCAACAAAATTATTGGCCCAATTAGAAAATTGAAGATTGATTGTACGATGAAGTTTTAGGGTTTGGTTCAATGTTGGGTGAATAATTTGGGGGTGGTGGGTTTTTCTATTTGGGGATACTTTAAGCCATCTTTTTTCATATTGGACAACAAAATATAAGATATTACTATATTAACCATAGCTTTAACTCGACGGTTCTTTAGTTATTAGAAAAATATATATTTTTGGTAAATAAAGTGTTTTATTTTTTGTTCGACGAATCTTGTGGTTCAAGTCAATAGACATATTAATATATTTTTATTATATATATAGGGGGCCTTTATTTTGAGAACCCTGTTAAGTGCGAGAACTGCGAGAACCCCTTATGTACTCCTAGTAATGCATATTGTGCAACATATCATTGCAACATAACATTTTTGAATTATTAAACCTTTTTATTTAATCCAAAAGGGCATAATAGTAAAAGTCAATTTTATATTATTTTTGATTTTTTAAAATAAATAAATCCTACTTTTTAAAAACATTCAATTTTCGGATTTTTTTTTTCTTTTGCGTTTTTTTTTTTTTTTTTTTTTTTTTCTATTTTTGTGTTTTTTTGCTTTTTCCTAACATGCATGTTTTAAAACCGATTTAATGCATATGTGTTTTATGAATTAATTTTATTATTTTGGTTTTTGAATAGTTTTTCAACATACATGTTTTTCATAGTAAAATGCATACATGTTTTCTAGATAAGTAAGTTTATATGAAACCAAGAACATACATGTTGAATACAAAATCCAATATCGATTGATATACAATTAAATACAAATTTCTAAGAAGCAGAAATACATGAATCTAATCAATTTATACACGTGTGTACAAGTAATATTTAACGTAAACAGATATATGTGCACACTCCTTGTTATCAACATTTTTAGAAGTCGAACATATATTCACAATCGTAGTCGTCAAAGTTCAAAAGTTGGACATATGTGCAAGCTCCTTTTCAATGTTTCAGAAGACGGACAAATGTGCACACTCGTCATCATTCTTTTAATTCAGCTACATCTGATACAAAGAAAAGTATAAAAATTAGGAAAAATAAACGCAAACTAATATACACACGTATAAACACATGTATGAGGGCCTAAATTTATTTATTTTATTTATGTTTTTGGAATAATATTTTTACAATTTATGTTTTTCAAAAAGTAAAGTGCCTTGTGTTTAATAAGATAATGTAAATTTATCATAAACCAAGAACGTACATGTAAAAAGCAAAATAAATGAAGCTATAAGCATTAAATTAAAATTATTTGTATAACCACGTTAAAAACATACATGTTAAACCAAGAACATACATGTTAAATATATGTTAAACTAAGAACAAACATATATGGTTTTCATTAGTTAAATCACACTAATTAAAACATATATGTTTTGAACATGTATGTTTTGAACATACATGCTTTGCACAGTTTAATACATATATGTATGATGTATCCATTTATCCTTGAATCTATATTAACCAACTAAAAACTAACTAATTTCTAGAACATTTATTCTTGAATCTATATTAACCAAGAACAAACATATATGTATCCAGTTTAATACATATATGTATCCATCTATATTAACCGACTAAAAACACATATGCACCATTATACCAGTAATAATACTAAAAACTAATTAATTTCTAGAACCAAAACTAACTAAGCCAACATCAGTGGAACCAAAACAATAATTTTAATAATCTGTACTAGAATATTGTACATTTATATATGACCAAGCTTGGCTCAACAACACCCTCACTTACTTTAACCATATTGCAATTTACCAAAACAAGATGCCAAGCATAAAAGAAATCTGGATCAGAAACAAAGTACCATGTCATTTCCTAAAAAACAAACTTCACAAAAGATTACCAAAAGACATGCCCATTCAACATTTCAAACTTAGAATATTGCTAAACGGCACCATGCATCCTTGTCCATTGTATCTATGTTGCACCTAAACTTAAAGATTCTCTAAAGCACAAAACCTTTGTTCCCCTGTATGTCAACAAAAAACATAAATTTAATAACGAGTTTGGTGGTGATAATACAATGAACTTTACATGAGCATTCAAGTTTTTATCAGACTTAGAATATTTTCGATTTTTACATTTACAGAACAAATTGGAGTAAAAACTTACAGAAAATAATTGTACATAGGATGATAGAAGAGATCGACACCGATAAATATCATTATACTTGATAAGATATGATAGATCTAGGATAATAATGGGTTACAGTCATTAGGCGAATAAAGATTCCACGAGCGATCAGATTTGTGGGTTCAACTTTCAAGACATGTAAATTTCTTAAGTGCGTGTTTGTGGGTTCAAAACTAGTAAGATTCTTCATTGCAGGGATGAGGGTGTCGACTTGTGGTTAGGGCGGTTAGGGTTTGCGAAAGAAGAAGCTGATGACGGCGGTTGTGTTTGAGATGGGCGGGTTATTGTTTTAACCTACTTATGATTTTGATATATGAATCCTTATTCAGTGGGATGCCTATTTAATAAATAAGATGAAATTACAGCAATGCCCTCACCGTAATTAACAAATAAAACACAAATTTCTAATTATTTACATGTATCGACACTCATTTATATCCATTGATCAAATAATTAATGGTTTTAGATGGGTTCTCGCGATTCTCGACTAATAAGGTTCTCAAAATAAAGATACAATATATATATATATATATATATATATATATATATATATATATATATATATATATATATATATATATATATATATATATAGCATCGACACTCATTTATATCCATTGATCAAATAATTAATGGTTTTAGATGGGTTCTCAGTTCTTGCACTAATAGGTTCTCAAAATAAAGATACAATATATATATATATATATATATATATATATATATATATATATATATATATATATATATATATATATATATATAGGGAGAGTTAACGTGAGATCAAACTTAAAGTTGTAAAAATAAGATCAAGTTTAAAAACCACTAAAACATTTATAAATAACAAATTTAGCGATAATACATATAAAAATAATATTTTAATACAAATTAACATTTTAGCAACTAATAACCAAATGATACATGCGTTTGGATTAGTGATACACATGATACATTACACTAATAAATATTCCAAAATCGATACACATACGAAAACACGATACACATCACACTTCTAATCAAAGTGTATCACCTAGGTTTCAGAATTTTAAAAGAAATCTATCGAAACTTTAAAATTTAAGTTGTAGTTAATAAAAATTTATTTTCTTGTAAGAAGATTGTCGCTTGTCAAATTTTAGTTGGATCTCATTTTAACAACTTTAAGTTTGATCTTATTTGATCTAGATTCTATATATATATATATATATATATATATATATATATATATATATATATATATATATATATATATATATATAAAAATTTCTAATTATTTACACTAGCGACATTTATATCCATTGATCAAATAATTAATGGTTTTAGATGGATTCTCATGGTTCTAGACTTAATAGGGTTCTCAAAATAAAGATACAATATATATATATATATATATATATATATATATATATATATATATATATATATATATATATATATATTGATCATTTAAAACTTGATCTCAAGAGAAAAGTGAGAAAGTGATCTCAACTCCTCCTCCTCCCCTCCTTTTTTTTTCCACAACTCAAGGGCCTTATTGTAACTTCTTTTTTTTGTAAGGTTTGTTTCAGAACTTTTATAAATTCCCGATTCATCATATATAATGCCTATTTGTTTCTCATTTGTTTCTCTCTTTTCGGCTCGACCTTCACATCCACCGGCCACCACCATCGCCACTGCTCACCATCATCTCCCATCGCTACCACCGTTACTCACCGCTCACCATCATCTCACCACCATTCCACACTGTTCACAATCATCTCGTTCACCAAATCATCACGTTATAATTCTTATATCGTTGAACAAAGTAAGTTTCTTAACTTATTTCGATTATATAGTTGTTAGTTTTGTTCTCTAAGATCAAATATAAAGATGATATATGTGTCTGTTATGAGTTATGGCTTTTTTACGAGTTTTGATTCGGTAATCATAATGTTTGTTCATGTATGTATCGATTTTAAGAGTTTGTGACATGATGCACTATATAGATGAGTTAATTGAAACAAATTTGAGAAAAAAAAAGATTTGTAAACGTGTTTGCAAAACTTGCACACAATGTGTTTGATAAAATGCCTAAATGAAATTTCATAACTGTGATGCACTGATTTTACACTGATTTTCACTGTGTTTTAATTATGATGTGGAATTATTTATGCTTCTGATTTTCAGGTGATTACGCTTGCCTGTGATGCACCAAGTGGATTTAACACCTGGTTCTTTGCTTTGTTTGTAAAAGGAATCTATATGACATTTTGACAAAGGCGAGCGTTTTCAATAAAAATATTCCTTTTCTTATACTTTTCAACAAGGTGGATAAGGTTACTGCACACACAAATGTGATGCACCACTTTTTCATAATCGACTTTGTTGAATGATTCAATAAAACGTTGTCACTGATTTTTAAGATTGTGTTATAAAATAGTTATGCACTAGTCATTAATAAACGGATGCCCCGAATTGTACAAAAAAATTACGATTTAGATGGCTATTTTATTTTCATTTCTTGATAAAATCTTCATCCAAACAAAGATGTAACCATGTTTCCTTGTTAAGATGCTCAAATAGCCATAAATGAATTAACTAGTAAGTTGGGTCTCGATGGTTATGTTCCTCATGTGGTTGTCTCTCACATTTTAGATACTAATTGATTTTAGTTAGTCCTATAGTTACCCTTTGATAACGAGTTCTAGCTTTACTTGATCGTGCAAGTGGCTTGAAAGTAGACAAACACGTTGTAACGGGCTACAAAATGTGATGTTGTTGTTGATGAGAATCAAAGCTCGATTCAAAAAGTGTGGCAAGAGGTAACACAAGGATCTTTAGGTGAGCATAATCACTATCAAAGTTACCTTGAGTTTCGTGAGTTCCATATGCTCATCCTTCTTATGTAAACCTCCTTTTCATTTTAGCATTGCCAGACTAGTCTTTGCACTCATGATTAATTCATTTTTGCTTAGTCACTTTTCTTGGTTTTATGTATTTAATTGTCGTGCCGAGAGGGAATTACGACCTTGATCGCTAAAGACGCACCATCTTGGTCAATCAAACAAGCAAAGATACAAAGGATTCATATTAGCCAATTATAAATCCGTGTTCATCAAACAAGCAAGATTGAACGGCCTTCAAATCTAAATGTTTTTGTCATCATGTGTATCCGAAATAGTGATAGTATCATCATGTGTCCATGTATTGTGTGGATATATTATTATTTAGTTAAATAAAAGTTTTAGCCTATTAGTTTATGAGTAGTACACTATATTGATTTTGATCATTTCGTTAATTTTATTTATAGTACTTCCTTTAACGCTTAACCAATTGGTTATCACAATTTCAAACTGGTAAGCAAATCCAAGCTCGACCTTTGCTACTACTGAAAGATGTTTGTTACAAGTTAATTATGTGTGATGTGTTGCATCATAATAGATGAGTCGAGATTTATATTAGATAAAAGATCTACAAAATGGATCCTAGAAGGGTATCTATGAAACAAATTAACTTCGTTAAAAAACAAAATCTTTAAGTTACAAGAAAACTTGTATTTCGATTCTACAATGTTAGTCAACTAATTAACATACAACAATGTCATCAACAAATTCAAAATACTTGTATGCATCTATTGGACTTTGATCCTACAAAACATATTACAAGAACAAAAGTGATACATCTGAAAAATAAAACATGTCAATGTACGAGCTCAAGGAGAACTGATTCGACTCGAATACAAATCAGAGAGATCTATTCATGACTTTCCTATTACTTATTTACCATGATAAAGTGAATCAACCCTTCAATTGCTCCTTCAATTCTTAAAGAACCATCCGTAGAGGCATTGTTAATGAATGGAGCGGATGATGTCGATGGACCCATCGTTTTTAGCGATAAGCGCTAACTGTTCGACCAACGAAAACCATATTAACACATATACAAATAGATGCACTCAACATACACACTGATGCCTTTTAATCAAAATCATTGATGCCATAATAATACTCACTGATGCCCTAATATTCCATACATATGCATTAAACAAATGCTCTATTCGGTTTAAGATGATGCTATGTTTCATGATACCGTTATAGGAAAAAAAATCAACCAAATGTCAGGTGCTTCTTTCTCAAAATTGCAAGACAAGTAAATCCCATATATCTAAGTCATATAGGTTACATGATATTGACTAGGAATAATGTATAATACACTGGAACTCTCAAAGATTAACATGAGGTGGGATGTTGGTAGCTTCACATCATAGTTCATGGATCTTTCCTGTGTCCAACAACAATTTATAGGTCTTTGCTCAATGGGAGCCATGATTGTACTATTAACGAAAGAAAAGGGTTGACCGACTTTCGCGGGCCAATCATCTCCAAAAATTAGCGAGTTTTGATAGTTAGGTTCTCCCGGTGATCCTAGTCTAACTCTAGAATATCATTATTTAGATAATCATGGAAACGATAATCGCTAATCTCACCTATACTAATTAGTTATTAAAACACCACCATTGCCTATTAAGAAGATATGCAGATTACTAACATGCATTGGGCCGAGGGCCAAGTGTGTGCGTCTAATTCCTAACAATTTACATATATGTTAAAGATACATCTCGGTAGAATTCTTAAAGCAATGCTATAAGAACTTGCATTTCTTCACTATCGACTTTCTCAAAATACATAACTTGAGTGATCAATGAGTTCACTATTAAATGGGTGGAAATAAAACACACAAAAGAAGGTATTGCAGTTACGTGAATGTAAACTTAGCACCTTCTACATGCTACATAAAGATGGTAAAAAAAACTTGCATAGCTCGTGGAAAAAAAAAGGCATTCAGTTTTTTTGAACAAATAGAGAAAAGGCATATTTTTTCAAACAAAAAAGACATACTCGAATATGACATCGTTGAATTGCAAAGAACATAATCAGAATCTCAACTTACACGAAATGTTTGCATCTACTGCAAATCTGCAATAACTTTTTGCGTTATATCTGATACATAACTACATAAGATAGAAAGGCATTAATTTTTAATTAGCAATTAGTATAGATACAAACAATGCCGAAATTTGGTTATGCTAACCATTAAGATAAGTGGATAAAGATAAGTGGGACTTCATCAGAGATGTTCTCAACATACATTTTGCTATGACATATCAAAGGGCGCATATCATCCCATGCTGAATTCAAACAGATGGCAAAATGGTCAATGCGTTAAGTCAAATTAAGATTAGAGTAGGTAAAGCAAAACACAGAAACACTGACGCACTAATTATACTCATTGACGCCCTAATGTTGTCCATCGATGCACTATTATATACCTTTTCGATGCACTAATTATACACATAGATGCCCTAATATATACCTTTCGATGCACCAATTAACGAGGAAGGGCACCTAGAAGATGCAGTGTATATATTTGGTGCTTGTTATTTTCAGATTCCTTTTTTCTAGATGTATCAACTGCCTTCCCTATCTACACCTTTTGTATTGTTTTGAATAAAAGATACTATACTAATTTTTAATCTTAAAAATACATCTATATGAAGCTTAAATCTCTCTACTGTTTTTAATGAATTGTTGTTTAAGAAACTCTACACAAAGTTGTTAATCTTAAACAAATATTGTATGTAACAAAATAAAACAAAATAATAATATAAAAGTAAATGGGTGGCTTGAAATGGAATGTTGAACGAAACAACATCATTAGTTAGTGAGTAATAAATCATAATTAATTTCTTCAAACTTGTGACGACTTCTTTATTTTGAGATATAAGGTTCAGCTGTTTCAGCATACCTTGGTGGACTTTTGCCTCTCAGAGGGCTGCTACGCCCGTAGCTTGAATACCTACACACAAAATTTACATGAGTTATACACATAAAATAGCTGAACAGGTACTTTTGTTTTCTTAACCATGTTTTACATTAAATGGGGCTTTTGGATAATTTTCATTTAAAAAGATTATCTATGATAATTATGATATTCGGGGAAACAGATTCTGCTTCAGAATTTTCTTTTGGTCAAAATAATCAATTTCAGCTGCATTGTAACAAACTTATAAAGGGGTGCTGAGATCGAATTATGATAGTGATTTTATAATGTTTACTAAACAACCCAAAAAACACCTATGATTTTTTTCGTTCGCACACCCAATGGTCGGGTGAAATACTTCTGGATAAGCCCCTTACATGATCACCCAACGGTGACCTGTCCCTGCGCCCACCTATAGGGCTCCTATAATAACTGCGCCTACTGCCCCTAGAGCTTCTCATAGCAGGTGCTCTAACAGGACTACGACTAGGGTTCTCCTTAGAGGAGCTCCACCCGGGCTTCTGCTCATACTTCTTTTAGTAGATCGCACAGGGCTTCTGCAATAACTTCTTCTTGAAGATCTTACCGGGCTTCTGCTAACCGACTTCCATGAGGGTTTCCTCGGTTATGGGGATGGACTACGGCTAACACTTTTAGATATTCAGGATCTGACATGGATTGGACTTATGCTTCTGGTGCTTTTGCCCCTCACTGGACTTTTGCTAACACTTCTAAGAGGGCACATTTAGGAGACCCACTCACACTCAGGCTCCTGCTTAAATTGTGATTAAGTTTGTCAAGTTGTAATAATCAGGAGACATCATAAAATTGTTTTAAAAAATAATACACTATGGATACACTAATGTGTAATACAGATGCATTAATATCTACCTTTTTGATGCACTAATCATGCTCAGAGATGCCCTAATATATTCATTTTCAATGCACTAATCACACTAATAGATGCCCTAATATCTTCCTAGTGAAATCAGCTACCCAGTCTATAAAATTATAGTAAGTACAAGAATAAAAACGTGAATGCACTAAATGTCTAACAATGCACTAATCATAATCATTGATGCCCTAACCACACTCACGGATGCTCTAATATGTTCACGGATGCACTGAACATATATTTTTTATGCACTAAACATAATTTTCACAATGATGCACTAAACAAACGAACATATGCTACTTTCATGAAATGCTGATGCACTAATCAAACAAACAAATGCTCTAATCATACTCTATAGATGTCGTAATTAACGATCCTTTAATCATTCACACTTGAAGCCCTAACGTTTTATGAGATGCTCTAATCATAAACATTCGATGCTCTAATCATCATCATTGATGCTCTAATATGTTATAACATATTATTTTACTCAGATGCACTAAAATGTGTATACATATACTCAAAAAATGCCTAAGACCTAACAATTCACTAAACTTAATCTCATGTCACCACTTACCTCTTGCACCATTGATTGGTGACGTCATCACAACAAATTCACCATTTTACCAAAACCTAACGATAGCTTCAACCTGATTGCTGAAGTGGCCTCTAATTAGGTCAATCATAAAACTAACTAATTCAAAGACAACAAACTAACAATCAAAACAAATCAATGAGATTACACATTCAGTAAACCTAATATTGCTGACGTGGCATCAAATTAGGTATAACAAATCAATCAATCAATTAATAAACAAAATTTATACCTTGAAATTGGTCAATAGAACATGTGAATCAAGTAAGAACGCAACACTAAGACCAGGAGGTATAGTAGTTAATTTTCATTCTCCAGTGACGGTGGAATTGATGGTGGCGATGTGGAGCGATGGCAATGATGGTGGTGATGTTGAGTGGTGGAGATGGAGATGGTGGCGACGAAAGACGGTGGCAACGGTGATGGTGGTGACGGTGAGTGTGTGAAACAGGAGTGTCTGTGTAAAAGGGAGTGTCGATTACTTCTATTTTTTGTTTTTTTTCATTTTCTACCCCTGAAGTTTGAGATGTTTGCAAATTCGACCTTATAACTTTTTTTCTCACTTTTCTATCTAATTACACTTTTCTCTAGAACCGGACTATATATATGTATATATATATATTACCTCAATAAACCCTAATCTCATGATACAAAAAAACTGACATTAATCATAGCAATAAACACGAATAAGAATAAATAAAATATCATATAAAGCAATGAAATAATGACTAACCATTTAATTGAAGAAAATATGTTGCAGCTGAAGGAATTGAGATTTTGTACCACACTATTATGACAATCTCAAATTTTTGGCCCAATTAGAAAATTGAAGATTGATTGTACGATGAAGTTTTAGGGTTTGGTTGAATGTTGGATGAATAATTTGGGGGTGGTGGGTTTTTTAATTTGGGGATATTTTAATCCGATATTGGACAAGAAATATTAGATATTACTATATTAGCCCTAGCTTTAACTTGACGATTCTTTAAAAATTAGAAAAATATATATTTTTGGTAAATAAAGTGTTTTATTTTTTGTTCGACGAATCTTGTGGTTCAAGTCAATAGACATATTAATATAATTTTATTATATATATATATTACCTCAATAAACCCTAATCTCATATACCAAAAACTGACATTAATCATAGCAATAAACATGAATAAGAATAAATAAAATATCATATAAAGCAATGAAATAATGACTAACCATTTAATTGAAGGAAATATGTTGCAGCTGAAGGAATTGAGGTTTTGTACTACACTATTATGACAATCTCAAATTTTTGGCCCAATTAGAAAATTGAAGATTAATTATACGATGACGTTTTAGGGTTTGGTTGAATGTTGGGTGAATAATTTGGGGGTGGTGGGTTTTTTAATTTGGGGATTTTTTAGCCGACTTTTTTTTCTCGTATTGGACAAGAAATATAAGATATTACTATTACTATATTAGCCCTAGCTTTAACTCAACGGTTCTTTAATTATTAGCAAAATATATATTTTTGGTAAATAAAGTGTTTTATTTTTTGTTCGACGAATCTTGTAGTTCAAGTCAATAGACATATTAATATAATTTTATTATGTAAATATATTACCTTAATAAACCCTAATCTCATGATACCAAAAAACTGACATTAATCATAGCAATAAACACGAATAAGAATAAATAAAATATCATATAAAGCAATGAAATAATGACTAACCATTTAATTGAAGGAAATATGTTGCAGTTGAAGGAATTGAGGTTTTGTACTACACTATTATGACAGTCTCAGGGCCCGTTTGGTTTGTAGATGGGTTTGGATTAGGATTTGGATTTGAATTTGGATTAGGTTTTGAATTTTGATTTGATGTAGAAAAGAGAAAAAATATTAAAGTAAGTGGGAGTGAAAAAAAATTATTATTTTAAATATAAATAAAAGAAACTTAATTAATTTTTTTGCTATAAAATAAGTTTTAAAATATGACGAGTGTTGTATAAAAAATGAAGGCCCACACTTTTAGATAAGGACAAAAAATGACAGTTAGTATATTTGCAATGCTAGCTTCTTTGCATAGATTCGTGGATAGGATATATATATCATTCAACCCAAAATTTGTGTCCTCACTTTTAAACCAAACAAACAATTTTGGGTCTCAACCTATGCCAACAGTGCAAAAACCATGAACCAAACCGACCCTCAAGTTATTGGACCAATTAGAAAATTGAAGATTGATTGTACGATGAAGTTTTAGGGTTTGGTTGAATGTTGGGTGAATAATTTGGGGGTGGTGGCTTTTTCCATTTGGGTATATTTAAAGCCGACTTTTTTCGTATTGGACAACAATATATAAGATATTACTATATTAACCCTAGCTTTAATACGACGGTTCTTTAATTATTAGAAAATATATATTTTGGTAAATAAAGTGTTTTAATTTTTGTTCGACGAATCTTGTGGTTCAAGTCAATAGACATATTAATATAATTTTATTTATATATATATATATATATATATATATATATATATATATATATATATATATATATATATATATATATATATATATATATATTACCTCAATAAACCCTAATCTCATGATACCAAAACCGATATAGTCATAGCAATAAACACGAATAAGAATAAATAAAATATAATATAAAGCAATGAATTAATGACTAACCATTTAATTGAAGGAAATATGTTGCAGCTGAAGGAATTGAGATTATGTACTACACTATTATGACAATCTCAAATTTTTGGCCCATTTAGAAAATTGAAGATTGATTGTACGATGAAGTTTTAGGGTTTGTTTGAATGTTGGGTCAATAATTTGGGGGTGGTGGGTTTTTTAATTTGGAGATATTTTAAGCCGACTTTTTTTTCGTATTGTACAAGAAATATAAGATATTACTATATTAGCCCTACCTTTAATACTGACGACTCTTTAATTATTAGAAATATATATATTTTTGGTAAATAAAGTGTTTTATTTTTGTTCGACGAATCTTGTGGTTCAAGTCAATAGACATATTAATATATATATATATATATATATATATATATATATATATATATATATATATATATATATATATATATATATATATATATATATATATATATATATATTTATATTTATATATATATTACCTCAATAAACCCTAATCTCATGATACCAAAAAAGCGACATTAATCATAGCAATAAACACAAATAAGAGTAAATAAAATATCATATAAAACAATAAAATAGTGACTAACCATTTAATTAAAGGAAATATGTTGCAGCTGAAGGAATTGAGGTTATGTACTACGGACTTACGATTAATTAGTTATGATTTTTTGAAGTTGGCCAAAAAAACTGCAGATTTTACAGACGGATTCCAAGGAACCAAATTTAGGGTTCCGCCCTTTATATGATTTGGTTCCGTCGTCCTCTGAGACAGATTCACCAAAACTAGTATTTTGACATAGATAAAACGTGTGGGATTTACTAGATTTGATAGTAAACATATAATAAACATATTTAACAACATTTCTACTTATGTGACTTATCTTAAACATTTACGGAGGTGATTTTTCAACTAAATTTATAGTTATCCCAAACACTCCTTTTAAAATCATATTTCTTCTTAAATTTTCTATAAGCACAATACAATACTTACAAGTTCTTTCAATAAACTTTTATTTTATTTTCAAGAAAACCTTCAAAATTGTGAAAACGTAGAGGGGGTGAATATGTTACCGCTTAAAAACGTTAGAAATTTTGTATCAAATCGCTTATGAAGCTTGTTATAATATGAAAGTACCAATTATTGTTTGTGACTAATATAAATCATAGTAAACCAAGTTGTCACACAATCATCAACATCAAACCACATCACAAGCAACAATATAGTACAACTATAAAAGTAAAGAGATAAAGAAAGGAAAGTGCAAACCGAACACGAGGATTTATAGTGGTTCGGTCACGGATCTCCTCTCCGCCCTACTCCACTCCCCGAGTACCCAACTCGAGAGTTACTTCACTAAATCAACAAGCCCTTCTCGTGGAGAAAACCTTACAATCGTCGCCACACTTTTCCGGTACAAAGCTAAATACTGGGTTCTAGTTCGAGGTAGAACTAACCTAACGTCGCCTATACAATATTTCCGACACTAAGCTAGATGTCGAGTTCTTTTACCAAGGTACAAAACTCCCATTATGTTTTATGGCCCAACATAACAAACCTTGTATTTTATGGCACAAACACATAAACCATCTAATCTAGTTTGGTGAAAGTGTTGTGATGATGCAATAATGTTTACAATAATGATCCATGACACAAATGTCTAATGGATATGAATAACTACTTCTAAATGAACTTCCATTGATAGGAAGCCTTCATGATGAAGATCACAAGTTTCCTAAACTTGTTGTGATAGATCTTCAGCTTATGGTGAGTGGGGATGGCTAGATCTCCAAGCTTTCCTTGGTTGATCAAAATGTAGAGTATGCTTACAACAAAGATGAATGTTAGAAGCATTATGATCATGATGATTAGGGTGTTTAATGTATGTTACTACATTGTTAATGATTGATCTAAATGTATGCAAGAAGGTGGAGAAGATGTGTTTTGAAGTGGTGAAGAAATGAGAAAACAATGGGCTTCTATTTATAGGCAAAAGGGAACAGCAGTGGCCACGGACCAAGGAACCAAAAAAAGGGTGGTTCCGCCCTTTATAACTTTTGGTTCCGTGGGTGTCTGACAGAAAATCTAAAAAAATCTTTCTTCAAATCTTTCCAAGATATTACCATATCTTACTAAGATCACATTTGATATATTGAGTGACAATCTAACCAAAATATTCAAGAGATCTTCCAAGGATTTCAAAGATGATGATGTAATATGTATTTCTATTTTTAGATTAAAAGTTTATCAAAGTAAACTTGTAAAATGTATTATGTAACTAGTTAATAAATGTCTAGTTACCTTTTGTAAAAATATCTAGTTGAGTGCTTGTCAAAATAAAATGTATTTTGTCAAGTGTAAGTAAACTTTAGTACTTGTATGAATATTATAGTTAGTTTACTTGTACAAATAAAAGTATATATTTGTTAGACATTTGTTAAACATTTTAAATGATTTGTTAAGGGGTTTGATCATAATGCCACATAACAAACATGTACGAACATGTGTTGTAACATACGAGGACTTGAGACATCGAGAGGTGTTGAATTTATGTTGAGACAAAATGTGATTACAAGTAACTTGTACATTTTACGTTATGTATTACAAGTTACATGTTTGTCATCAATCAAAACAAACGAGAATGTATAGATTAAATATCATAATATTTGCACTAACAATCTCTCCCTTTTTGATGATGACAAAGATATGTAAACGTAATAGATAGTAAAATGTAAAAAGTTACTTGTATACTTACTACCTTTACATTACCTTCTCCGTTTACACTCTTCTCCCCCTTTTGTCGAAAAAAAGGGCGTGTCCTTAGAGTTTAACTTATTTCTCCCCAAGAAGGCGAGCTTGCATCATCCCTAGTGAAGTTAAATCGTCTACTTCAATCCGTCCCTTGTTTGGTAGCGGATCCATGGATCAAATTAAGAGGCTTAACCTACATCAAGGTTAGTTTTATGCAACAAAATTATGAGAAAAATATGATAAAGAAAATGCATAGCAATGTTAGCCTATTTTCTCCACTTTTTATCGAAGCACAAAGGCTTGTTGAAAAGTGAGAATGATGATGAATGCGTGCATGCTCCCCCTTGACGGTTGCTCCCCCTTGTTTGAGGCGTCAGGGTATGATTAAAAATCTACAAAACAAATATTAGTGCAAAACTATATTCGTCATTGGACGAGTAAGTGATATACAACAAAGTGTGTATAAGATGCATTCAATGAATGCTTGACGGAAGCTCCCCCTTGTTCTAGGGCGTCAAGATGAACCTACAAAATAAATATTAGTATAATAGAAGCTTTGTCTTTAGACAAATATGTCATATACAACCAAGTGTATAGACGATGCAATATGAGTGCTTAAGGATATTCTCCCTTGTTCGAGGGTGTCAAGAAGCACCTAAAATAAGAAAAATAATTGATGCAAACTTCATCCTTAGATGAGTAAGTTATATACAATCTAGTGTATATGATAATGAACCTACAATGAAAAAAAATTAGTGCAATATATTTCATCTTTTTGACAAAGAAAAATAAGATGTATATATGTGATATATAAATGATATAATCAAAGATCTCATGAAGTGTAGTCTCCTAATTAGAATTACAATCATACGAAAAGCGAGAATATAATATGATAAGAGCCTACAAAATAGTACCTAGAAAGAAGATATGAAGTGAAGTTGGAATATAAAGAGTTAAAGCTAGTGGTGCGTGTTGGTGTCGGTTTACTAGTAGGATTCATGTGATGATTATTCGGTAGATGAATCAAGATTTATAAAAGTAAGTTTTGCTAATTCATGGTGGTGATGATTAGTGAAAGTGATGATGGAAGGTGGTGGTGATAACGTAGGAAACTATTAAGGAGTTAGAAATTGTATGTATAGCAAATATAAAAATATGGACTCATGCAATCCTTTCGTAATGTCAAGTGACCAAGACTAAGAGGAAGAAAAAATATGAATGGACATTGCATTTCAATGATGCATAAGGGTTATGATTTGAATGATTTATTGATGCTAACAACCTATTGTTTTGAACAAGTTCTTATATGCTTCAACCCAAGAGTAATCAATAATGCGTTCTATCTAAGAATATTATAATGAAGATACCAAAAAAAATGCATGAATATAAAAGTGATAACATGAAGATAAATTCATTCATTGATTGACACGAATTATAAAAATGACCTATTCTTGGTGACAATGGGAAAGATAGTATTAACATGGTTTTGACCGACATGGATGATTATGACATTGAAAAGAAGTGAAGACAATATGTAACATAATAATAATAATAATAATAATGAGTACCTATATGAGGATGAGAATGACATCATATGAGAGAGAGTTGGATAGACCAACGTGTTGAAAAAGTATTGGGAATGGCCGTTTTGATTAATATATCGTTTGCACTGACAATGACATGCATGATATGTGTCAAGCGAGAAAAGGATAAGATCCTATGATGGTGTTCTAGATAGTGAAGTTGTAAGGTGCTAGTTTAAGGAAAATCCTAGATTTGTTGATTGTGGGGATGAAGAAGTTTGTAAAACACATGATGTGTTTTCACTTGATGAGGTATTGGTGCAAACTTGTGATATAAGGTTAAAAAGGTTGAACTAGTTGTGGTTTCGTGAACCGGTTTTAGCTAAGTGGTGTTTACCTATGTGTTGGTATTTTAGGGTGTAAGAGACATAAAATTTGACAAAAGACAATTGTGTGAATGGATTTCTCTCCCCCTTAATTGGTGGACATTCAACATAATGTGTAATGCATCAAATAAATAATGTCAATAAAGTGTTTTAGAAGGTTTGTATGGTTAACAAAAGTGATGAGCTTAGTAATGTTTTTATAGATGATGGTTAGCATACAAAGAACTTCATCCTTGAAGTCACATAGCTCTTTTCTATCAATTCGAAATGATCGCATAACGAGGCATGTGGTTTCCTAATAGGAAGTGAAGAGGATTAGAGTATTGTTATAACTAAATAGGGATGGAGGTGATTTTTGGAAAGAAGAAGCAAAAATGAGATTTGGAAAGAGGTCGGTTGAAAGACAAAAATGCAAAGCAAACCCTTTAGAACTTAATTATATATGCTTTTAAACTATATGCAAGTGTAGGGGTCCCGTAAGACATATTACTAAGCAATGAATAGTAATCATGAGATTGAAATTATGCACAATAAGCATATAAAGTTAAAATGAATTTAGATAACAAATAATTTGTTATCAATCTACAAAACAATTTTGTTAGTGACAAAATACATCAACATTATAGAAATCAAACGATAACACTATAAGCAAAAACAACACATTGCATTAGACAAGCAATCACACACAAGATAGCATCAAAACAATCATATTATGCAAGAATACGACTTTATTCAAGATATTTCATTTTGAGATTGTTTTGTCGTTAGACTTAGACACTTAAGCATACTTGGCTATAAATAAACAAAACAATCTATGTGATTAATTTGTAAGATAAAAGACTTCTAAAAGTTTGTCATACCAAAAGCACTTTGACAGATTATATGTGCACATAGCAAACAAATAGTGTGACAAAGAAGCAAAAGAAACAAGATGAGAAATTCATGCAAGCCATGTTTAAGACATAACAATTTGGAGCATGTATCATTTGGATCATACTACACATAGATATAATGAATCCAACTAATAGCTTTCAAACACAAATATATCATATCAAAATTATCATGTATCAAAATGGCATATTATGAGTTCATAAGTAACATGTTAATCATGCTAAACATCATAAAAAGGGATAAAAATAATTCAAATGTAAGTATCATGCAGATCAAGTTTAGGTTTAAACGTTTAGTAGCATGAAACAAGAATACAAGCATTATAAAGATAAAACAGTACTAAGGTTTACACATTTGACTATCAATCAAATAGTTATCAAACACTAAGATAATGTCAAAACAATTTATCGTATCAAACAAGAACATGTAATCAACACATGTAAGTGCAATGCAAGTGGTTTTAAAGGAAAAGTCATATATACTACTTGTTTGATTAGTATTCCTAAGGCGAGGCAAACTATCACTGTTTTAACACTTACTTTAGGCAAGTATAGGAAAACATCTTTTTCAAGTTGGAAAATGAATATGAGACTATTACTAGCGGTACTCAATTAAGGCTAAACACGACCATTTTTACGGGTGATTCCACATACCCAACTTCTCTCTAGGAAGCAATTTAACCGTTAGGTCAAATTGAGTTTCTAGTGCAATAGGTTCTCTAGTAGTCATTCTCATGTTAGAAAGATGGGAACTCCTACTTTTGCCTATTAAAGTGTATAAAATATGATAGTTTACCAATACTTGGCTTAATGTGACTCAACTAATATGCAATATAACTAAGGTGATGAAGATGTCATGTTATACACATGATTTTTAACAATGGTGTGTTGATAAACAATATGTTTTAATCTTGTGTTTAGAATCTAAGGTTGTTCAAATTACATAGCTAATTGTATGATCTAATGGATGACATCTTTTACATTGAGTTGAAGTGTGTACTTTAAATGTGATTTGATTATCTAAGACTAGGGAATGGAATATGTTAAATTAAGAACGTTCTCAAGAAAGCTCTTTGGAATTTTATTTAACAAGAATCTAAATAAGGTTACCAACTTCAATAGATATTGTGTATGTTCTAGAGATGTGTAGTTTTAACCTTGGATGTGCACAAGGTTTGAGAAATGTTAGGTTATGATGTACGCTTGAATGGAAATGGATACAAATAGTATCTTTCAACAAATGAGATTGTCCCATGGGACAAAGTTATCATGCTTATGAAAATAAGTATGACAAGATGAATTGGATACGCTAGTTCATAGAACTTGTAGATGTTTGTTTCAAGATCATTTAGCCAATGAGGTGTAATGAAATCTCTTGTAACACAACCATTTATGTCATGAGGAGAAAATGATGCATAGGATATACAATATCCTTTTAACAAGATGATTTCTTAGGCGTAATGTTTTCAAAACATCATGTTTTCCTATATGAAGATATGAATCCAAAGTGTTTGAATCGGATAGTCCTATCCTAAATATACTTGGTCTCAAGATTATATTTACTAGATGATGACAAGAGGAATTCACTCAAGTTTCTTATATATATACTCCTCAAGAGTCATTGTTGCTCGGGGTGTATGATGTTGGCCTTAAGATTGCATTTTAACATATGTTATTAAAATGTTGATTTAAGGTTTAACAAAATTTATGCAGAAGTTTAACGACAAGATATTACTAATACTTTGATAATTTGTGAAGGTAGTACTCCTTATACCTAGTGGAATTTGACAAAAGTTACCAGGAGCATCATGCTCATTTGATAGTTGAGGTTTCTAGTCATAATGAATCAGCTAAGTCCTCATAGGTGGGAAAGTATGGTTGAGTTTGTTCAACGTGCATGTGACTCAGTACGAGTGTTGGACACAAGGGCTTTTTGAGCAATGCACTCAACGAATTCAAATGATGGTAAGAATGGTGGATTGGTTGATCTAGGTGGTAGGTCTTCTAGTGTGTCTAAATAAGGATGTGGTGATTTAGAGGTTTGTTGTGCTATGGGAGTACTTAGGTTGATTATTTGTCCATAGATGTTGAACACAACAAGTACGGATACTAATTCTTATGGTTCATTAGTTGGTACAACTAGTGGGTGAAGTGCTTGAAGTTTTGGTCATGTTTATAAAGCTTAGGGGTGAGGTATAGGTTCATCTTGAAAGGGTGCGTTTGGTTCAAAGGATGCTCTAGGAGGTTCATGAGCAATACGCTCAATGGTGCCAAAAGATGGAAGAGGATAGTAGGTGTCAAATAGGGATAAGTGCCACGATGGGTTGTTTGTTTTGGATAAGTGTTCGAGTTGAGATGGGATAAGTGTTTGATTCATTTTAGGGTTGGTGTTTTAACATGTGTCGTTAAAATACTTAGGTGTTGATTTTTCGGATATAACTTTTAATGACTACAACCTGTAAGTCATATATACTTGAATATTTCGGACGAAATACTTAAGTTTTAAATCCTACCTTGTTGAGATTATAGAGCTTAGATTGTACTCAAGGATAGCAAGACTTGATAATATGTCTTTAACATATGTGTGAGTTATGACTCGATATAAATACTTATCGTCTTGTAAGATGATACATTATTTTCATGTTAACCAAGTGAGGCAATACATGTAGATACAAAACAATATCTATAATCATATGTTAGATTTGTGTATGATATCTTTGCAAATAATGAGTCCAGTTGTTAGTCTCGGTGGCAAGTCATCTAAGTCATCCATAAACGGGTGAGGAGATGTTGGTGGTTTTGCACAAAGTTTGATAGCTACAATTTTTGGAGACTTTGGTAGTGAAGGTGTTTTGGATGGTTGTGAAGTAGTTATAATGGTGAGTGATTTTGGTGGTAGAGTTGGAGTACTTAAGTTTTGAAAGTTCTCATCTTGAATGGGTGACGAGATGTTGAGAGGTGACGAGTCTGAGGATGAAGAGTTCAAGTTAACAAAGCAACAAGATCGAATGCTAATCCTAGTGGTTTTCTTTAAGTGGCTTGTTTGAGGTTGATGAGATAGTCATTTTGACTTTGCTTTAATAAATTCTAAGCTTAAGGAAAAGTAACAGTGAAGGTGTGAAAATGACCATCCTAAATGTGTCGATTTATGGAACTAAGGATTCATGGAGAAATGTGTTTTATTTGATGTTAATCCATACAAAGATGAGGGTTTCTAATGAGATGGAAATGTCTAAGAGCATGTCAAACATCCTAAGTTAATCCATTGAGGATGTGTTGAGTGAGATATGAAAGATATGCAGTAAAAACTATTCTAGAAATGAAATTTGGTAAATTAGATTGCGGGATTTAGTAAAATTCAGCAACTTACCTGTATCTCCCACGGCACCAAAATTTTACAGACGGAACCCAATTTTGGTTCCATCCGTCCTAAGATATCAATATGGCGGCACCAAATTTTAAAATGGGTTTTTGGTCCGTCGGATCCGTCTTTGTGAGTAAATGTTCACAGATGGCGTTTTTAACCCTCGAGGACTTTTCTGAATTCTGAAATTTTTCTTAAAACATATGACGATAATTATTTATAGTTAGGAACAAGCAATAACACACATATAAACATACGGGAGCATGTATTTCCAGTAGGGGCTAGTGATTTTTACTAAAAAGTAAAAACAGTGAAAATTTGACAACATCCGAATGTTATCCCCCTGCATGACAAAGTTAGTTCACATCATTGTTTTAAGTTTAGTTATCATCCTAGAAAGCGAAAACACATAAATTACATCATACACCATTATTTTGGTTCTTGTAGCAAACACTCCTTAAACCTTCATTTTAACACTTGAACTTATATGCGGGAGATTATGCAAAACAACATTTTTAAAGTTTTTGACTAATTTACTTAGTACTCATTCCTAAGCGAGTTATGACATTGAGATGTTAGTATAACCTATGCTAAGAAAGTGATCTAAGTCTATAAGAGATGGTAAAACAATTTTCCAACTTAGTGCACAAAATCTAGCAAATGTCCGATTGTGCATAAATAAGAAATCGACAAACAAGCGAATAAATGACATGACAAGATTGACACTTATGTTATACAAGCAAACAATTTGAAAATCAGTAAGCAACATATATGCAAACAACATAAACAAGTAGTCATTTAGCATAGCATAAAAGAAAAACACTTTTCGTCATTTTGAGTTTAAATATGACGATGTATACTGATAAGGTTTTAAAATGTACTTTTTTGAGTGGTCGTTTAAGCCCTTATTTGATCACTTTTATATCCGTTATTACTTAATATCGTTCCTTTTCACTTTTTAGGTCTCTTGAAGGCAAATTGCTGGAATGGCACTTATTTGGACGAAAAGGCGGCGGATATCTGAAGAAAATGGCCAAAGTCAAGAATCGAGACACTCAAGTTGCTTTGAAATACAAGGGACGGCGTCGGTGTTAATGCGGACGCGTCGGAGCACTTCTGCGATGGGACGGTAGCCAAATTGCATATTTTCAAGTGGCGGTGTCGGGCTTTAAAAGAGTAGGCCGTCGCAACTCGGGCGGCCTAGATTTGATCCGACGGCGTCGAGGCCGAAGAGGGCGGCGTCACAAGCATAAGGTGGCCGTCGCCAAGACTAACGTGGCCAAGACTAAACCCTAATGGCGGCGACCACGGCGTCACAAATCATAAGGTGGCCGTCGCGATTGTAATCTTATATATAGAATCCAATTTTCGGTTTTAGTGTGTAGTCTTTTGGAGTAAAACCTAAACCGAACCAAGGTGTCTTGTATAGTATTTAGGGTTCCAAACCCTATCTTACCACAAGATAAGTGCTTTACTTCATTAATTAAATTATGGCTTCAATTATTTGTGTGTATGCTTGCATGTTCTCTATGTCCGGCTAATTTACTTGTGTGTTTGCTTAGGAATATGAAACTTGATTATTGAATATTGATTGGTTGTCTCTTATCTTGATTGTTAATGATCTAGTAATGCGATAGGTCATTCGTTGTGTAGTTAATGCTTGATTAATCTTTGTGAACCTTAGGCTATAACACCTAGAGTAGTTGTAGGCTAAACCATCAAAGAGTACCTTAGAGTTAGGTTTATAATTCCTAGAGATTTTGTAGACGATACCTTTGGTAGGTTCAAAGAGTTAGGGATAAGCGCATACCCTACGACTTTAGACACACAGCGATTAAGAATAAGGGCGTGACAATTCAACCATCAATAGGAGATAATTAAGGAGTAATAAAACCTAAGTAAACACATCTTTAAACCATCATACGAGCACACAATAATTAGACATAGACTACATACACCTTAGATTAGATAATTAGTTAAGTAGAGTAATCGGTAGAAATACCAACCCCAATCCAAACCCCGAGATTAGTACCTTTCCATTTTCTAAAAATATAAAAAGATAAAAATAATCTTCCTCAACCCCAACCTTAGCGTAGTAACTTCTTACTAGCATTCCTATTCCCTAGAGAACGATATCAATACCCGTGGCTTACCCTAATACTACACTACAACAATTAGGTTCAACGCCTAGGGTGTTATAAAACTTGCTTTCGAAGAAAAGGAAGTTCCTTTGACCCCGACGAGCGCGTGTAGCGTTATCAAGTTTTGGCGCGGCTTCCGGGAATAGAATAGCTAGTTAGTAGTCCACCTCGTTTAGGTTTCTTTGCTTGATTCCTATCAAGTAAATTTTTCTCATTTTTAGCTTCCTCATGGTCTATCCCCTTCTTCGTGACCTTTGTTCGTAAACCCCATCACTTTTCATCATGGAAGGTGATAACCAACCACCATTCATCAACCTACCACCAAATGACCGCCAAGAGCCCGTACTCTTGGTGAATACTCGAGACAAGCCACCTAGGCTATATGAACACCATTGAGCTTCACGACCAAGCCCAAACTACGGCCTGCGATCCGACACCATCCGGTTGGTGCAAAGCGGATTTGCATTTCATGGACTTCGTTCCAAGATCCTAATCGACATCTTAGGGATTTCTTAAAATTGTCGATTCCATCGACCTTGATGCTACTACTCGGGAGACCACGCGTCTGCGTCTCTTCCAATTCTCTTTGCGGGACCAATCTAGTAATTAGCTTGGCGACTTCCGTCGGCTCCATCTCAAGTTGGGATGATCTCACCTCTCTTCCTTGCTCAATTTTTCCCACGGGAGAACCACTAAACTTAGGCGAGACATCTTAACATTTCAACAACTTCAAGGTGAGTCTCTCTACAAAGCATGGACTCGATTCAAGGACCTAATCCGTAAACTCCTCATCATGGCATTGATCTTTGGCTTCAAATCCAAATCTTCTATGACCATATCGATTTCATCACTCGACGATCCATTGATCAAGCCGGTGGAAGGCTCGGCGACTTTGATGCGAGAAAATCTTGGGATATTATAGAAGATCTTGTTGATCGAGCTACGAAGATTGGAATGAATCTCCGAAACCACTTGTTAACGTGGTTAATGCCATATCAACTCCTCTTGAATCTTCCAACATCACCGAGGAGCAAATGAGTGCTATTGAGAGGAAGATTGATTATCTTATGGAAAGGCATAAAAGAGCTCCCATACAAATCCTCGAGAAGCGATCAATTCCGCCAATTCCACCAACCATCCAACACCTTTTTCGAATCCCAGTCATGAGCAAAACCCAATTCGAAAGAGCTTGGTTCTACTTCCCAATACCACTCTCACCAAGCTTTAAGGAACAAATGAGAGAGTACATGGCACTCATATGGAGAGATTAGCCAAATTTGAAGAGGAGGTTTATAGACAGAGAGAGGAAATGCAAGAAAAAATGACAAAAATGATGAACCTTGTAAAAGAATACACCAAAACAAAAGTTCCCGAAAAGGTACTAGTAAGAAGCAACGATTGTCCCACCACTTCATTTGTTAACGCCATTTCCATTATGCCTGAGGATGGAAAGGTTGAGGTGAAGAAAACTGAGGAAGTCAAGAGGAAGGATTCTGAACCTAATGATGAGCCCGAGACCATTGAGTACTACCTTAAGCACAAAATTAACAAAAAAACCATTGCAAACCAAGTAAACAACTTTAGGTACAATAAGGTTCTTAGGGAAGCCCTTGAAGGAAAAATAACGAGAAGAAGAGTATGGCGCCACGCCTATGGGACCTATGTATGAGTTGGTTCTAAAAACCATTAACAAAAAATGAGACACCACGAAATTTTGTGATACCATGTAGCATAGGTGATATTGATAATATAAATGCCTTAGGCGATCGGGGGTGATGTAAACATAATGCCATTATCAATTTATAATAAGTTAACTAGGGAAAAGCCAGCCAAGACCGATCTTAGACTGTCCTTAGCTAATCACACCTATGTCTACCCCATAGGAATCGGGGTAGATGTTTTAATAGAGGTGGCTAATATCGTTTATCCGGTGGATTTCGTGATCATCGATGTTGAGGAAGATAGAAACATGTCACTCATTCTTGGGACACCATTTCTGGCCACCGCCAAGGCAACCATCAAATGCGAGGAGGGCATCATGATACTTAAAAGCGGAAAAGGGTACGCTAGGATACCCATCATTCCAAGATATCCTCTTAAGATCATGGAGAAGATTATGGGTGAAAGTCCACATGTCCATAGCAATATAGTTAAGAAGAAAATGAATGATTGGGAAAAAGGGCTTAGAGATTTTATGGTTCAAGGATTGCATGCAACATTGTGGAAGCCCGATAAGAAGTTAGGAAATAATCCCATGTCGATACCAAAGGCACAAAGGAACCCTAAGGAATTTCTAAAGGGAGAAAAAGTACTTCTGTACAAATCACGGATAAGGGCATTACAAGGTAGAAACAAACCAAGATGGTTTGGGCCTTTTACAGTAATGGAAACCAATCTAAAGGATAAAACCGTCACCATAATTGACGACGTTGGCAAGGAATCCACGGTAAGCATACAACGTCTACGCCTTTTCGACGAAGGGAAAGCGAAGGAAGGAGATAACGGTAATGAAGTTACGTAGTGGCACGACTACGAGTCTAGCTTCAAGACTCATAAATAAAGAAAAGCGCTTCGTGGGAGGCAACCCATGCTTAATTGTTTGCTTGTTAGTGTCCTATATCTTTTATTGATTGCTTATTCTCATGTTTAAATTTGTAAAAATGCTTTATTTTGTTTTTAACCTCGTCTTAATTGCATATAAAGGTATTTTACATAAAGGATAAGTGTAGGGAGGATTACACACGCCAAAAGAAACGTAAACATGAGAATAACAATTAATTAAAAGATATATATGTGTGTTGTTCGAGTCAAATGCTTGTATCGAGTCATAATGGATGTTTTGCGAAAAATTTTTGATTCTAAAGATGTAAATTTTCCGAAATTTTTCCGAAAATCACACAAGTTTTTGTCGGGATAACTGACGTCGAGATCGCAACTGAAGGCGACGGAAGGAGTAAAAACAACAGATTACTTTTTCTCGTTTTCGAGCTACTTATAAATTTTGGAATTTTCCGGTCTTAATTTTCCGAAATTCTATAAACATCCATTCCACAAGCATTATATCCTAGTTTAATAGAGTCTTATATATATATTATTACCGCCGATTTTACGTTATCTTCAAGTGTGCAGGTTTTATTTATCAAGAAGAAGAAACAAAAGGTTGGAAGGAGCTTTTCACGCATACATTTTTCTTGGAAAGAATTTAACCACCACTTTACACGGATCCTACCGAGATAATCAGGGGAGTATTAGTTTCTTTCGTTTTTAATTACCTTCTATTATCATAACTTTGATACTTTCGGGAACATTGGGGACAATGTTCGGTTTAAGTGTAGGGAGGAAAATAAAGCAGAACTTTGAAACTATGCTTATCCTTGATTATTTGCTTTGTCCAATTGTATTTGTGTAATAAACCATGAGAAAATGTCGGTTAGGGTAATTTTGGCACCAAATTTAAAATTTTTCATGACATATAGGAGTGGGCCATTAGTCTTAACAAAAGCGTCTCATGGATAGGAAGTTGCATGACTAGCACAAAAACCCTTTACCACCTAAATTCCACCCAAAATGTGAGGATCACCCTTAGATTAGTAGGAATTAAAGCATTCATCTTTAATGCTTAGAGTGTGAACCGATAGTATAATAGATTCTAGAACTTGTTTTGTGATGCATCCCGAGATCGCTAGTAAGTCTACACTTGTGTAGTTAGGAATAACTAAATGATAAGAGGCATTAGGATAACCCTTGTTTGATACCCGTAACATAATTACTTCTTCCACATCGGTTAAGTAATTCCCCACACCTTATGTTGTACTCATCTTTAGTACACGATACCCCTAGTTAACCCTCGAGCCTATCCTTTTCGCGGTTCTCGTGATGTTTCGGTTTTACGAATATCAATGAAGAACATTGTTTACACCCCACCCCAAATGTACACCCAAATCGCCTAAGCCTACCCTATATGCACTCACTTTTAGTGTATTATTGTTATCACCCTAAACCCTTAGTTCAATTATCTAGTTGCTTGCATGAGTTGCTAAGTCGAGTCATATCCTTTGTACACAGTTTTGGGACGATTGGGACTCATGGGAAAAGTTAAAGTTTATGAAATGACTGGAAGGGAACGTTAAATTCCCTTATTTGCACAATAACGTACTCCAAGTGTTTTTATCTTTTCAATTCGGGTCAAATTAGTGTTAGAGTAATAAAAACTCAAGTGTAGGGATGTGCCTATAAATCCCTATCATTTTGATGTTACCATAGAGGATGGTAGAGTAAAAGTGTATGAATGAAAAAAAAAAAATCGAAAAAAATAGAAAAAGAGAAAAAGAAAAAAAATAGAGTGTAAAAAAAACATACGGGCTACCATCCTACATCTATCTTTCAATTTATGTTTGTTTGTTTCAGTTATCTAGAGTTTTGAGTGTCGAGTCTTGGCTTATCAACGCCATTCTTCGTATGCTTGTAACATAGAGATTTTTGACTTGCCACCACTAAATAGCCTATCCTACCAAACCCTTTGTTTCCCTACCGTAAGACTAACATTACAACCCTTTAAAGACCTCTTTGATAGTCTTTCCTAGGTGCTTATGCCAAAGCGATGGAGGTTTGATCTATTCTCAAGCCTATGGTAATCTATGTACTAGGACCGGTTAATGAGTGTTTATCTTCCATTTCCAACTTGTTATATTTCATATACACCCGAGAGATGTGAGTATCCAAACACCCCATGTGAGGTGCTAGTAGGTAATTTCGTGCTTGTTATGACTTTTATGGGCTTATATGTGTTGTGGATTGTTCTAAACCAATGCTTCATGACCCCAACTTATAAATTAATTGGCTAAAAGCACATTTGCTTGAGGACAAGCAAATACCAAGTGTAGGGATATTTGATAAGTTTTAAATGTACTTTTTGAGGGGTCGTTTAAGCCCTTATTTGATCACTTTTATATCCGTTATTACTTAATATCGTTCCTTTTCACTTTTAGGTCTCTTGAAGGCAAATTCTTGGAATGGCACTTATTTGGATGAAAAGGCGGATATCTGAAGAAAATGGCCAAAGTCAAGAATCGAGACACTCAGTGCTTTGAAATACAAGGGGACGGCGTCGGTGTTAATGCGCCGCGTCGAGCACTTCTGCTGATGGCACGGTGCCAAATTGCTAATTTTCAAGTGACGGTGTCGGGCTTTAAAAGAGTAGGCCGTCGCAACTCGGGCGGCCTAGATTTGATCCGAGACGGCGAGGCGAAGAGGACGGCGTCACAAGCATAAGGTGACTCGTCGCAAGACTAACGTGGCCAGACAAAACCCAATGATGACGACCGGCGGCGTCACAAATCATAAGGTGACGTCGTCGCGATTGTAATCTTATATATAGAATCCGAATTTTTCGGTTTTAGTGTGTAGTCTTTTGGGTAAAACCTAAACCGAACCAAGGTCATCTTGTACATTATTTTAGGGTTCCAAACCTATCTTACCACAAGATAAGTGATTTACTTCATTAATTCAATTATGTCTTCAATTATTTGTGTGTATGCTTGCATGTTCTCCATGTCCGGCTAATTTACTTGTGTGTTTGCTTAGGAATATGAAACTTGATTATTGAATATTGATTGGTTGTCTCTTATCTTGATTGTTAATGATCTAGTAATGCGATAGGTCATTCGTTGTGTAGTTAATGCTTGATTAATCTTTGTGAACCTTAGGCTATAACACCTAGAGTAGTTGTAGGCTAAAGCATCCAAAGAGTACCTTAGAGTTAGAGTTTATAATTCCTAGAGATTTTGTAGACGAGACCCTTTGGTAGGTTCAAAGAGTTAGGGATAAACGCATACCCTACAACTTTAGACACACAACGCGATTAAGAATAAGGACGTGACAATTCAACCATCAATAGGAGATAAATAAGGAGTAATAAAACCTAAGTAAACACATCTTTAAACCATCATACGAGCACACAATAATTAGACATAGATTACATACACCTTAGATTAGATAATTAGTTAAGTAGAGTAATCGGTGAAATACCAACCCCAAATCAAACCCCGAGATTCGTACCTTTCCATTTTCTAAAAATATAAAAAGATAAAAAATAATCTTCCTCAACCCCAACCTTAGCGTAGTAACTTTACTAGCATTCCTATTCCCAGAGAACGATATCAATACCCGTGGCTTACCCTAATACTACACTACAACGATTAGGTTCCTTTGCTGGGGTGTTATAAAACTTGCTCAAAGAAAAGGAAGTTCCTTTGACCCCGAACGACACGTGTAACGTTATCATATACCAAGATTGATTAGTTTCCTTTAAACATATTATCAAATTATTTAGTTTCAAAAGAAATTGTATCAAAGTTCTAATAATACCAACTTAAATTGCTTGATTCAAAATTTTGAGTTTTTATGTTAAAGCGAAAATTAATATCTTAGACATACTGTAGTATTTGGTCTATTTCACTTATTTAAATTAGAGTCAGGCCATGAGACTATTTTTAAATGGAAGTAGACTCAATTCCATTTAAAATGATAGGTGGCTCGACTTGTAGGGACTTACGGTTAATTAGTTATAATTTTTTGAAGTTAGCAAAAAAAACTGCAGATTTTACAAACGGATTCCAAGGAACCAAATTTAGGGTTCCACCCTTTATATGATTTGGTTCCGTGGTCCTCTGAGACAGATTCACCAAAACTAGTATTTTGACATAGATAAAACGTGTGGGAGTTACTAGATTTGATAGTAAATATATAATACACATATTTAACAACATTTCTACTTATGTGACTTATCTTAAACATTTACGGAGGTGATTTTTCAACTAAATTTATAGTTATCCCAACCACTCTTTTTAAAATCATATTTCTTCTTAAATTTACTATAAGCACACAATACAATACTTACAAGTTCTTTCAATAAACTTTTATTTTATTTTTCAAGAAAACCTTCAAGCTTGTATACAAAGAAAACCTTCTAAGTATAATTAGCAAAGCATTTTTCATTTTTCATATTATTTTTCGCTTCAATTATAATTTGATATATGGATTGTACTCTATTTTAAAAACCATTTGTTTTGAAAATAAGAGCTACGTGGCTCTGATACCAATTGTGAAAACGTAGAGGGGGGGGGGGGTGAATACGTTACCATTTAAAAACTTTAGATCTTTAGTATCAAATCGCTTATGAAGCTTGTTATAATATGAAAGTTCCAATTATTGTTTGTGACCAATATAAAGCATAGTAAACCAAGTTGCACACAATCATGAACATCAAACCACATCACAAGAAATAGTATAGTGCAATAATAAAAGTAAAGAGATAAAGAAATGAAAGTGCAAACCGAACATGAGGATTTATAGTGGTTCGGTCACGGATCTCCTCTCCGCCCTACTCTACTCCCCGAGTACCCAACTCGAGAGTTACTTCACTAAATCAACAAGCTCCCTTCTTGGCGGAGAAAACCTTACAATCTTCGCTTATACTTTTTTCGGTACAAAGCTAAATACCAGGTTCTAGTTCGAGGTAGAACCAACCTAACGTCGCCTATACAATATTCCCGACACTAAGCTAGATGTCGAGTTCTTTTACAAGAGTACAACCACTCTCATTATGTTTTATGGCCCAACATAACAAACATTGTGTTTTATGGCACAAACACATAAACCATCTAATCTAGTTTGGTGAAAGTGTTGTGATGATGCAATAATGTTTACAATAATGATTCATGACACAAATGTCTAATGGATATGAATAACTACTTTTAAGTAAACTTCCATTGATAGGAAGCCTTCATGATGAAGATCACAAGTTCCCTAAACTTGTTGTGATAGATCTTCAGCTTGTGGTGAGTGGGGATGACTAGATCTCCAAGCTTTCCTTGGTTGATCAAAATGTAAAGTATGCTTACAACAAAGATGAATGTTAGAAGCATTATGATCATGATGATTAGGTTGTTTAATGTATGTTACTACATTATTAATGATTGATCTAAATATATGCAAGAAGGTGGAGAAAATGTGTTTTGAAGTGGTGAAGAAATGAGAAAACAATGGGCTTCTATTTATAAGCAAAAGGGAACAGCAGTGGCCACGGACCAAGGAACCAAAAAGAGGGTTCCGCCCTTTATAACTTTTGGTTCTGTGGGTGTCTGAAAGACAATCTAAAAAATATTTGTTCAAATCTTTCCAAGATATTATTATATCTTACTAAGATCACATTTGATATATTGAGTGACAATCTAACCAAAATATTCAAGAGATCTTCCAAGGATTTCAAAGATGATGATGTAATACGTATTTCTATTTTTAGATTAAAAAGCTTATCAAAGTAAACTTGTAAAATGTATTATGTAACTAGTTAATGAAATATCTAGTTACCTTTTATAAAAATATCTAGTTGAGTGCTTGTCAAAATAAAATGTATTTTGTCAAGTGTAAGTAAACTTTAGTACTTGTATGAATATTATAGTTAGTTTACTTGTACAAATAAAAGTATATATTTGTTAGACATTTGTTAAACATTCTAAATGATTTGTTAAGGGGTTTGATCATAATGCCACATAACAAACATGTACGAACCTGTGTTGTAATATACGAGGACTTGAGACATCAAGAGGTGTTGAATGTATGTTGAGACAAAATGTGATTACAAGTAACTTGTACATTTTACGTTATGTATTACAAGTTACATGTTTGTCATCAATCAAAACAAACGAGACTATATAGATTAAATATCGTAATATTTGCACTAACAATAAGCATTAGCGATTTATCATTTCTTTTACTTTCAATTCATGTATTTCATTATGTCAAACGTTGAATTGATTGTTTCATTTAATATGATCAGCTAAGCACCTCTGGTGCTAGCCTAGTTATGATTCCTTAATTGTTATGTTTATGTTTACATTGCTTCCGTATAATTGTTTATAGTGTATGCATGCATAGTTTGTTGGTAGCTACCCTTGTTTCGGTACTTTTGAATGGCGGTAGTGTCTAGTTGCTTAGGAGAATTGACCAACTAACCCTAAGTAGGTAGACTGAGTGGGAAGGGTAAGAATTGACCAACTGACGACCCTTATTTTCTTGTGCGAACTGACCAAATGATCACCTGCCGTTTGGATGAACTTAAGAAGTTAGGGATGAGTGTCTAAGATGATAGCGCCCGGGCACTCATTGTTATGAATCTTGCATGTAGCGATACTTAATGACTTGGCTTAGGGGACTAAAAACAACTGGACTTTTAAGGGTAGTATCTTGATCTCTGGTGGAAACCTTTGATAGGTTAGGACGAACTGACCAAATGCTGTCCTAGCGACCTAAACCCCCACTTGAAGCAATTGGAAGTAATTAGGCGTGAACATATCTTGATAGGATGAGTAACTAGGTTAGCACACTTTACCTCTCTTGATCACATCCTTGTCTTTATTTGCTTTCTTTTATTTTCTTGTCTTATTAGTTAATTAATCATTTCAATCTTAAAACCATTCAAAACCTGTGACACCTAGACTTAATTAGAATCTGCTCACATAGCTTTTGGGACGACCTCGGTTTTACCGATTGCTACACTACACACGATCGGGTATACTGCCCGTTAGTGCATAAGGTAGACCATAGTGTGGAAAACTAGAAGGGGGAGGGTTGACTAGTTTTGCCGATTTTAATTTAGTTTCAAAAACTTTAGATTCGTTAATATGTAAGATCTTATGGATGTAGAGAAAGTATAGATCTAATGATAAAGCAAGTAAATAAAGTAAAGCAAAGGGATAGAAATGACACAACTGATGTATAGTGGTTCGGCTACAAGGACACCTTCCTTGCCCTACTCCACTCCCCGAGTCACCTACTCGAGAGTTCAAGCACTATGTCAACAAACTCCTTCACTTGGCAGAGAAGCCTTCACAACGTTGCTTAACCTTTTTTCCGGTACAAAGCTAGATACCAAGTTCGTAACACGGTTCACCAAACCAACATGATTATTACACAACAAATATGTGAAATATCAAATCCAAGATCTTTGCTATAGAAATCTTTATGAGTGACATATCAATCAAGGACCCCTTGCTTGGATGACTTGTAGAATACTCGTGATCTCGCCTTAGAGAAGGACCTATATGAGAATCACAATAGAAAGAAAGAATAACAACTCTCTAGATCAAGTGATCTATATGTTAGAAGAGAATGAGAGTGTTTGAGAGATTTAGTAAGAAGAGGGTGAGTTGGAATGAAGAAATGGCTCTCTATTTATAGGCAATTTCTTCCACCTGCTTCCGGATCCCACGGATCCTCCCACTGGGATCCGTCTAGTGTAATCCTAGGGACCCATGGGACGCTTCTCTTTGCCCATGGGTTTTTGGTTATGGGTCATGGGTTATGGGTTGGTCCATGGTTTTCCTTAGATTCAATGTATCTAAAGTATACATTGTATCTAGCTAACAGGTATGGGTTATGATCCAGGGGTTATGGTCCATGGGTTGTGGTTTTACCCATCCTAATAAACTATTACAACAAATAATTAATTACAACATATTTGTATTAAAATGGCTATATGTAAATGCTTTACAATAATGACATGTATCCTTATAATTGTACTTAAGATAACATTATATTTGTTATCAACAAAACAAAGAGATCGCAAAATATTAATAAACGTTTTACGGTTTATTTGTATTAACAATCTCCCCTTTTTGTTGATGACAAAACATAATGTTATGATGAGTAAAACTTAAGAATAGATGTATGTTTTGAAAGCCCTAAGTTTTACTTCTTCTCCCTTTTGTCGAAACAAAAGTTAACCCTTCAAGAAATAAAAGTGTGGAAAAATTAGTCCACGTATCACTTACTCCCCTTGACGGTAGCTCCCCTAGTTTGGGCGCCAAGTGAAGAAAAATTAAAAAATCCTACAAAGAGAAGGTTAGTAACATGCTTAAATAATCTTGTGATTGACGAGAATCAAGATTGGGAGCCAAGGTATGTAAACAAGGCCTTGTAATAAAACAACAAAGTGTAGTGGTATTTATGCCACCTACAAGCATGTAAAAATAAGAACAAGACTTGTTCTTGAAAATGACTCAAAAGAAAAAGTACTAAAAATAGAAAATAGTAATAATGATTCCTTCCATGCTTGCATAAGGTTATGGATGGAGGTTTGGATGAGTAATGGTATTGATGCGATCAAGGATGAGGTTGAGTATGAATCGCATTTCTTCCCTAACTTCTATTGCAATTTCCCTAGTGGATTGGCAATGTTCACAATGTAAGTGATGTGGGTAATGAGTACGGAAATCTTCCGGGTTGTTTTGATTTGTGAGTTGTGGAAGTTGTGGTGGAAAAATAGGAAAATACGGATCAAAGTCCAAAATGATCGGAAGTGGTGGTGGAAAAGAACCTAGATGTTCTTGTAGTTTAATGGGAGCTAAAGGTGGTGATGTTTCAAGATCATTGAATATTGTGTTTGGAGAAGTTGGAGGTGTCAAAAAAGCTATTTCTTTCTGACACCGATTGCCTCCAGAACTACTACAATGGATATGAAAACAACAATGGTCCTGCTAAGATTAAAATGGGTCATTCTAGGCTGCTGAGCACCCGTTAGCATTTTGGCCATAATTCCCTGCTCGAGACTCGGATTTTAGTGATTTCGATTATTCTGGAAACTAGAAAGAATTCTCTACAATCCTGTCAGTTGATATGTCGACATTTACTATCAGAAGTTGATCAGACATGGAGATCTTTGGCTGGAACAGTCTTTAATGCAGCAACTTTTTTGGTTTTCTTTTGTTTTAAATAACTTTGGGAGTTTTGCTTCAATAATAAAAGCATGGGTAGATGGAAGGGAATAAGTCTATTAGTAATGAATGTTATTGTGCCTTTATAAGCCTGAAAACTTGTTATGTATGGCAGAATATGAAATATAATAAACTCCCTTTTGAGTATCTTCCATTTGTGAGTTGAATTTAGTTCCTCCAAGTGTGATCAAAATTGTTGTGTTGCTGATTCCTTGTGCCTATCTCAGTTGCTTTTGGTGTCAATTGGTATCGAGCAAGAGGTTAAGAATGGTAGGACGTCGTCGTACACGTAACACCAACGATCTGCACCAAGCCCCTGATCCAAGAGACATTGAGATGAACGAGTTGAGACAGCTTGTGCAACAACTCCAACAACGTCTTGAACGTGTGGAGGAACCACACAGAGCCCATGTTGTATCACCTCAAGAATCAGATGGTGAACGGTTCTATTATGACGATGAAGAAAACCCTTTTCATAATAACCATGATTCAGACTATGGTGATGAAGAGGCTCAACATCAGCACCAAAATCGCAGGAACAATCGTTATCGAAGACCCCTTGATCTTAAGGCGGATATTCCTGTATTCAAAGGAAAAATCCAACCTGATGAGTTCATAGATTGGGTTAACACAGTTGAACGAATCTTTGACTACCAGGATGTTCCAGAAGATGTGAAGGTCAAAATCGTGGCCATAAAACTCAAGAAGCACGCTTCTGTTTGGTGGGAACAACTTAAGTTGAGAAGAGCACGTGAGAACAAGTCTAAAATTAGGACGTGGGAGAAGATGAAGCGAGAGTTGCGAAAGAAGTTTCTTCCTGATGGGTACATGCAAGATGCTTTTCTACAGCTCCATGATTTTACTCAACAGAACCTATCCGTGGCAGAATACACGGAGCAGTTCGACCACTTTATGTTGAGATGTGGTATTGTAGAACCTGAAGAACAAACCATTGCTCGATATCTTCGAGGGCTACGGAAAGATATTCATGATGTTGTTAATCTACAGCCCTTTATCTCTTATAGTGATGTTTATAAACTTGCCACTAAAGTCGAGAAACAACTCAAGGAGAAAGAAGGTCGAAAATCAGCAACATATGGTGTTATTCGAGGTTCTAGTCGAGGTTATGCAACTAATCAGGCTAGTGGTTCACAAAGTACCAAATCAGCAATGACAAAAGCATCCCAAACCCCACAGACCCATGATGTAGGGGCTGGTCCTTCTCGTACTAAACAAAAATCGGTGAAATGTTTCAAGTGCAAAGGATTTGGGCATATTTCGTCTGAGTGTCCTAACCAACGGGTTTTTATTCTTGTAGAGGAAAATGTAGAAGACGAATATGACACTCCTCCAACATTTGATGAACCACAAGGAGATGAACCTGAAGATATCATTTATGGGGACACGGGCGATTTATTAGTGATTTGGAGAGCATTACCTATGAAGTCAAACGGAGATGAAGCATGGCTTCGCAACAACATTTTCCATACGCGATGCACCTCGAAAGGAAAGGTTTGTGACGTTATTATTGATAGTGGGAGCTGTGAAAATGTGGTGTCCGAAAGCATGGTAAGAAAGTTACCTCTCAAGACTGAAAAACATCCTCATCCTTATAAACTTTCATGGTTAAGTAAGGGTAAATCGGTTCAGGTAGACCAGCGATGTTTAGTGAACTTTTCCATTGGAGAAAAGTATCGAGATGAAGTATGGTGTGATGTCGTGCCAATGGATGCATGTCACTTACTTCTGGGAAGACCGTGGCAATTTGATAGGCAAACCGCACATGATGGGCTGAAAAACACTTATGCTTTTGTGATGAATGGGGTCAAGATTGTCTTGGGTCCTTCCAAATTAAATACAACAGTAAGCTCTAACAAAGGAGAAGGTAATTTATTTATATCAAAATCTGAGTTTAGTGAAGCTTTGCAGGAATCTAAAGTAGCTTATGCTTTGGTGGTAAAAGAAGTAAGAAATGATGACCCACAACCACCTGAAATATTGATCCCGTTATTGAAGAAGTTTCAAAGTCTTTTTCCAGAAGAGATTCCAGCAGGTCTTCCTCCCATGAGAACCGTTCAACATTGTTTAGATTTGGTTCCAGGTGCGACTTTGCCAAACAAACCAGCGTATCGAATGTACCCAATTGAAAATGCCGAACTTCAACGACAAGTGGATGAGCTTTTAAAGAAAGGAATGGTGCGTGAAAGCATGAGTCCATGTGTCGTCCCGGTCCTCCTCGTTCCAAAGAAAGATTGATCATTTCGTATGTGTGTAGATAGTAGAGCGGTCAATAAAATCACTATAAAGTATCGGTTTCCTATTCCACGCTTGGATGATATGCTGGACCAACTTCATGGTGCCAATGTTTTCTCAAAAATCGATCTTCGAAGCGGTTACCACCAAATTTGAATAAGACCCGGTGACGAGTGGAAAACAGCATTTAAAACACGAGATGGGTTGTACGAATGGTTGGTGATGCCATTTGGACTCTCCAATGCTCCTAGTACGTTTATGAGACTAATGAACCTTGTTTTTGAGCCTTTTATTGGCAGGTTTGTCGTGGTCTATTTTGATGATATTCTCGTGTTTAGTAAGGGAAGAACCGAGCACATGGAGCACCTAGCAAAAATCTTTCAAGTTTTGGCCCAACAACAACTTTATGTCAACTTGAAAAGTGTGAGTTCATGACTCACGGTTTGGTGTTCTCGGTACATCATCTCAAAGGATGGAATTCATGTGGATTCAACCAAAGTGGATGCAATTGTGTCTTGGCCAACTCCAGCATCCATTCATGAAATCCGTAGCTTTCACGGGTTAGCTTCATTTTATCGTAGATTCATACAAAATTTCAGCACTATTGTGTCACCAATTACCGAGTGTTTGAAAGGCGGTAATTTCAAATGGACAAAAGAGGCTCAAGTGAGTTTTGAATTGATCAAGGCTAAAATGACTAAGGCTCTTGTTTTAGCTTTGCCTAATTTTGAGAAGGTTTTCGAACTAGATTGTGATGCATCAGGTGTGGGCATAGGTGCTGTTTTAAGCCAAGATAACCGCCCAATCGCTTTCTTTAGTGAGAAATTGTCCGAAGCTAGACAAAAGTATACTACTTACGAAAAGGAGTTTTATGCTATTGTGCGAGCTCTTGAACATTGGAGGCACTATCTCATCTCAAAAGAATTCATTCTACATTCTGATCATGAGGCATTAACATACATAAATGGTCAACACAAGCTCAAACCAAGGCATGCTCGTTGGGTGGAATTTTTGCAAGCTTATACATTTCACATAAAGCATAAAAGTGGTGTTACAAATAAAGTCGCAGATGCTTTAAGTAGAAAATGTTCTTTTTATCCACAATGCAAGTTAACGTTCATGGTTTTGAGATAATCAAAGAGTTATACAAAGAAGATAAGTTCTTGAGCAAGATAGTCAATCAATGTTCCAACAAATTGCACAAGGAATTTATATTTCACGATGGTTTTCTTTCGTGGAAATCGGCCAGCATTTGAATTTTCACTGATTGGAAATCATTAAAGAAGCTCATGAAGGTGGACTTAGTGGTCATTTTGGGAGAGACAAGACGACTGCTCTACTTAAGGACCATTATTTTTGACCAAAAATGATGAAAGATGTCAGTCAATACATCTTGAGGTGTCGCACGTGCCATCTTGCAAAATCAACTTCACATAATACGGGACTTTATACACCGTTGCCCATCCCTATTTCTCCTTGGGAAGATGTGAGCATGGATTTTGTCGTTGGGCTGCCTCAAACTCAACGAAAGAAAGATTCAGTCATGGTAGTAGTTGATCGTTTTTCAAAAATGGCACATTTTATTCCTTGTTCTAAGACGATGGATGCAACCAATGTTGCTGACTTATATTTTAAGGAAGTAGTGAGGTTGCATGGTGTTCCAAAGACAATTACTAGTGATCGGGATCCAAAGTTTGTCGGGCATTTTTGGCGAACCCTTTGGCAAAAATTGGGTACAAAGTTACAGTTTAGTTCCGCGTATCACCCGCAAACGGACGGCCAATCAGAAGCGGTGAACAGAAGTCTTGGAAATTTATTAAGGTGCCTTGTGGGTGAAAATATATGAAAGTGGGATCTTTTTTTTACCTCAAGCTGAGTTTTCTTACAATCGTTCCTGTAGCCAAACTACCGGCAAGAGCCCGTTTGAAATTGTGTATGGATGCAATCCCTTAACTCCACTTGATCTTGTACCAACGCCCATTACTTGAATTATAGTAATGATGTTGATGTGCGAAAGAGAAGATCAAAGAATTGCGAGAACAAGTGAAAGGGAAGATTGAAAAGCAAAATCGTATACGCAGCAAGCAAACAAACACGTAAAGTTGGAAAGTTTCAAAGTAGGTGATCTTGTGTGGATCCACATGAGTAAAGAATGTTTCCACCGGTCGAAACGCCAAACTTAAGCAAAGAGGAGATGGTCCGTTCGAATTGTGCAATGCATGGGGACAACGCTTATAAGGTGGAGTTTCCCGGACATTATGGTGTTTCAGCTACTTTCAATGTTAAAGACTTGTCTCCATTTCATGGAGAGAATGAATTAAACTCGAGGATGAGTTTTTTTCAACAAGGGGAGAATGACACCGATTGCCTCCAGAACTACTACAATGGATATGAAAACAACAATGGTCCTGCTGAGATTAAAATGGGTCATTCTGGGCTGTTGAGCACCCGTTAGCATTTTGGCCATAATTCCCTGCTCGAGACTCGGATTTTAGTGATTTCGATTATTCCGAAACTAGAAAGAATTCTCTACAATTACATCGGTTGATATGTCGACATTTACTATCGAAGTTGATCGACATGGAGATCTTTGGTCGAACAATCTTTAATGCAACAACTTTTTGGTTTTCTTTTGTTTTAAATAACTTTGGGAGTTTTGCTTCAATAATAAAAGCATGGGTAGATGGAAGGGAATAAGTCTATTAGTAATGAATGTTATTGTGCCTTTATAAGCCTGAAAACTTGTTATGTATGGCAGAATATGAAATATAATAAACTCCCTTTTGAGTGTCTTCCATTTGTGAGTTGAATTTAGTTCCTCCAAGTGTGATCAAAATTGTTGTGTTGCTGATTCCTTGTGCCTATCTCAGTTGCTTTTGGTGTCACTTTCTTCTTTGGTTGTTGAGATCTTGTTGGAGTCGTAAGGAGTTCCAAAAGAGTGATTTTAGGTGGTGAGTGATTTGGTGATGAAGTTGGTGTACTCGTTGGTGATGAAGGAGGTGCTATAATGGAAGCAACTTGTGGTGAGTTAGTTGATGGTGATGAGCCATATGATGATGGTTTTCCTAAGCAACAAGATCGGATGTTAATCCGTGCGGATATCCTAGAGTTTGATTTTGGTATTTTGGAAGGTGTAAGTACAAAGGTTTGGGTTTCATGAAGATGATTGTTTGTACTAGGTGATTCATCTAAAGAGTTTGTGGATGACATGGTGTAGTTTGTTTGTGAAGATGGGATGGATTATGCAAGCATTTTGGGAGTTCTATATATAGAAAAACAAAGCATTGTAATGAATGCTTGACCCAAAATGTGGATTAAAATCTAATGATTAGATATGAATTTAAGGCATGTGATCATGAGAACACAAGCATTAAAGAGCATACTCTAAAAAATAAAACAAATGTGGATTTTTCATCAAAAGTGAGAAAAATAGAAGGTAAAAACAGCTTATGTCTCACGGATCCCACGGATCCTTCCTTTGAGGGATCCGTCCAGCATTAAGGCTAGGATCCGTGGGTCTGGTGATTCAGGCACCACAAAATTTTCTTTTTGGAAACATTTTTGCCTAGTGTGAGCCTGTATGCAAACTATTTGGAGTTGCGGTTTTCTCGACTCCTAAGAAGAAAAGAAAAATAAACTAGAAATGAAAAAGCATACTATTATGTGAGATAACCGGAAAAACACAAACTTAGTACTTTGAGTACGTAATTTAGTGTTACCAATGCTCCTAATTCATTGTGGCTTAATGAATGTACCCGAAAACACATATTAGATATGTGTCCCCTTTAGCATTCAAAAGACATGAGATGCAATGAAAACGGGTTTTATGTTGTATCAATATTGAAAAAGCGATTTGTCCTAGACGTGAGAAATTGCTTTTGTGAAATTGATACGGGAAGGAGTATCATTTTAGAAAGCATTTTTGAAATATAAACGTTTTATCCTTTTGAAAGAAGGATGTGTATGTAACTCGTACTTATTTTAAAAGAAAATAAGAAAATTATAAGTGGAAAACTTATCTTGGGTTTTGAAAATTCCCGTATTGTTTGTGATTTGTGCGTGAAATAGAGATCCTAGACTCAGAAAGAAGAAGGCTAGTGTTTACATACCTTGTAGAGTCAAAAAGTAAGTTGCGACGTTTGTTCCATGAGACCAAGACCAAGATGAAGTAGGTTGAATTGTTCCCGCTTCAACGGTTTGGTGAGGACATCGGCTATGTTGTCTTCGGATGCTACCTTCTCAATGGAGATATTCCCCTTTTGAACATTATCTCTTATGAAGTGATGACGAATCTCTATATGCTTTGTGCGAGAATGCAATACCGGATTCTTGCTTAAGTCGATGGCACCTTTGTTGTCACATAGGATGGCTATGTCGCTTAGATTGAAATTTCGTAGTCAACTAATGCTTGTTTCATCCATAGTGCTTGTTGGCATGCTTTGCCGGCGGAGACGTATTCGGCTTCGGTTGTTGATATTGCTAGTGCCGTTTGTTTCTTAGAAAACCAAGATGTTAAACAACATCCCATGAAAGTACATACCCCACTTGTACTTTTTCTATCAACGTAATCACCGCATGGTCGAATTTGCATATACAATTGTTTCTACCCCGTGCCTTAGGATACCATAATCCTAATTGTGTTGTACCATAATGTATCTAAATATCCTTTTACGGCTTCTAGGTGTGATGTTTTAGGGTCTTCTTGAAACCTAGCACATAAACAAACACTAAACATGATATCCGCGAGGTAGAGAAGACTACCTATCATGCCATTTATTTAGTATTATCGACGGATTCGTGCCTTCATCTTTTGTGAGTTTGGTGTCGGATGACATTGGTGTCCCAATAGGTTTCGACTCTTCTAGACCGAATTTCTTTAACATCTCCTTTATGTATTTAGATTGATTAAAGAAGATACCATCTTCTACTTGTTTGATTTGTAGACCAAGAAAGAAACTAAGTTCTCCCATCATACTCATTTTGAACTCGTCATGCATGATTTTAGAAATCATCACACATGTCTTGACAAGTGGATCCTAATATAATATCATCTACATATATTTGCACTATGATTATATGTGACTCTCTTTTCTTAGTAAATAGTGTGTTGTCAACTAACCCCATGGTATAGTTGTGTTTAATTAAAAATTACTTGAGTCTATCATACTAAGCTTTTGGAGCTTGTTTAAGACCATAAAGGGCTTTCTTTAATTTATACACATGTTTGGGTTTTTCAAAATCGATGAAGCCCGGAGGTTGAGCTACATATACTTCTTCATTAATGAAACCATTTAGAAAAGCGCTTTTGACATCCATTTGATAAAGCTTTAGATCATTAGCACAAGCATACGCAAGAAGTATTCTTATAGACTCTAATCTAGCCACGGGGGCATAGGTCTCATCAAAGTCTATTCCTTCTTCTTGGTTATACCCTTGGGCAACGAGTCTACCCTTGTTCCTAGACACTATTCCATTTGCATCTAATTTGTTTTTATAAACCCATTTGGTTCCTATTATGGTTTGATTACTAGGTGGAGGGACAAGTGTCCAAACATCATTAGAAACAAATTGATTTAATTCTTCTTGCATAGCCATTACCCAACTCTCATCTTTTATGGCTTCTTGTGTATTCTTAGGTTCTATGGTTGAAACGAAACAAAACAAGCTACTTTGGTTTTTAACTTGAGACCTTAATGTCCTTTCGTTTAGCTTTCCTATGACCTTATCTACGGGGTGATCTTTGGACTCTTTAATGTTTATGACTTCATCATTTAAAGGTTCTTCCTTCATTTATCTTTCTCTTTATTACTATAGCTTCACTTTCTACAATCTCGTCATCGACAAGAGATGGAGAGGGTTTGGGTGGACTTTCATCAAATTTTATATTTAATGACTCTTCTACCTTCATTGTTTCTTTGTTTAATATGACATAAGCTTTGCTATTTGGAGAGTAACCTAGAAAGATACGTTCGGTTGATTTAGGATCAAATTTTGTAAGGTAATCTTTAGTGTTAAGACTAAAACATATGCTTCCAAAGACTCTAAAGTGATTTAACGTAGGTTTTTTGCCTCGGAGTAACTCATATGGAGTTTTACCTAAGATTGGTCTAATTAAGACTCGATTGAGTATGTACGTTGAAGTATCAACGGCATTACACCAAAACTTTTGAGGTATGGATTGTTCATTAAGCATGGTTCGACTCATTTCTAGTAGGGTTCTATTCTTTCTTTCTACTACCCCATTCGATTGTGGAGTGCGTGGAGCCGAGAAGTTGCGAGTAATACCATTAGCGTCACAAAAGGCTCCAAATTGCACTTCATCATCGAATTCCCTACCATGCTCCGTCCTAATAGACACTATAGGACTTCCTAGTTGTCTTTGGATCTTTTTGCTTAATATTTCAAAATAATTAAAGGTTTCCGTTTTGTTCTTTAAGAATTTTGTCCATGTATACCTAGAATAATCATCCACTATGACCAAAGTGTAGTAGTTGCCTCCATAACTTTGGATAGCGGATGGACCAAATAAATCCATATGTAGTAATTCTAAACACTTAGTTGTAGACACCATGTTTTTAGCTTTATGACTAGAATGAACTTGTTTTCCTACATTACAAGCATCACAAAAGTGATGTTCATATTTTAACTTAGGTAGATCTCTTACTAGATCTTTGGATGATAGCGATTGAAGAAGTCGCATATTGGCATGACCCAATCTTCAATGCCATAAGGTCGAAGTATCATCCATAGAGGTAAGACATAGTTTGTCTTTAGGTTCATTACCAATTTTAATGACATAGACTCCATGTTTCCTAATACCTCTTCCTATGTTTATGCCATTTTTAATATCTTACTACGGTTTGGTAAAAGTACATTGCACTTTTATCACATATTTGTCCTATACTTAAGAGGTTAAAGTTTAGGTTTTCTACGTGACACACATCGTTAATGGTTAGAGATTTGTTAGAAATCGCACCTTTACCGATGATTCTACTTTTCTATTTCCAAACACCATTACCTCCATTGAAGGATTCATATGTGGAGAATATATCTTTATTGCGGTCATGTGCCTCGTGCACCCGCTATCCTTGACCCATTCATCCGGGTCTAGGTCGACCTTTAAGCACACCTCGTCATTTGCCATGAGACAAATTTCTTCGTCCTCCTCGTCGCTCATTCCCCACGTGCAGCTTACGAACGCCTTTTGATCATCCCGTTTGGGACACTTACTAATAAAGTGGTTTGGGTCCCCACATTTAAAGCAAGTACGATCATCTTTTGTCTTCTCGTCCTCTTTGCTTTTCCAAAGCCTTTCTTATCGTCATACGGTTGTTTGATGTATCTTCCTTCCTTCTAAAGAACTTTTAAAGTCCTTACCGTCATAAGCGCACTCTCGTCGTCACTACTCAAGAGGAGTTCTCTTCATCGCTTGAAGCCTTTTTGGCTTTATAGGCAAGAGATTTGTGTTTCTCTTTCACCTTTGAGGCGTCCGAGTCTTTTAAGTTGCCTATGAGTTCATCAAGAGTGAGGATTGTCAAATCTTTTGACTCTTCGATCGCCGTCACCTTAGATCTCCACTTCGATGGAAGTGCCCTTAGATATCTCCTAACATGGTTACGGCTAGAAAAAGATTCATCAAGTGCTTGTAAAGATGTAATAATAGTATTAAAGTTAGCAAATAAATGATCTATAGTTTCCTCATCCAATATTGAAAATTGTTCATATTGTTGAACAAATAAATCAATTTTGTTATTTTTAACTTGTTGATTACCTTGATGAGTTACAACTAAAGAATTCCAAATTTCTTTAGAGGTTTTAAGCATAGAAATTCTTTCAATTCCTTTTCGGTAAAGCATTATATATAACCATTTTAGCTTCACTATTTTTAGAAAGCTTTTCTTCATTTCATCATTTAGTTTATCATGAGGTATGTTAACTAAATTCCTTTATCATCTTTTGAGGTAGCCTCAAAATCGCCTTCAACAATAATGTACCAAAGATCATTATCTTTAGACTTCACATACGTTTCGAATCTATTTTTCCAATATATAAAACCATTAGTTTCAAGTAGTGGTGGTCGTTGCATAGATTGCCCTTCCTTATAATTTTCAGAACCCATAGTGATCGAAAAGTTTTTAAAATACAATTTTACTTTAAACTTTTATAAACTTAGCTCTTGATGCCAATTGTGTAAAACTAGAAGGGGGGGTTGAATAGTTTTGCCGATTTTAATTTAGTTTCAAAAACTTTAGATTCGTTAATATGTGAGATCTTATGGATGTAGAGAAAGTATAGATCTAATGATAAAGCAAGTAAATAAAGTAAAGGAAAGGGATAGAAATGACACAACCGATGTATAGTGGTTCGGCTACAAGGACACCTTCCTTGCCCTACTCCTCTCCCCGAGTCACCTACTCGAGAGTTCAAGAACTATGTCAATAAACTCCTTCACTTGGCGGAGAAGTCTTCACAACGTTGCTTAACCTTTTTCCGGTACAAAGCTAGATACCGAGTCCGTAACACGGTGGACCAAACCAACACGACTATTACACAACAAATATGTGAAATATCAAATACAAGATCTTTGCTACAGAAATCTTGCGGAGTGACAAATCAATCAAGGACCCCTTGCTTGGATGACTTTTAGAATGCTCGTGATCTCGCCTTAGAGAAGGACCTATATGAGAATCACAATAGAAAGAAAGAAGAACAACTCTCTAGATCAAGTTATCTATATGTTTGAAGAGAATAAGAGTGTTTGAAAGATTTAGTAAGAACAGGGGTGAGTTGGAATGAAGAAATGGCTCTCTATTTATAGGCAATTTCTTCCACTGTTCCCCGGATCCCACGGATCCCTCCCACTGGGATCCGTCTAGTGTAATCCTAGGGATCCGTGGGACGCCCTCTTGCCCATGGGTTTTTGGTTATGGGTCATGGGTTATGGGTTGGTCCATGGGTTTTCCTTAGATTCAATGTATCTAAAGTATACATTGTATCTAGCCAACTTGGGTATGGGTTATGATCCATGGGTTATGGTCCATGGGTTATGGTTTTTACCCATCCTAATAAACTATTACAACAAATAATTAATTACAACATATTTGTATTAAAATGGCTATATGTAAATGCTTTACAATAATGACATGTATCCTTATAAATGTACTTAAGATAACATTATATTTGTTATCAACAAAACACAAAGAGATCGCAAAATATTAATAAACGTTTTTACGGTTTATTTGTATTAACACATCGGTAAACGAGACACTTATAAATATTAAAACCTGATCCGTAAAACCTGCATCAAGTCTTTGGCACCGTTGTCGTGGAGTTATATTAGATTTTCGTTATGTATTTCATTTTTGTTTTGTTTTGAATTTTCTCAATTCCTCATGATTTCTTTTCAAGTTTCAGGTACCATGGAAGTTGTTAACAGTGATGACCTTACTCTTGAGTAATATTTGGCGTTGACAAGGGAAGAATAAGGGTCGGGGCTCGTAAGGGCGGCAATTGGAGCTAATGTCCATTTTGAGATTAAAGAGCAGTTTATGAGGGAGCTACGTGCTAACCCTTTCTTGGGAAACAGGGACGAAGATGCGTATGAACAAGTTGAGAATGTCTTGTACATCGCAAGCCTTTTAACATTCCCGTGTTTCTCATGACGCTATGTTACGAGTGTTCCCATTACTCTTACCGGGAGAGCAAGAAGATGGATTAAAAGATCGCCTGTCAGGCGCTTGATACATGGGCTCTCCTAAAAAGCACTTCATCCAAAGATATTGTCCTCCTTTGAAGATATCTAATCACTCATGGAAATCCATAATTTCAAACAAGATGATGATGAAACATTGTATCAAGCTTGGGATAGATACAACAATCTCCTCTACAAGTGTCCAACTCATGACCTGAACAACCAGCAAAAGGTCAACATCTTTTACAAAGGTATCAACGTGACTACAAGACAGATGCTAGACTACCAAGGACCAATTCCGAGCATGACTCCTACTCTCGCCATTAAAGCCATCCAAAAAATGACCGATCATTCCCAAAAGTGGCACGATGGAGGAAGCCAGAGAAGCATAGGCGGAAATCTTGATGGAATTGCCGCCATCACTAGAAAAATTGAAAATATTGGTCGGTACATGCTCAAGCTCGTAGAATGTGTTCATGCTATCCAAGTAGGTTGTGAAACCCATCGGGGGCATCTTACCAAAATTGTCCTCTAACGACGAAGATAGCAATTTTTGGATATTTCAAGCCGACTTTTTTATCGTATTGGACAAGAAATATAAGATATTACTATATTAGCCCTAGTTTTAACTCGACGGTTCTTTAATTATTAGAAAAATATATAGTTTTGGTAAATAAAGTGTTTTATTTTTTGTTCGAAGAATCGTGTGGTTCAAGTCAATAGACATATTAGTATAATTTTATTATGGGAAAATGATGCAAATAGACCGGCTACGAGGTTAGTCACTTTCCGAACCACTTTTATTTTTTATTTGAAAATGGACCGAGGGCAACCGTCATTGGGCAACTCATCGACATTGTGACAAGTGTCCTGTGATGTGTAAGGTATTGTTTTTTGGGCAACTAAAAAGCTACTGGGCAACCTTATATTTTTAAAAGGGTTTTATCGTCATTTTACGTTAGACAAAAAATTACACATTTGAATAGTAAAAGTACAGTGGATTTATATTAAAATCCAAAAGTCATCGACCAAAAAACACCCATAGTTACCGCTTTTCTATTTTTGCTTCTCGCACAAAAGCATTCTTACTTACAGATTATTTTCACAAATCAAACCGCCTTCTTCGTCCACCTCTCTTCCTTGTAACGCCGCTTATGTCACCATCTTTAAAGCTACAGTGTTGATTGCAAACCACATTCGATTGATCAAGTTTTAAAAAAAAATTCCCAAGTATGGTACGTAAATATTCTTCTCGTTGTTTATTACATATGATTATTTCCAATTGGTTCTGTGTTATAATAAATCCTTTTTGTTATTCGATTAATACCTATGTTAGATAGGTGTTAATTCCATTTTATAATCCATTGCTCTTTTTTATGTGTATCTGATTCGTAATTATGTAGGGTATGATACCTTAGAAGTTGTTAGTTAAGTATGTAACATTACTTGGTTCATTAAAAAAATATTGTGGCAGTTTCTAGACTAATAAGGAGTGGTTTATATGCATCATCTATGCAATTGTTTACGACGTTGGTATAGATTCCTTCTATGGCCTGAATTATTATTGGTTTTTGTTGACCCTTTTTAGGACTATGAAGCTAAGTTAATCATTACGAGTAAACTGAACTACTTTTCGTAATTATGTAGGGTAAAATACATCTGTCTGCTTACACGCTCTTCTACAGCTTGTTTAGAGGCTTCTTCCCCTTTGCCCTTTCCTTTTATTTAGCAATTTCTTTAGCATTTACTTCCATATGTAATCTTTTAGCAATTTTTTCATCAAAAGCTATCTGCTCCTCTCGTACTTTCAAACACCAAAGTTGGATCGCAATCCTTTATCCTTTCCAATATCGGCCAAGAACTACATCTTTCGCATTGTGTTCACCAATGTTTAGACTCTTAGCAATAGTTCTAGGTGCGGATAGGGTAGATTGCTTTTGGTTGACCTATTGTATGGCAATCTCATTGTCGCCTCTTTTGGTTTTGGTTTTGGTGTTGGTGTTATTGTTGTGGTTATAATTGTAGCGGTGGTTGCCTCTGCCGGGAAACGCCTAAACCGGCAGCTGGGTAGAATAATAGCAAAGAAGGGTTATCGCAATACTAGCGATGGATGCAAAGAATACCGCAAGGGTTGTCCGCACCCTTCATTCTCCTTTTCTTCAACTACGCCTTTAAAGAATCATCTATTACGGTTCTTTACCTTCCATGTGAGCCACACTTAAAAACACACACAAACTCTAATAAAAACCGCCTCGGATAGTAAGCGCATCTCCGTTATCTCCGTCTCTCTCCGCCATCTATTTTCAAATTGAATCAAGCGTTGTTTATCTCCATCGTTGACTCGGTATTGACTGTAATTTCTTTTTTATTGAATCGATTCGCTTTTTAACAACTTTTATCCGGCGTTGACTATCTCATGTGAATATGTTAATTGAATTTCATATTTATTTTTTTCACATGTGAAGATGTTAATTGATTTATTAGATAGTGTTTGTTTGTTACTTTTGACTATCTCATTATATGTTTTTTTTTATTACATATCTATTTTTGCAATGATATCATAAAATCATAACATAAAATTTGATGCAGTAATCTAGTACCTTGTTAATTAGATAAATACTTATTACCTTACATACCAAATAAGTCCAAAATAGCACATTCTTAAACATATACAAAACACATTCATAATCCTAAAAATCATCAGCATCAGCTGCAACTTCTTTGAGTATGTTGATAAGCTTTTTGGCACATTCAACCATCTCTTGATACTTAGCTTTGACAACAACATTATGATCTTTCAAATTCTTAAAACTGGTTTTCATCTCTTCATACTTCGCTTCAGCATCAGCAGTATAATCTTTGTAGATCTTAAATTCAGCTATCGCCTCCTCACACGTTGCTTCCAAATTAGCATTGTCATCTTCGATCCTCTTGAAATGCGCTTTCATATCGTCATACTCATATTCATACTCTGGAAGTTGTTCAATCATTCTCTTCCTCTTATCAATCAGCTCTTGTTTCTCTCTAAAATTTCCTTCTATTGGGAAAGTCTTTCCCGGCTCACAAGCAATTACCATTCTCTTGAAACGGTCTATCATGTCTTTAAATAAAGAATCGTGCACATTAGTACAATTCGGAGTGCATGTACCATCTTGACACAAAGAACACAACATTTCGTAAATGATTGTGATGATTGATAATCTAATTGATCTAAATTTTAATTGACTAAAATATCACAATAGAAGTGAAAGGTAAATTTCACAAATGAAATGGTGTTTTTAGTTTTTGTATAGACAGCTGTATTATTTGTTGACAATTTGAATTGGTGTATAGTATGAATAATCCAAAGTAACTGTAAGAATTGGTGTTTGCAAATGGGTTTTTTGTGGTCACTAAGAGTTAGAGTAGCAGAGGGCCTCCGCATTTTACTTTTTGACTTTTTGTGAACTCTAGCATTTGGCTATTTTTTTCAATTGCTTAAAGGTAAGGATGTCGCTTGTTTCTTGAGAAATGGTTTTGTATTTTAAATCAATTTAATAATCTTCAACAAGCAACATCCACACATTCCTCGAAGATGAGCAATGCATCAAATCATAAAAGACTTGATGCATTGAATACAATTAAATGGTTGAGGTAAAAGCTTTTGCAAAACCAACTACTCCATCGCAAAAGCTTTTGCAATAACTTTTGCATATTTAATGTTGGGTGTAAAATGAAAGTTTAATAAATACAAAAGGTTTTTGACAATAGCTTCAAACGCTTGAAGTTTTACAAGTGTTTTTGTAAAAAGTGTTCTTCAAAGTTATTGCCACAATGGAACATGTCATTTGAATATCTTATTAGAATAGTAAAAAGTCTTTCATCAAGTTGCCATTGCGGATGCTTACCCTGGGTGACTTTCATCGAAGAATCCAAATAAAAAAGTCATTGTCCTTTTCTTCTTTTTTTATAAACAAATCCAGGTTTGTTGTACTCGCTTGTACTTTGTTACCTTATTCATTCATATATTTATAGAGTACATGAATATAAATAACTCGTGGCACTTTTATATTTTATATTCAATTATTAAATATTTATTTAATTAAAAGTTATTGAAATTGTTATTAGGGTTTATGTTTTATAGGACATGGCGGAAACCAAAGAAGTCATATTTAAAGTTCACCACAATGGAAATTTGAATTTCACCACTCCGATATGTTGGCGGTCGCCTAGTCGATGTCCGTGTGTTTTAGCTCTACCGTGGTTGCATTTACAGTGGTGCTTGATCATGTTTTCAATGATATTGAGGGGAAATGGCTTTATTTTATGGTGCACCAAATAAGGCACTCGAAGATGGTTTAACATTGTTGCACACAGATAATGACGCTCGACGAATGTATGACCTTATGGATGAGAATGGATCCATGGACGCCTACATTATGCACAAGCTACGTGCTTTGTCACAATTTTATTTCAAAAACATGGTATGGCGGGAAGAGGACGCTGCATGCGGTGCGGTAGTGCAACACCTTTCAAAGAATGAAGCTAACAAAGCGTGTTTCTATCATTTAAAACCGAAAGAGGGTTCGAGATCATAGAACAAAAGGGCTAGTGCACAAGGAAATGAAAGAATGTTGCAACAAAATCACTCACACATTTCTTTTAGCCAATAACAATAAGGTTACAACCAATCATATCGCAACACAACACAACACATGCCTTTGATGCATGGTTCCAATTATGAATGTTTGTTGCCTTTAAAAATAATTATGAGTTTATGCCGCCAACCATGCGATAGTGCTTCTATGGGAAACTTAGTGTCGTTAGGTTTATGTCATAAGTCTATCCTTTATGATCATATGGTTAAGAATTATGGTTGTCTCGATCGCATAACAAGTATTGCCCAATTATGGCATTTAGTTGCCAGATTGCAAATTGACGGTGGCCGAGGTTCAAATGAAATTGCCCAATAACATAAACTTGATTGTCGAATTTTCCTGCCTAGATAGTAGATGACAATAACGGCTATGGCTTTGTTGATTAGAATAAAGACAATTGGGGATAAATACGCCCAAAATACTAACAACTGCTACAAGAGTTAAAAAGTTGTTTTGAAAGTACAAATTAATTTTGATTCAATTGGGGATAAAAAATAGAGTTACAACTGCTAGGGCAAAACATAGTTTAGACCCACATTGCATCATAATTCGCAACACCCAACAACTGCTGTAATCAATTTCGAAATAAACATCAATGGTGCCCAACTCTTCGCTACAACTCACAACATGGTTATGCTTTTGGAAGAACCAAAGGAGGCTACGTGGTTTGAACAAATTCTCAATTATGTGCATATGTGAATACGCAACCATCGCTAAGGCTTTACCCAACCATCGCTAGTGTCACCGAAACCATCGCTAGTGTCGACGCAAATATCAACTTTGTTTCTGTTTTCCAAATGACTAGTTGAAGTTCAAATTTTAAAAGTGAAATTTAAAGCGCCGATATAGCAAACTTTCAGTACAAAAAAGGATAATAAACCGATAAATTCAAACTGTTTGTAATTACGGATAAGGCTTATCCAAATACCAAAAAAGGAGAGAAAATCTGCAAGTAAATATTCATGTACCATCCATAGAAATTTTATGACAAATCCAGCAGGAAAAATAGATGCCCAGGGTAGGAGCCTAGGCACGTGCCTACCCATAAATCAAGAATGAAAATTAATGATACCGCTGCAAGAATAAGAAAACCTCGCTATAAATACGCGAGGTAAATAAAGGAAAGCACATAAAAAACAAAATCAACCATTCCTCCACCAACAAAAAACACCAAAGAGAAGTTGAAGATGTTAACAACCTGTTGCCCACGCACCACCGGTTCCAAAAGCCCATACATAGCCTAAACCTTTACCCCAAAACAAAAACATAAGCGCAGCGATGTCATTACAACGGAAACATGTTCTAAATGACCACTAATAACAAATAGTCATTTTAAGACGACTAAATTGACCCATCTCACGACCATTCACAACATTCCTTCAACCAAAACCCGTGTCCTTTGAGGTTTGTGGAAGCTCGCCTGCACCATATGGCGTACTAAAGGTGGGAGTTTAAACCGATTAGAATCTCATTAGCTATTTGGGATGTTCAAAGTTCGGGCAGTTCCTTCTTAACCTCGCTCTTCCCGAGCGGAAGAATGAAGTATATCATGGGTATTGGGTCGAAGGAGTGATCAAATGTGCAAAGAGAGGCGTGAAAATTATGGTCTCAAATCCGCTGATTGTAGCCCGCCCCGAGCAAGTGTTTGTCTACCAATCTCGCAGATCGTTGGATAGATCGGGTTAAAGGTAAAAATGACGAGCTTATGGTGCCGGGATAAAATAAAGAGCAAGACATAAAGAATTCACAAAAATCCCATGCTAACGTGTAGGGGATGATTGGTGTATTTTGTGACGCCTCTCCCACCCAATTCAAACCTATCACGCCGAGATGGATTTTTTGTGAATTCTTTATGTGGTTCTACCATTGCTCTAAAAATAAAAGTTGCGCGGATGGAGAAGCAACCCCACTAAAAAGCTCTTCCAAAGATCACGCAGAAGGCGGATTTACACGGAAACCCCTTGAGAGGCCTATCGAACTTGTCGTGAATCCCATGGAAAATACGGCCGCCCCACGAGGAAGTAAGCCACGGAAATCCTTCAAGAAATGATAGCAAACAAGAAGGATTCCACCTCACAAGAGAGGAGGCAAAATACCAACACCGTGAAGTCGCGTACCAATCGCTAATGTAGTTTTTCACCGCTAGTATGATTGTGTTGGTTTAATATGTAACATTCTAGAATTTCTTGGGTAGAATGTTTTGTTTTAGATAAGTATAAGTATAATTATCCTAGAGTACATAATGTATATTGTAAAGGACCCTTAGCCTATAAAAGGAGGTCCTAGGCTAGAGTTTGATATAACTTTTGTCATATTTACAATGATAGACTTCAAGGTTGTAATCGCTTAATACTATTCGAGTATTCGTGTATTAATAATATATCCGGTGTTTTGTAGACCATAACTTATTGTAAAACATCAACATCTTCACTTTGACGTAAGCACATAACGCCAAAGTTATTAGATGTAGAGTGAGTTGATTATTTTGAGGTTTACGACTTTTCTAAACGCCAAAAATGGTACAATGCTTTTATGCTTGATCACTTAAATTAAATATCTCTGTAATTATAAAATGAATCGGTTGTATATTAACAAGCGATAGTTAATTTTACTACTCATAGTTATTCGACTACCGCTAGTAAACTTAATAGGTTATATACTTACAACCGCTAGTATTATACGCACAACTCGCTAGTTATTCTAACAAATGCTAGTGATAGAAGTTGCCTCACGTACACAGCTTAGTTGCCAAATTGATATTTGGAAACAACCGCTAGTTAGCGAATGAAATAAAATGGATAATGGCATACTACATATTACAATTACTACATAATTATAAGTTTAATGGTTACATATTATATAACCCCTTGATAAAATGTACACACCAAACTTTCGGTACAACAAATTTAATTGACATAGGGTATTCAACCCATACATAAAACTACAACCACTAGAACAATTTTACAACGGTCGTGATGGAAGATCGGGAGTTTCAACAGACTTCCTAGAACTCCCAATTCTTCTTGATATTATCATAACCATCGTCCATCAAATCACCGCCCCGATATACATTTTCTTTAACGACGTGGAACAAGCAAGTATAAACTTTATTATGTGTAATTCATTTTGTGATCTAGGAAAGGATTGAAAATCACAATCGAATCGCCCATGGCTAAATGTGGTTGTGTCTAAATCTAATGAACGTTGTGCTAAAGGTAAAACACTAAGCGTTGTGCGCACTGGAAAATCAAATAGTATTGAGATACAAAAACATGCCGCCATTTAATGTTTATTTGATACATATGAAATAAAGTATTACACTTACCGGTTTCCAAGATTTTCAAGTTTGGAGATGCGCGAATCATTCGGACGATGAGTGACACGATAATGCCTCGCCAAAATCAATTCCTTTTAGATTCGGATTAACGAGGGATACAAACGGCAAAGAGACATTCATCCTGAATTACCATCACACATCAACTACAACAGTCGACTTTTTGGTTTGTTTCAAAGATTAAATGTCGTTAGAGTTACATATATTTAACATTGTAAAATTAGAAGTGTAAATCTCAAAATGGTCTTACTGCAATAGTCAAAATCCAATATAAGGGTCTCAAGAGATGGAAGTCTTGTCAGGTGAAAGATATTGGATGCTATGATTGTCGTGAAAGCATTCGAAATACCGAATGACAAATGTAACTTCTTCAAATTCATAAGACTTGCAAGATTCCATAGTTTCATCCCGTTTGTATGATAAGGTTTTAAAATGTACCTTTTTGAGGGGTCGTTTAAGCCTTTATTTGATCACTTTTGTATCCGTTATTACTTAATATCGCCTTTTCACTTTTAGGTATCTTGAAGGCAAAATCTGGAATGACACTTATTTGAATGAAAAGGCGCGAATATAATGAAGAAAATGGCCAAAGTCAAGAATCGAGACACTCGTAAAAGGGAACCGGTGGTGACGACATCAGGCCCAACTAGTGATGCCGCCGACAACTTTTGTGACGGCTCAAGAGCTAAATTGCTCATTTACAAGTGACGGCTTAAGGTTTTAAAAGAGTAGAGCATCGCAACTCGACGCCTAGATTTGATCCGCACGACGCCGAGATCGAGGGGACGGCGCCACAAGAATAAGGTGACGCCGTCGCAAGACTAACGTGCCAAGATAAAACCCTAATAACGGCGACCACTCGGTCATTAAATCAAAGGGTGACGCCACATGTAATCTTATATATAGAATCCGAATTTTTAGTTTTCGTTGTTTAGTCTTTTGGAGTAAAACATAAACCGAACCAAGGCTGTCTTGTACAAGATTTTAGGGTTATATACCCTATCTTACATCAAGATAAGTGTTTTACTTCATTAATTCAATTATGTCTTCAATTAATTGTGTGTATGCTTGCATGTTTCCCATGTCCGGCTAATTTACTTGTGTGTTTGCTTAGGGAATATGAAACTTAATTATTAAATATTGATTGGTTGTCTCTTATCTTAATTGTTAATGATCTAGTATTGTGATAGATCATCCATTGTGTAGTTAATGCTTGATTAATCTTTGTGAACCTTAGCTTATAGTACCTAGAGTCATTGTAGGCTAAACCATCCGAAGAGTACCTTAGTGTTAACTTTATAAATCCTAGAGATTTTTTCAAAGAGTTAGGGATAAACGCATACCCTATGACTTTAGACACAACGCGATTAAGAATAAGGACGTGATAATTCAACCATCAATAGGAGATAATAAGGAGTAATAAAACCTAAGTAAACACATCTTTAAATCATCATACGAAAGCACACAATAATTAGACATAGACTACATACACCACTAGATTAGATAATTAGATGAGTAGAGTAATCAGAAATACCAACCCCAAATCCAATACCCCGAGATTCGTACCTTTCTATTTCTTAAAAACATAAAAGATAAAAATAATCTTCTCAACCCCAACCATAGCGTAGTAACTTCTCACTAGCATTCCTATTCCCTAGAGAATGATATCAATTCCGTGGCTTACCCTAATACTACACTACAACGATTAGGTTCAACGCCTAGGGTGTTGAAAACTTGCTCGACGAAAAGGAAGTTCCTTTGACCCCGAACGACGCGTGTAGTGTTATCAAGTTTTTGGCGCCGATGCCAGGGAATAGAATAGCTAGTTAGGAGTCCACCTCGTTTAGGTTTCCTTGCTTGATTCCTATCAAGTAAGCTTTTTTTTCCAATTTTTAGCTTTCTAATAGTCTATCACCCTTCTTTGTGACTTTTGTTAGTAATCCCATCGCTTTTCATCATGGAAGGTGATAACCAACCACCATTCATCAACCTACCACCAAATGACCCGCCAAGAGGCCGGACTCTTGGTGAATACTCGAGACCAAGCCACCTAGGCTATAGGAACACCATTGAGCTTCCCCGACCAAGCCCAAACTCGACCCTTCGATCCGACACCATCCGGTTGGTGCAAAACGGATGTGCATTCCATGGACTTCGCTCCAAGATCCTAATCGACATCTTAAGGATTTCCTAAAATTGTCGATTCCATCGACCTCGATGTTAGTACTGGAGACCACGCATCTGCCTCTTCCAATTCTCTCTACGGACCAAGCTAGTAATTGGCTTGAGCAAATTCCGCTGCTCCATCTCAAGTCGATGATCTCACCTCTCGCTTCCTTGCTCAATTTTCCCCACCGGGGAGAACCACTAAGCTTAGGAATGATATCTTGATGTTCCAACAACGTCAAGGTGAATCTCTCTATGAAGCATGGACTCGATTCAAGGACTTACTCCACAAAGTCCCTTATCACGGCATTGATCTTTGGATCCAAGTCCAACTCTTCTATGATCATTTCAACTTCCCCACCAATCGATCCATTGACCAAGCGGCCGGTGGAAAACTTAGTGATCTCACCGCGGAAGAATCATGGGGTATAATAGAGGACCTTGCTCTCTATGACAAAGAAAGTTGGAATGACCCCCGTGAGTTGCCCAAAACCGTTAAGGTAATCTCCTTGCCTCCCATTGACTCACAACCTTCCGACCGTAGGATGCTTGAGCTTGAAGATCAAGTTAAATTCCTAATGAGTTCCTACGAAAATCCTAAGTCTTCACACCATGTGAACAAAGTTTCTTCCTCATGTGAGCCGTGTAGTGATCCTCATAACACATGTACTTGCACCAGATTCCCCGAACAAGCTTCCGTTGACTACGCATCCTCGCGTACTAATGGAATGGGAGGAAGATCCCCTACAACACCCGAACCTAGGACTTTTAATGACGCCTGAGAAGCATGGAAGGGCAAGCCCGACTTTTATTGGGGACAAACCAAAGAGTTCACATCCAATGATTTCTCATGGCCCCCATCTCACGGTCCTAACCAACCAAACATTGAGGGGATGTTACAACACCTAGTCGCATCCCAAGAAGCTCAAATAGCTAAGCTCTCGGACCGTTTTAACCAACAACAAGCCGAGATGGATAGGAAGATAGATAACCTCTTAAAAGCCATGACCAATAGTGATAGGAAGGTTAATGCTATCTCAACTCCCGAAACTTCCGATGTAGATTAAGGACCCAAGTAAGCTAGCTAAGCACGCTCGATTGTCAATACCATCATCTTAGTGAAACATGATAGAACAAATGACGAAGCGAACCATGAAAGCGATACTTGAGGTCATTGAAACACCGAGGAATGAAACAACCGAGGAAGTAGACAATGACTATTTCAATAAGTTACCTATGGAAGAAGAACTATCTCGCCACCCTCACTTAGTGTGTGACCTCCGGCACATGTATGTTAGGAAAAGCCCTAGGATCAAGTTTGGGAACCCTTGGAATCTTAACATACCATGTTGCATAGACACCTTTTTCGTGGCAAAGGCCTACATTGACATAAGTCCCCAATAAACATAATGACTAGCACCTACTATAATTGGGTCATGAAGAAGCATATCCCAACTAGGCAAGATCCGTATAATCCTAGGGTTAGTTGAAATTTTCTTGGTAGAGTTCGTGATTGCCCGCTTATGTAGGTAATTTCACGCTTTCCTCACATTTCATAATAGTGGATGATATTAAATACGCCATAGATCCTAGTTTGTCCCATCGTTATTCTAGGAAACCTTTCATAGACAAAGACCGGATGACTTATGATCCATCGTTAGGAATAGTGCGCTTCAAGGATGAGACCGATGACTTAGCCTACCAAATACCGCTTAAGATTGAGAAATTTCATCACTCTCAATGATGAAAAGGAACTTAAACTATCGGGTCTACTATAGGAATGAGAAGGATAAGGAGAAAGGAGTGGATTATGTTATGGCTAAGATTTGCGGTTTCTAGGGATTGTTTGAACTTAGGACCGAATATAGAACTGAGTGGGAGAGACGAACTCTTAGAAAGGTGCATTATAGGGCACTTTTACAACATGGAATCACCCACTAGAGACCGTCATGAGGAAGAAGGTGACTGGTAATGAAGTCACGTGGGGGCACGACTTCGAGTCTAGCTACAAGACTCATAAATAAAGAAAAAGCGCTTCGTGAGGCAACCCATGCTTAATTGTTTGCTTGTTTGTGTCGTGTATCTTTTTCTGATTGTTTATTCTCATGTTTAAATTTGTAAAAATGCTTTATTTTGTCTTTAACCTCGTCTTAATTACATATAAAGGTATTTTACATAAGGGATAAGTGTAGGGAGGATTACACACGTTTTCAAAAGAAATGTAAACATAAGAATTACAATTAATTAAAATATATACATGTGTGTTTGTTCGAGTCAAATGCTTGTATCGAGTCATAATGGATGTTTTGCGGTGAAATTTTTCCGATTCTAAAGATGTAAATTTTCGTAAAATGAGACCAATTTTTGTCAGGATAACTTGGCGCGAGATCGCAACCGACGGCCGTGAAGGAGCAAAACAACTCGATTACTTTTCTCATTTTCTCGAGCTACTTATAAATTTTTGGAATTTTACAGTCTTAATTTTCTAGAAATTTGTGAAACATCCATTCCACAAGCATTATATCCTAGTTTAGTAGAGTCCTATATATTGTTACCACCGATTTTACGCGAAGGTTTCGTTTGTTTTCTTCAAGTGTGCGGTTTAATTTACCAAGAAGAAGATACATAAGATGAGAAGGAGCTTTTCACGCAAATGTTCTTCTTGAAGAAAGATGTAACCACCACTTTACACGGATCCTACCGAGCTAATCGTGGGAGTATTAGTTTCTTTTGCTTTTAATTACCTTCCGTTATCATAACTTTGATACTTTGGGAACATTGGGGACAATGTTCTGCTTTAGTTGTAGGAGGAAAATAAAGCGGAACTTTGAAACTATGCTTATCCTTGACTATTTGCTTTGTCTAATTGCATTTGCGTAATAAACCATGAGAAAATGTCGGTTAGGGTAATTTTGGCACCAAATTTAAAATTTTCATGACATATAAGAGTGGGCCATTAGTCTTAATAAAGCGCCTCATGGATATGAAGTTATATGACTAGCACAAAACCCTTACCACTTAAATTCCACCCAAAATGTGAGGGACCCCCTTAGATTAATAGGAATTAAAGCATTCATCTTTAATGCTTAGAGGTGAACCGGTAGTAAATAGATTCTAGAACTTGTTTTGTGATGCATCCCAGATCGCTAGTAAGACTACACTTGTGTAGTTAGGAATAACTAAATGATAAGAGGCATTAGGATAACCCTTGTTTGATACTGTAATATAATTACTTCTTCCACATCGGTTGAGTAATTCCCCACACCCTTGTGTTGTACTCATCTTTAGTACACGATACCCTAGTTAACCCCTCGAGCCTATTCTTTTCGCGTTCTCGTGATGTTTCGATTTCGAATATCAATGAAGAGCATTGTTTACACCAGCACCCCAAATGTACACCCAAATCGCCTTAGCCTACCTTGTATGCACTCACTTTAGTGCATTATTGTTATCACACTAAACCCTTAGTTCAATTATCTAGTTGCTTGCATAAGTTGCTAAAGTCGAGTCATATCCTTTGTACACGCTTTGGGACGATTGGGACTCATGGGAAAAGTTATATTTTATGAGATGACGGAAGGAACGTTAAATTCAAATTCCCTTTATTTGCATAATAATGTACTCCAAGTGTTTTGATCTTTTCAATTCGGGTCATATTAGTGTTAGAGTAATAAAACTCAAGTATATGGATGTGCCTATAAATCCCTATCATTTTAATGTTATCATAGAAGATGGTAGAGTAAAAGTGTATGGAAAAAATCAAAAAAAATAAGAAAAAGAAAAAGAAAAATAAAATAAATAGAGTGTTAAAAAAAAAAAAAAAAAAAAAAAAAAAAACCTAAAAAAACCCACCACCATCCTACATCTATTTTTAAATTTATGTTTGTTTATTTCAATTATCTAGAGTTTAGAGTGTCGAGCCTTGGCTTAGCAATGCCATTCTTCGCATGCTTGTAACATAAAGATTTTTGACTCTGCCACCACTAAATAGCCTATCCACCAAACCCTTTGTTTCCCTACCGTAAACCTATCATTACAACCCTTTAAAGACCTCTTGGATAGTCTTTCCTGGGTGCTTACGCAAAGCGATGAAGGTTTGATCTAGTCTCAAGCCTATGGTAATCTATGTACTAGGACCGGTTAATGAGTGTTTATCTTCCATTTCCAACTTGTTATATTTCATATACACCGAGAGATGTGAGTATCCAAACACCCCATGTGAGGTGCTAGTATGTAATTTCCGAGCTTGTTATGACTTTAGGGGCTTATATGTGTTGTGAATCGTTCTAAACTAATGCTTCATGACCTCTAACTTATAAATTGATTGGAAGCACATTTGCTTGAGGACAAGCAAGTACCAAGTGTAGGGATATTTGATAAGGTTTTAAAATGTACCTTTTGAGGGTCGTTTAAGCCTTTATTTAATCACTTTTGTATCCTTTATTACTTAATATCGTTCCTTTTCACTTTTTAGGTATCTTGAAGGAAAATGCTGGAATGACACTGACCGGACGAAAAGGTGCGAATATACGAAGAAAATGGCCAAAGTCAAGAATCGAGACATTCAAAATTGCTGGAACGAAGGTGACGCGTTAGGCATTAACTAGTGACGCCGTCGGACAACTTTTGTGACGGCTCAGAGCCAAATTGCTCATTTACAAGTGACTTTAGGTTTTAAAAGAGTAGGCGTCGCAACTCGGACTTGCTTAGATTTGATCCGACGGCGCCGAGATCAAGGGGCGGTGTCATAAGCATTAGGTGGCGTCGTCGCAAGACTAACGTGGCCAAGACGAAACCCTAATAACGCGACCGACGGCGTCATAAATCAAAGGTGACTCCGTCGCATGTGTAATCTTATATATAGAATCCGAATTTTTAGTTTTCGGTGTGTAGTTTTTTGAGTAAAACCTAAACCGAACAAAGGTCTGTCTTGTGCATGTATTTTAGTGTTCTATACCCCATCTTACATCAAGATAAGTGTTTTACTTCATTAATTCAATTATGTCTTCAATTAATTGTGTGTATGCTTGCATGTTTCCATGTCCAGCTAATTTACTTGTGTGTTTGCTTAGGAATATGAAACTTAATTATTAAATATTGATTGGTTGTCTCTTATCTTAATTGTTAATGATCTAGTATTGCGATAGATCATCCGTTGTGTAGTTAATACTTGATTAATCTTTGTGACCTTAGCTTATAGTACCTAGAGTCATTGTAGGCTAAACCATCCAAGAGTACCTTAGTGTTAAGTTTATAAATCCTAGAGATTTTGTAGGCAATAACCTTTGGTAGTTTCAAAGAGTTAGGATAAGCATACCCTACGACTTTAGACACACAACTCGATTAAGAATAAGGGCGTGACAATTCAACCATCAATAGGAGATAATTAAGGAGTAATAAAACCTAAGTAAACACATCTTTAAATCATCATACGAGCACAATATTTAGACATAGACCTACATACACCACTAGATTAGATAATTAGGCGAGTAGAGTAATCGATAGAAATACCAACCCCCAAATCCAATACCCCAAGATTCGTACCTTTCTATTTCTTAAAAACATAAAAAGATAAAAATAATCTTCCTCAACCCCAAACTTAGCGTAGTAACTTCTCACTAGCATTCTTATTCCCCTAGAGAACGATATCAATTCCGTGGTTTACCCTAATACTACACTACAACGATTAGGTTCACTTGCCTAGGGTGTTGAAAAACTTGTTCGACTAAAAGGAAGTTCCTTGACCCAACGACGTGTAAGCGTTATCATTGTACTCAACATCCAATCTAAGAGACTCAGTGTGGACAACCAAAGAATTAAATCCCAACCTGCAGGTTAGAAATTTGACTAAACACAATTCTAAGCTAAGTAAATTTGAAAAAGTAGTGAAAAACACCAAACTAGGAAAATCACAACAATGAATTTCAAGATGTTTCAATTCAATACGCTGTAAAGTTGGGTTGGCAATGTAACGGTTGTCCATACCGCTTCTAATTGTCATGTCCTCAATTCCTTGCGGTGCAAAAACATAAGCCAATCACGAATCTTTTCATAATTCAAGTCTTCCATTCCAGACAACGGTTTGGGATCTGAGAGAAGACAAAATTTTTATGGACTCGTAAGTGATTTAAAAGTCTAGTAACATGCCTCCATCAAACTTATATATTAAATAATAAAAGAAATCCTCATCAATTATGACTTGGTGAGCAAGGTCCACTTAAACCTCCGGTTGTAGATAAAATAGAGGTGCTCACCGCTTTTTTATTGGCAACCGATTCAAAATGTTACCGATCATCAGATACGGCATGTTGCTAATATAATCTCTCATACCGGTGATAACATTAGCTTGAAGCGACATGGTTTTCAAGGAAATTTTGTTGGTTTTTTAATTCTCGACGTGAGGCTTTGGATGAGGTTGTTGATTTGCAATTGATGGTCGAACAAGGGTGTGTTATTATGATCATTAAATGTGGTTGTTGGGTTGGTTCATTGATTCGCGCCCAAGATACAAGCTTTTCAAATTTGGTCCGTAAAATATTACGAAATGGTATATTTTAGTAAGCCATGGTAATATGGGACCTATTACACAATCAATGTGCTATGAGCATCACTTATGCTAAAACGCCGGCGCTTGGGTTTGACGTAAGCACATAACGACATCATGTTATCGATGTGTAGAGTTACATTCATTTGAGTTGATTATTTTGAGCTATATGTCGACATTTCTTCCTTAAAAAAAATGCTACATCGCTTTTATGCACGATTACTTAAATTAAATATCTCAAATTATAAAATGAATTGGTTGTATACTTACAACTGCTATTTATTTTTACTACCGCTATAGTTGATTTTACTATCGCTAGTAAAACTGAAGTGGTTGTATACTTACAACTGCTAGTTATTTTTACTACCGCTATACTTATTTTTACTACCGCTAGTAAAACAGAATTGGTTGTATACTTACAACTGCTAGTTATTTTTACTACCGCTATAGTTATTTTTACTACCGCTAGTAAAACTGAATTGGTTGTATACTTACATCTGCCAGTAATTTGGTTACTACTGCTAGCTATTTTAACCACTTGCTTGATAGAAGACATCAACGAAATTATGCCACCTTCGTTAATACTATTGTATATGGCCCGTGTTTGTCTTTGCCTGTGTGTAGTCTTCTTTGATACCGATCTCGTTCCCTTGTAGGTGTTGCTCTTTACTATTATGGGCTGAATAGGCACATAGTGGTTTAGTCTTGCTAGTATTAAACTTACAACCGCTAGTTAAATTGTACTAGTGTTGAATGGTAAATCTGTTATTTTCAAGTGCATAGTCACTAGTTGGTAGTTATTAGTTGATTGTAGAATACAATTGTAACAACTAGAAGGACTCCTTGGTTTATAAAAGTAGTCAATAGGAAAAGAAGTTGGCCTACGTATACGCTAGATTATTTGCCACATTGTTTATTGGAAACAACGCTAGTTCCCTAGATTAAACAAACATGTATAATGGGATTACGAGAACATAGGAAATAGTAAATACGCTGACATACAACATTTCATACAGACAACCTACTACATATTACGATTACTACATAATTATAAGTTTAATGGTTACATAATATATAACCACTTGATTTATAAAATTCACCAAGTATGCTTGAAAAAGCTAACCACTCCATGCTTCCTTCCCATACGCACATCGTACTAAAACCACAAAGCTTCATTCCCATTAAGCATGATCCTAACCGCGAACAAACATGTTGAACATGAATATAATGGTGTAAGTTAAAATAAATATTAATAGAATGGTAAGTTAAAAATAAAACATACTATAAATAGCATGGTGGTGATTTAACAAAAGAAGAGATCTTTATATGGGGCGATGTATAAAGATCCGTGATCTCCTAACATTCCCATGCAAACAAATAATTCAAGTTTTTGTTGTACACAATACCGATCGACCCAAATGATTGTCGATGTATGCTTCGACTATTGGAGCTTGATCCTTTGTAAACCCAAGAAAACAAACCGAATATAGGGTAGGGATGGCGAATAGGCTTCTAAATGATGTTATGGAAGAACCATTGACGTCCAACAACCATCCGCAAAACAATGGAATATCTTCACCAATGATCGTCCCAGAAATCACTAGAGAGATTTTAAGATCGAAAACATTGAATGGAACTGGGAGTTCATTTTTTAAAATTTGCGGTTGGTCTATAACTTTAAATTAGCTGGTTACCAAATCAAAAGAAATCAACATATAAATCTTGTAAATAACACAGTCCTCATTAGTTAACTTTTCACTCCGGTCCAATAGATAAACGACCCACAACCGCATGACTTTTACGTTTCAATTTGATAGTTTCACGAGGAGTGGAAATTTTCAAGGATTGTCCACCTTAACGAGTTCAAAGAAAAGACAGACACATACCGTGAAACCACTTTGAAAGCAGGATAGAGACCTTCACGATCGTCGGGTCAAGAGTGTTGGACGGACGGCAAAACCAAAACAAATCTTTTGACGTTCGATTTGATGCGTGTATATGGGGACAAATCTGCAAGTGATTTTTTGATTGTTGGGTTCCAAATATTGATCATTAGATTAGAACCATAGACAAAACACAAAGAACATTAGAATTGCCAATCAGAATCATAGATGAAAGCATTAAATCGTATTAAGTGGTAGCTAATATTATTACATTCATCTAAAGCTAACATAAAACCTTGGTCACCCATATCGAATTTTAGCGTAAATAAACACTCATCATTACGACGAACATCGTAATTAAAGATGAAGCTTCCACAATCTATACTAGCCTTCCATAACTTGCAAACGCTACGTTGCTGGAGTATAGACTTAGGAGGTAGCCTACGGATGATATCTAGTTGAACATCCAGTGGGATATTGTCAGACATATTTTTAAAACAAAAGCAGAAAGATTGGGATAAAGATATGAAGTCAATAGACCAAAAGAAGAAAGAAATGTTTTGTTAAACAAATTGTATTGAAGAAAGTGATTGGGAACAGAAGATATTAAAGGACATGTACCGTGATGTACTTTTGGCAACCAAATATTATATTCTGCTATATAGCAAATATTAATAAAGTATACATAACCAATATAGAAGTGGTTTGCAAACCATAGCCGCTTTTTGTATATGTGCGCGGTATTTACAAAAAGAAATGTCGTTGATTTATAAAAATTATAATAATCGACTAATATATAACATAGTAAAAATACATATAGTAAAAGTTGAAAGAAAAAGACTTCATAGTGAACATTTGACAATAATTATGGGTCAACGGACATTAAAGAGCATACCTTGAAAGACGACTATCAATTTGTGCATTCAACCTTGTGGTTCCGTATATTCAAGCATCCGTTCACTCGTAAGCTAAAGCCCAATCTCGCATCGGCCGTCCTATGACCACATCAAATCAACCCATACATCCAAATGTTGCGAACATATAAAAAAATCGTCCAAACGCCCTTTTAGACTGAAAATAGTAGATATAAACTTCACGGCTACTTGAAAAGCTTAAGATAAGATATAAAAGCAAGGTTAGAAGTACTTGTATGGTAGAGAAAATCAATTCAAACAATACCTTAAATATCATAGAAAATAAGTCCTAACAAGCTATAGTTGCTCCATTTGCAAATCAATGTCACATATTCAAAACATCATTCCTCCTAAATATATCTAGAGTATAAAAGAAGATATTACTATATTAGCCATAGCTTTAACTCGACGATTCTTTAATTATTAGAAAATATATATTTTATGTAAATAAAGTGTTTTATTTTTTTGTTAACCGAATCTTGTGGTTCAAGTCAATAGACATATTTATATAATTTTATTTTATATATATATATATATATATATATATATATATATATATATATATATATATATATATATATATATATATATATATATATATATATATATATATATATATATATATATATTACCACATAAACCCTAATGTCATGATACAAAAAACCGACATTAATCATAGCAATAAACACGAATAAGAATAAATAAAATAACATATAAAGCAATGAAATAATGACTAACCATTTAATTGAAGGAAATATGTTGCAGTTGAAGGAATTGAGGTTTTGTACCACTTTATTATGACAATTTCAAATTTTTGTCCCAATTAGAAAATTGAAGATTGACTGTATGATGAAGTTTTAGGGTTTCTTTGAATGTTGGTTAAATAATTTGGGGGTGGTGGGTTTTTTAATTTGGGGATATTTTAAGCCGACTTTTTTCGTATTGGACAAGAAATATAAGATATTACTATATTAGCCCTATCTTTAACTCGACGGTTCTTTAATTATTAGAAAAATATATATTTTTGGTAAATAAAGTGTTTTATTTTTTGTTCGACGAATCTTGTGGTTCAAGTCAATAGACATATTAATATAATTTTATTATAATATATATATATATATATATATATATATATATATATATATATATATCCTCAATAAACCCTAATCTCATGATACCAAAAAACTGACATTAATCATAGCAATAAACACGAATAAGAATAAATAAAATATCATATAAAGCAATGAAATAATGACTAACTATTTAATTGAAGGAAATATGTTGCAGCTGAATGAATTGAAGTTTTGTAATACACTATTGTGACAATCTCAGGGCCCGTTTGGTTTGTAGATGGGTTTAGGATTAGGATTTGAATTTGGATTTGAACTTGGATTAGGATTAGGATTAGGATTTTGATTTGATGTAGGAAAGATAAAAAATATTAAAGTAAGTGGGTGTGAAAAAAAATTATTATTTAAAATATAAATAAAAGAAACTTAATTAAATTTTTTGTGTATAAAATAAGTTTGAAAACATGATAAGTGGTGTATAAAAAATGAAGGTTCACATTTTTAGCAAAAGAAAAAAAATATTTGTAAACTTGACTTCTTTGCATAGATTCGTGGATAGCATATATATGGCATTCAACCTAAATTACCTGGCCCCACACTTTTAAACCAAACAAACAATTTTGTCTCAACCTATGCTAACAAAGGTAAAAACCATGAACTAAACCGACCCTCCAATTTTTGGCCTAATTAGAAAATTGAAGATTGATTGTATGTCGATAAAGTTTTAGGGTTACATTGAATGTTGGGTAAATAATTTGGGGTGGTGATTTTTTAATTTAGGATATTTTAAGTCGGTTTTTTCGTATTGGACAAGAAATATAAGATATTACTATATTAGCCTAGCTTTAACTTTGATTTGTTCTTTAATTATTAGAAAATATATATTTTTGGTAAATAAAGTGTTTTTTCATATATATATATATATATATATATATATATATGTATATATATATATATATATATGTATATATATATATGTATGTATATATATATATATATATATATATATATATATATATATATATGTATATGTATATATATGTATATATATATATATATATATATATATATATATATATATATATATATATATATATATATATATATATATATATATATATATATATATATATATATATATATATATATATATATATATATGTATCTTAGTTTAGACCGCGCATATGCAGCTGATGTCTAGTTTCAAATAGTTTCGCGGCGAATAATTTTTGGTAAATTGTATTTGTAAGTTACGGAATCTTTTCCAAGAACCGCTTTCATCATGGCAATATCGTAATTGCATTGTTTTCGTCATGGCAATATTGTAGTAGCATTGTTTTTCGATGGTGTTGTTTAATTTGCGGTGAGTAAGTTAAGATTATAATATTAATAAACAAATTAAGTGTTGTATTTACCAAATTTCTAATCAGAACCATAAATAATAAAATATTATAATACATATTCATCCATCAATAGGACACAAAAATCTTCGATCATCGGACCGGTAGTAATGGCAAGAAAGGGATTCTTTCCTTTTCAGTTCTCCCAACCGACGTGTTATAGGCGACAAAAAATAAAAATTGGTCGCATATAACCGAGTTGTGGAGCGTGTAGTTCATGTGTGGATTTTTTATTTCATTGTTTTTATGGGTTTTTCTTCTTTTTATTGTGGTGTCTTTTAGTCTTTTTGTTACAATAAGTTGGTCATGAGGTTATTCAGAAAAGAAAAAGCTATTGTGAGAATGTGGATGTTAGTCTCTTGATGGTAACCATTACATCCATGCCTAACGCATCGTTGTTTAACTTTTGATAAAATTTCGATGACAGAACAATTTTTTTCAACAGTAGTTTTGACACTTTTCAGTCTCTTTCGAAACACTGTTTCTCTATAGCCATGTTTGTATCGCGACAAAAGAGTGTAACTTTTAGTATAATTCGATAACGTTAACATGTGTGTAAAGTTGCAGTAGTTAATTACTTGCGAATAACTAATACGATTATTAAATTAATCGCCTTCTAACCCCTGGCTTCTAAACTTGTAACCTTAAAAATTTAAATACCACGAAAAAGGAAAATTATTTGTTCTATTGATTTTTATAGATGTTACGGTATTGCTGAAAACTATTTGTTTGACAACTTATTTGTGCACCTATTTTATATCAAGTTTTTTTACTTACGCAATTGGCATTAAAATTTGTGAGTATCTTATTTCATTTCAAAATTTCAATGTAGATAGGTCCTTGCAGCCTAGGGTGTCCCTTTCAATCTCACAAGTCCCATTTTGCATTGAGATGTCATTATTTACTTTTATGTCGCATTGAGATGTGAGTCTAAATTTATTTGTTCAATATCTAGATTATTTTTCCTACTCGTACTTCATTATAGACAATCACACAATCAACATTTTTCATATAAAAAACTTTTACAATTTCAAAACTTTTCAAATTTCAATGTTTGAAAAAGCATCAAAATTTAAAAATTAAAAGTAATGAAAACTTAAAACTTGAATGGTTTAAAAGTTCCAAAATATTTCAAATTTCAAAAGTTATGCAATTTACAATTTTAAAATTTTCATAAAATCAACATATAATGTACGAATATTTCCACGAACAATTTATCTAACAATTTAAAACAAATTTACAAAATTCACAAATAACTTGCACACAAAATATACAAATTATGTTGATAATAAAATACCAACAATCAATAAACTATATATTATTTATGTTGATAATAAAATAACCAACAATCAATAAACTACATAATAAAATCTACATAACTACAACAAAATTTTAGTCTACCAAAATTTATATTAACTTTACGACAAAACTTACAAAAACCTTTAGAAGACACAATATTTTGGCACTAGGCGAATATTCCGCCATAAAGGAGGTGAGTAAAATAAATTATTAAGAATGATATAACAATATAGATCTACAAAACCAATATATAGACTATATCACAAATTTACATGAACTTACAAAACAATTACATAGACAATGGCGGTGGAGTAGACACGGGGCAAGAAAAAGGAAATACTCATTAAACTAACCCACATTTCAAGCCACAAACCCATATTTCTACTCCTCCAAATGAAGTATGCGACCACCCACGCCACGACTTGCCATAACCCTCTTGCCTTATTTCTACATATCCTTTATAACAAATGCATCCACTGGACCAATTCCCCACCGAAAAATATCCTTCCCACACATTTCAACCTTTTTCACACAACACCATACAACATACAAAAGAATTTACAAAAAAAAAACTATATAAAATTTTATTATTCATCAACAAAAAGATATACAAAAAAATCATACAATTACAGTGGCAGGTAGATCCGGTCACTCATGCGACGACCATGGAGAGTGCGGCAGCGGATCTACAAAAAAGATAATGTTAGATCTATTTTGTAAAAAAACTTGAAAACATGATACACGGCTATGAATAAAAAACCCTCAAAAACTAAAAATATGTATAGATCTATAATAGAACTCAAAAACCCCTAATAGTCACCAAGAAACTTTGGTGACATGGAGCTTCAATTGTGAAGTTTCTGTGGTGATGAGAGGTTTGGGTGGTTATGGTGGTCTCGACATTTGAAACAGCTGAATCCAAAAAAAAAAAACAAAAGTGTTATAACCAGATGTATAAAAGAAAGAAATACAGATTTATATTTAAAAAAAAAAAAAAAAAAAAAAAAAAAAAAAAAAAAAAAAAAAAACTTGAATTGAAAACTTGAAAGATACACAAATCTTTACAACAAAAAACCTCGAAACTTGAAAAGCCTTCCGAGATGGGGTGGCGAGTCCTTGGTGGGTGGTTTTATGGTGGCTTTTCCTGGGAGATGGCCTGGGATGAGGGTGGTGGTGGTGAGATGAGAGAAATAGAATCGTGTGTGTTTTTTAGAGAGAGTCGGTTATCGGTTTGAGAGTTTGCATGTGTGGGTCTTTTATATCTCTCGTGTTCGGGCTAGGCTTGGTGGTTGAATCTTAAACTTTGGTTTGGTGTAAGGCTCGGAGTTAGGGTGTGTTTATTGCTCCTTTATAAGGGAGTATAGATATATATATATATATATGTATATATGTATATTTATGTATATATATATATATATATATATATATATATATATATATATATATATATATATATATATATATATATATATATAGTCGAAAATCGCAGCTAGCGGCAATGATATCTGGTTGCGACAAAATTTCGATCGTGATACCAATTTTTTTAGCGTTAAAGAATCATTTTCGACATTGTTTAAACTTGCAATATTTTTTTGATAACGTCAATCTTTAAGCGAGCATATTTTTATGATAACATTGTTTGAAGTTGTATTCGGATGAAACTATAATCGCTCAATCCAATTTCTATGTCGTTAATTTAAACACAAAGCGTGATTTGTAAAGTAAAGGAACTATTTCCGATAATATTGTTACGTATTGAAACGTTTTTTTAACGTCATGGTTAAATTATTTTCTAATATCGTCGTTTTTAAGTTGAATAGTCATTTAAGTTTTTGTAGTCATATAAGTTGAATAGTCATTTAAAGCATTGATCTTTTGGAGTATATAGGTAGAAGGCACTTTTGCAATTTCCAAAGCAGTGTAGTACTTGGGTTCTCAACTTTTTGGTTCTTGTTTCTTTGTGACTTTTGTCCTTGATCACGTATATCTAGAATTCAAATTTTTTAAACTTGCATAAGTGTTGTCACACAAAGCAAGAATTAAAAACATCAAAAATAATAAAAGTCGGTAGAGAGTAATTAAACTTGCAAAATCATTTATAATCTATAATTTAAATATTAGTTTGAATCACAACAATTTTGATAGACAGTAGTTCAATCAACTTTTTAAAACTCAAACCTAAAGAATAACAAGGATACGAACCAAGAAAAAAATGATATAAAAAAAGGGTTGATAAAAAGGATACAAACCAAAAAAACCCATATTAACAAAAATCAACAAAATACACAAGTAAATTTAAATAAAAGAGAAATGATACGTGTATAATTTGAAATATAAACTTTACAACAAAATCTCGTAACAATTTATAACAAACTTTGCATATACTTTATAACTAATATCAAGAACAAACTTTAAAAAGGAAAGGATACATTATCCAATGACACAAGCAGTTCACGTGGTGGCAAAGAACAAATTATTCAGGCAACCGTAGCAATGTCCGCGGCGGCAAGGTGGGGCTGAAGAAACATGCAAAATTTACACAATCATTATCAACACACATTTACACTATGAACTTTACAACAATATTTAACAAATATGTAAATAAACTTTATAACAAATATTAAGTAACTTTAAAAAAACAAGGCATACATATTCTTACAACCCCAACAGTTCAACAGCAGCAACAACAAACTTTGTTCCGGTGAGGCACCGGCGGCAAGAATGGCGGAAGATGGTGGCTGTAAAAAATGCTAAAAATATTATAGAAACTCAGATCTACAAATAAACTCTACGGATCTACTAAAAAAACCTTCAAAACTTGAGTTAATATACATAGATCTATTAAAAGAATAAAAAATACCTCAAAACGTGAAAAACGTTTTTGATGACATTGGAATCGATAGCTGACCTCAGTAGTCGGGATTATCTAGTGGTGGGCTAGTGGTGGGGTTGTTTTAGTGGTGGTAGGATGTCGTCGTGGTGGTGTTGATGTGATGGTGAGGTGCGACGGTGGTAGGGGTGTCGTGGTGTTGCTGTGATGGAGGGGGTTTTTGTGTGTGGATTTGTAGATGAGAGTGTATGGGAGGGATGACAGTGTTTGGTGTGTGTGTTTTTTGTGTTTGAGGTGAAAGAAGTAAACAAGATAAAATGAGATGGGGAGGATGGCTGTGGGGTTTTTTTATGGTTGCTTTATATAGTTTTGTAGGTTTGGAATTTTTTTAAGGATTGGATATTGGTTGGGTGTGTGTAAATTTAGGATTGGAGTTTGGTTAGGGTGGCTGAATCTTAATTTTTAGGTTGGGTATTAGGTTGGGTATATTGGTGCATTTTAAAGGAGTAAGATAAGTTTGGTTAGGGTGGTGAATCTTAATTTTTAGGTTGGGTATTAGGTTGGGTATATTGGTGCATTTTAAAGGGTAAGATATATATATATATATATATATATATATATATATATATATATATATATATATATATATATATATATATATATATATATATATATATATATATATATATATATATATATATATATATATATATATACCTCAATAAACCATAATCTCATGATACCAAAAACCGATATTAATCATAGCAATAAACACGAATAAGAATAAATAAAATATCATATAAAGCAATGAAATAATGACTCACTATTTAATAGAAGGAAATATGTTGGAGCTGAATGAATTGAAGTTTTGTACTACACTATTGTGACAATCTCAGGGCCCGTTTGGTTTGTAGATGGGTTTAGGATTAGGATTAGGATTTGAATTTGGACTTGGATTTGGATATTGATTTGATGTAGGAAAGAGATAGAATATTAAAGTAAGTGGGTGTGAAAAAAAAAATATTATTTTAAATATAAATAAAAGAAACTTAATTAAATTTTTTGCTATAAAATAAGTTTTTAAACATGATGAGTGGTGTATAAAAAATGAAGGCCCACATTTTATAAAAGGACAAAAAATGAAAGTTAGAATATTTGTAAACTTGACTTCTTTGATCAGATTCGTGAATAACATATACAGTAAAACCTCTATAAATTAATACTCGATAAATTAATAACCTCGATAAAATTAATAATTTGTCGGTCCCAACTTGGGACCGGTGCAAATTGAACCCCAATCGATAAAATAATAAGATAATAATTTTTTGAAACTTGGTGTATATATATTGGTCCCAACGAGACTATAAATTAATAATTATTAAAATTTTATTTATATATATATATATATATATATATATATATATATATATATATATATATATATATATATATATATATATATATATATATATATATATATATATATATATATATATATATATAAAGTCCACATAATTGAAACTTATACGTATTTAATTAATTCAATTAAGGCTATACATAATTAAAATTTGTCTGAACGAAACTAACTTTTAACTTATTCAAAAACAATGAAGTTAACAAATTTAACTAATTTGTGAATGTGAATTTATAAAATGTTAATTGAAAGTTGTTTTTCTAATTTATTTTTCATCTCTAACTAATATACATTGTAACGAGTATGTTAAACTTAGAAATTTAAAGGTCATACGTAAAACCTCTTTAAATTAATAAATTATTAATTTATCGATATAATAATATCTCGCTAAATTAATAAAATATCATGGTCCCAACATCATTAATTTATAGAGGTTTTACTGTATATGGCATTCAACCCAAAATTTGGCCACACACTTTTAAACCAAACAAATAATTTTGGGTCTCAACCTATGCCAACAGTGCCAAAACCATGAAACAAACCGACCCTCAAATTTTTGGCCTAATTAGAAAATTGAAGATTGATTGTACGATAAAGTTTTAGGGTTCTTTTGAATGTTGGGTAAATAATTTGGGGGTGGTGAGTTTTTTAATTTGGGGATATTTTAAGCCGACTTTTTTCGTATTTGACAAGAAATATAAGATATTACTATATTAGCCATAGCTTTAACTCGACGGTTCTTTAATTATTAAAAAAAATATATTTTATGTAAATAAAGTGTTTTATTTTTTGTTCGACGAATCTTGTGGTTCAAGTCAATAGACATATTTATATAATTTTATTATATTTATATATATATATATATATATATATATATATATATATATATATATATATGTGAGGTTATTTTCGAGAACCAAATAAATTGCGAGAACTGCGAGAACCAATCTGAGCCTTTCATTTTTTGATCAATGGTTACAAATTTTGATGGCATAATTGTAATTAAATAAAAAATCATGTAACTTTTCATAAATGGCATAAGGGCAATATTGGAATTTGGCATTCTAACTTTTTAATAACTGATCAGTGATCACCACAAATTTAGGTAAAAAAAACCTTATCATTCTCTCACACAAAAAGAACCGCCGTCTTTTTTTTTTCTTCTCATATGTCTCTCAATCTCTAATTGAAGATCTATTAAGAAGGAATCACGCATCATTTTTTTCTCTCGTTCTCACGTAGCCGGCCCACACACTAAACCTTCGATCTATGAAATTTATACCCCAAACCACCGTTTTTGCAAGAACAGGAAGTTTGCATATGTGTTGTTGGTGGTTGTGTGGTTTAAAACCTTGTTGTTTTAGGTATGAGATTTTTTTTTGTACAAATATTCAATTATTTTCATAGCAATTAATAGCCCTCTTGTTGATCTCTCATTCTTAATCTACACAATGATTATTTTTATTATTATGTTTTTTGTGACTGATCGACAATATCGGATAATCCGTTAAATCTACGGATATGTGTGTGGAAAGTTTTAAGATCTTGATTTTTTTAAACCTTTTTTATGTGTTTATCTTGATTGAATGGGTTAGTGTATAAGGTTTAATATGAATCTTGATTGAATACTTGTCTTTCGTGATATACATTTTAATTAATTAATTACTTATTTAGGTTTTTTATTAATTAATTGTTTTGTTATTTGTGTAGAAAATAAATCAGAAGAATACGTGGGAGTTGAATTTGATTGATCATTTGTGCAATATTATTAAATTCGAACAGGGGAATGACGTCGAAACCAATTTTCAAAAGGTATGGGATAAGTAATCTTTGATTGTTTCAATTCCAGTAATTATACGTAGGGACTTGGGGGGAACGACTTTAGGGAAGTTTGTGTAAAAATAGAACATGGGTTTTAAGTTGTAACATGGTTGATTAATGATTTAATGTGATTATATATATCGTTAATTTTTACCGAGTTAGTGAGTTAATGAATTAGATTCCACGTTTAACCATTCTATAACTCTTCCATGTCAATTAAAATTATCACGAAACCTTTTAACATACTGACACACTTTCTTTATTGTTACTTTGAGTGTGAAGTTAATGAATTCTAAAGCATTTCTTTACTACATACGCTAAATGAACATGAATTCTAAAAGTGAAGTGCATATGTGTTTTTATAGTTTATGGTGAATTTAATGTCTTTTTTGTATATGTGTTTTTAAAGTTTCGTTGTTTAAACGTATTGAAAGTGCATATATGTTTTTGGTTCTAATATAAGGATGTTTTGTGTTTAGTTTTGATATAAAGGTGCACTTATTTGTTTTTTAAAGTGGATGCATATTTGTTTTATATTTGGTATAAATTCAATGAAAATACATGTGCACAATTGTTGAAAATACACGTGCAAAAATCATAGGTTTAGGATAGTAGATGTAGTCAAACAAATGAAATATTTCTCATTTAACAGGTTCTATTCTATTTTTTTTATGTGTAGATCGACATCAATTTTCGTCCTTCAATATGTTTAGTATATAATCTATTTTTTAATTGAGCCATGTGCAATCGGTCGTTGGCGAGTGGTGCGAATACCAAAAATAAGGCTTCTGAAGGTAGTTATTTTTGTTTTTATTCAATGCTTTTTATTGTCATGAAATCAGTAATTGTCATGAAACTCACAAAGGAGGTGCACATGTATTTATTCAATGCTTTTTATTAGTATTATTGCTAAAACTATCTAATGCCTACTGTGTTTGTTAAAACAAAACTGAATACGTAAATGATCATGCTCCAATTTTTTTTGTCTTTTATTCATGATAGCTACTTAGGTTTGGTTTGGTTTGGTTTGATGGCTGTTGTGAACATCCTCGGATACATGTGCACAAGTACCATGTGTGCTTGATAAAAGAGTAAACATGATAGTGCATATGTGTTATTGAGAGTGCATATGTGTTTTTACCGTTTTTAGTGAATTTGATGCCTTATGTACAAATGTGTTTTTACAGTTCTAGTGAATTTGATGCCTTCTGTATATATGTGTTCTTACAGTTTAGGAGTTTAAATGCATTGAAAGTGCATATATGTTTTTAGTTATAATATAAGGATATTTTGTGCTTATTCTGATTTAAGGGTGCATTTTTATTTTGTGTATTAAGGTTGTACTAATTTCTCAAAGAAGTTAAGAATATGGTCTTATGTGCACAAGTCGAAATATATTACGATATATGTTTTCACTCATTTTATGGTCGGTAAAAACTAATGAAAATGGTGCGTATGTGTTTAAAGGTCAGATAAATCAAGAAAGAGGTATGCATTTATGTTGTAAATTGTGCTATTTGCATATGATAAAAAAACATTTTTTTGTAGTTTCGGGTACCAAACATGTTTGATAAAGATGAGGACCATGATTGATATAAAGAGTGCACATGTGTTTAAAACAAGTAAGATGACCGAGACGATAAAAACATATGTGCACAAGGATTAAAAATACATCTGAAGATTTCATGGTTTCTTGAACTAGGCGAGGAATACATGTGCATGCCTAAAAGATGAACCAGCTGTTAAAGACATTGGTTTATGTACATGTGCAAGCATCATATATGCGTAACAAAATTGAATTCAAATGTAAACATAGTGATGTTTGTGATAAATTTGAATATCATTTCACTGAGTAATACAATTTGTAAATTTTGAAATTGCATAAATCTATTATTAAATTTTATTGTTTGTATTTATATTAATGTAATATTTCTTAAAAATACATGTGTAAATACAAAACACCTATGCATAAATGAAAATACAATTGTTATATAATGCAAAACACATGTGCACATAGTGTTTTTAAACAGTATAATGCAAAAAAAAAAAAAAAAAAAAAAAAAAAAAAATCCTAGTATTTAAAGAACTAAAAACATTTTTTTTAAAAAAATCAAAAATAAGATAAAAAAGTATTTTACCATTATACCCTTTTAAATTAAATAATAAAATTTAATATCCAAAAATCGATTGGTTGATCTTGATTCTCAGCTTCGCATAATTTATTTAGTTCGACAATAACCTCACCCTATATATATATATATATATATATATATATATATATATATATATATATATATATATATATAACCTCAATAAACCCTAATCTCATGATACAAAAAAAAACCGACATTAATCATAGCAATAAACACGAATAAGAATAAATAAAATAACATATAAAGCAATGAAATAATGACTAACCATTTAACTGAAGGAATTATGTTGCAGCTGAAGGAATTAAGGTTTTGTACCACACTATTATGACAATTTCAAATTTTTGGCCCATTTAGAAAATTGAAGATTGATTTTACGATGAACTTTTTGGGTTTGGTTGAATGTTGGGTAAATCATTTGGGGGTGGTAGGTTTTTTAATTTGGGGATATTTTAAGCCGACTTTTTTCGTATTGGACATGAAATATAAGATATTACTATATTAGTCCTAGCACCAAGGCCTCCAGGCAGCGGATGGAGGTTCCACCTCCCAGGTGGTCTCAATTTCGAGTCTTGTCTAGGGCGATAAGGGTTTCTCCGCGTGCAGTAGCTTAAGGTGCTATCATCGTCCGCTACTGGACCAATACTGCAAGGCCAGCAATACATTCCTGGGCTAGTAGCCATGTAGCTACAATTGCCGTTAAAAAAAACTATATTAGCCCTAGCTTTAACTAGACGGTTCTTTAATTATTAAAAAAATATATTTTTGGTAAATAAAGTGTTTTATTTTTGTTCACTAATCTTGTGGTTCAAGTCAATAGAAATATTAATATAATTTTATTGTATATATATATATATATATATATATATATATATATATCCATATATATATACCTCAATAAACCCTAATCTCATGATAAAAAACCGACATTAATCATAGCAATAAACACGAATAAGAATAAATAAAATATAATATAAAGCAATGAAATAATGACTAATTATTTTATTGAAGGAAATATGTTGCAGATGAATGAATTGAAGTTTTGTACTACACTATTGTGACAATCACAGGGCCCGTTTGATTTGTAGATGGGTTTAGGATTAGGATTTGAATTTGGATTTGAACTTGGATTAGGATTTGGATTTTGATTTGATGTAGGAAAGATAAAAAATATTAAAGTGAGTGTGAAAAAAAATTATTATTTTAAATATAAATAAAAGAAACTTAATTCAATTTTTTGTGTATAAAATAAGTTTTAAAACATGATAAGTGGTGTATAAAAAATGAATGCTCACATTTTTAACAAAGGACAAAAAATGACAGTTAAAATATTTGTAAACTTGACTTCTTTGCATAGATTCGCGGAAAGCATATATATGGCATTCAACCTAAAATTTGGCCCCACACTTTTAAACCAAACAAACAATTTTGGGTCTCAACCTATGCCAACAGTGCCAAAACCATGAACCAAACCGACCATCAAATTTTTGGCCTAATTAGAAAATTGAAGATTGATTGTACGATAAAGTTTTAGGGTTCTTTTGAATGTTGGGTAAATAATTTGGGGGTGGTGAGTTTTTTAATTTGGGGATATTTTAAGCCGACTTTTTTCGTATTAATCAAGAAATATAAAATATTACTATATTAGCCCTAGCTTTAACTCAACGGTTCTTTAATTATTAGAAAAATATATATTTTTGGTAAATAAAGTGTTTTATTTTTGTTCAACTAATCTTGTGGTTCAAGTCAATAGACATATTAATATGGTTATATATATATATATATATATATATATATATATATATATATATATATATATATATATATATATATATAAACCCTAATCTCATGATACCAAAAACCGATATTAATCATAGCAATAAACATGAATAAGAATAAATAAAATATCATATAAAGCAATGAAATAATGTCTCACTATTTAATTGAAGGAAATATGTTGGAGCTGAATGAATTGAAGTTTTGTACTACACTATTGTGACAATCTCAGGGCCCGTTTGGTTTGTAGATGGGTTTAGAATTAGGATTTGAATTTGGATTAGGATTTGGATATTGATTTGATGTAGGAAAGAGATAGAATATTAAAGTTAGAGGGTGTGAAAAAAAAATTATTATTTTAAATATAAATAAAAGAAACTTAATTAAATTTTTTGCTATAAAATAAGTTTTAAAACATGATGAGTGGTGTATAAAAAATGAAGGCCCACATTTTTATAAAAGGACAAAAAATGACAGTTAGAATATTTGTAAACTTGACTTCTTTGCTTAGATTCTTGGATAGCATATATATGGCATTCAACCCAAAATTTGGCCCCACACTTTTAAACCAAACAAACAATTTTGGGTCTCAACCTATGCCAACAGTGCAAAAACCATGAACCAAACCGACCCTCAAATTTTTGGTCTAATTAGAAAATTGAAGATTGATTGTACGATAAAGTTTTAGGGTTCTGTTGAATGTTGGGTAAATAATTTGGGGGTGGTGAGTTTTTTAATTTGGGGATATTTTAAGCCGACTTTTTTCGTATTGGACAAGAAATATAAGATATTACTATATTAGCCATAGCTTTAACACGACGGTTCTTTTATTATTAGAAAAATATATATTTTTGGTAAATAAAGTGTTTTATTTTTTGTTCGACGAATCTTGTGGTTCAAGTCAATAGACATATTAGTATAATTTTATTATATATATATTACCTCAATAAACACTAATCTCATGATACCAAAAAACTGATATTAATCATAGTAATAAACACGAATAAGAATAAATAACATATATCATATAAAGCAATGAAATAATGACTAACCATTTAATTGAAGGAAATATGTTGCAGTTGAAGAAATTGAGGTTTTGTACTACACTATTATGACAATCTCAAAATTTTGGCCCAATTAGAAAATTGAAGATTGATTGTACGATGAAGTTTTAAGGTTTGGTTGAATGTTGGGTGAATAATTAAAAGTGGGTTTTAAATTTGGGGATATTTAAGTTTGATTTTTTTCGATTGGACAAGAAATATAAGATATTATTGTATTAGCCCTGGCTTTAACTCGATAGTTCTTTAATTATTAGAAAAATATATATTTTTGGTAAATAAAGTATTTTATTTTTTGGTCGACGAATCTTGTGGTTCAAGTCAATAGACATATTAATATAATTTTATTGTATATATTATCTCAATAAAGCTAATCTCATGATACCAAAAAACTGACATTAATCATAGCGATAAACAAGAATAAGAATAAATAAAATATCATATAAAGCAATGAAATAAATACCAACCATTTAATTAATGGAAATATGTTGCAGCTAAAGGAATTGAGGTTTTGTACTACATTATTATGACAATCTCAAAATTTTGGCCCAATTAGAAAATTGAAGATTGATTGTACGAAAAATTTTAGGGTTTGGTTGAATGTTGGGTGAATAATTTGGGGGTGGTGGGTTTTTTAATTTGGGGATATTTTGAGCTGACTTTTTTTTCGTATTGGACAAGAAGTATAAGATATTACTATATTAGCCCTAGCTTTAACTCTATGGTTCTTTAATTATTAGAAAAATATACTTTTTGGTAAATAAAAGTGTTTTATTTGTTGTTCAACAAATCTTGTGGTTCAAGTCAATAGACATATTAAATGTCGGTGATAAGCGGATTAGGTGTCATGGCGCCACCCCTTTGCGGCCAAGGGCATGTTATGACGCCAATGTTATGACACCCTTCTGTGTCAAGAGGTAAATGTTATGGCGCGAGCCATGCTTTAGGTGATTAAACTTGGCGATGTTATGGTATCTTATGACATACGTGATTTTAGTGATGTGAGTGAAAAGAAATGTGATTATAGAGGCTGAGATGGCTAAAGAAATAGGGTTTTTTGCATGTCATAACATTACTTAGAGTTTTACTCGTAATACTTGGTTAGAATTATTCTCACACTTAACTTTGCATAAGTATCACATGATTCTCTTTTCATCAAAACAAACTTAACATTAAAACTTTATAACTTGCCCATACTTCAATGTGTATTTCTAATACACATACACGCAACACACACATATTCTCATTTTCTAATATGAGAACAAAATGAGAATCCCCCACGGCCCCACTAGTAGGAGCTGGGAAAGAGGGGTTGTAACCCTCACCACCTATGATTGAGATGCGACCTAAGAAACTTTGGCACTCACGCGTAACAAGGACATGCATGACGGACTATCTTAAATCGTAAGACTACAATGATTGGTTGTACTAACTACATAAATTGAATTTTAAGAAAACCAACGATGTTTATATTGTGTTCTAGGAGGACCAAAAGCTAATATATAATACTTTTAACATACAAAAGATGTTTTATATATCTTGAGGACGACACCACATTGTCTCTAAGACTAAACACAATGGTTACCTCTCTCACACTATTCACCTCAGCGCCACATCATTATTCAACAAATCACTACTCACTCACCTTTCATTCACAATGGTCACCCCTCTCCTCACTTTTCAACCTTTTTTATTAACAAATTTAATTAAAAACTAAATTAAACTTTTATTCATAAATTAAAAATATTACGTTGATAATTAAAATTTTAAATGTACAAAATTAAAAACATAAACTAATAGTCTAAATTCCACTTCGCCTTGATCTCCTTCTTCATCTGTTGCACCCTTTAAAGAGCTCGTCGAGTCAAGAGTTCATATTCTTGGTTGGCCAACATTCGTTCCTTTATTTCGATCTTCATTTATTGCATTTCCATCTCCCTCATTTTGAGTTCTAAAAATGCAGCGCCGTCTTCTTTCTTCATTGACAGAAACGCCACGTTTTCTTTTGCATATTCGCTAACCATCAACCTAGCCAACGCTTCGTCAGTGTCAGCTGCTGCAGATGATGCTGATGATGTCGTCGTTTTCTTCTTTGCTTTGTTTCTTCCCATTGGTCAACGAACTTCCTGAACCTCCTCTTCCTCTTCATCATCGTCTCCAGCCTGCACATTCAAATTAAAACTACCCTTTCCTGACTGCGTTGTATTGAACGAACTAGACCTGATTACTTGTATTTCTCGTACTTCTACTGTTGCGCTTTTTAATAATTTAGAACGTCCACATCCATCCATTTCGAAGATTATTTTAAAACCTTTCACGGATAAAGAAGTTTAAACGGTACTCCATATTCAGCACGGTATTCCTCAAGTTACCTTTTGGTCTAATCCCCGTCTCCGGCTCCACTCTCCACCGCCCTTCGCATGATGTTAACGTACACTTCACAAAATTGAACCACTTTAGGGCGCAAAGTCTTCCATTACCCGTTTAACGAATCATAGTTTTGAGGTGCGGTTACATTCAATTTTTTCTCAAGGTAATTTAAAACCTCAATCCAAACCCCAACCCCTTCTTGTATTGCCAACGACACTATCTTTGGATCTATGAACTCAACCTTTGCACAATGCCACCTCATGGCATACACCGATCCTGCCGATATTTCTAACCGTCCTCTTTTGGTGTCTTTTTCACGGCTTCTTCTTTGGGGCCATGACTCTTCGACATCCTCCTCGACATCAACGGTATTAGGCATAAACGATTTCAAATCGAGGTGACTACATTGGAGAATCATCAAAATTAAACAGATGAATGAGAGGCATAGGTGGAGGTTGAGGTTGTGATGAAGATCCGACAATATTTGGTTGAGAAGAACCGCCAATATTTAAATCATATTTGTGGGTATTGTGGAGTTCCGTATTGTTGTGGATGTATGAATGGTGGGTTTTGATATTGTTGGATTCCATAAACAAACGATGGGGCTCGAAAGTTTATTGGTGGAGTAGGACCGAGACAGAAATTTGAATTGGGTATTTCGGCATTTTTGTTGTCGATGTTTTGGTGTTTTAGTTTTTGAAGTGTTTTATTGAGATTTTTTGTAAATAATGAAAGTAAAATGGTATAATTTAAGTAATGAGAGAATGAGAAGTTGTGTTTATAAATGTTGAAGTTTGGAGGTATTTATAAGTAATAAAATGATATAATGTAATTTTTTTTAAACATATAGCCGTTGGGTGGGGGGCACAATTTGCACATTGTCCGAGTGGTGAGGACAATCACCTTTCATCTATTTTTTCTGTTGCCTCACACGTGACAGGTATGTGTGTGTGGGGTGGAGGGGTTGCAATACGGTGGCGCGTGACATGGGGTAGCCAGTGAGGAGGGCTTACGCCCATTGCATGTAGCCTAAGGTTAGACACAATGATCACATCCCCTCACAGCCACATAAACACCACATCACCATTTAACACATCACAACTACCCTCAACATTCACACACAATAGTCACCACTCCCTTCACCTCCAAAAAATATCACAATTTATACAAACATACCTCACAAAAGACCTCACACACTCCAAAAAAAAGAAAGAGGTTGTGAGTGTGCTCACAACTCTCTTCTTTTTTCTTCCTTCACACATGACCCAATGGATGATACAATGGAAGTGGCGTGTGACAGGTGAGGGTAAGGGTGATGGCTAACCCTCCATTGTATGCAGTCTAAGAACTTCCACTTATGCTGCTTTCAATCACCGTTAACTACACCAGTTTTTATAAACATACCAAGAGTGTTACTCCTTATTTCTTCAAAACCAATATTCCCTTTGTTAATAAAGAGGGACAAAATCATTAAAACTAAAGATACTATTGCATTATTTATGTCTAAACCATCGCACTCAAGACACTCGATAGACAAACTCATATATTCATAGTAGAAGATCAAGTAATATAGTTTCCTAATACATTCCAATACATTATATTATATACAACATGTGTACTGTGTAGTTTCCAAATACTGCATTTTTTTCAAATCTCCAAAACAACATATACAAAATTTCATACAATATAAAAATGAACGTTACCAAAGAAACATGGCTTATAAACATTAATTACATATAATTTTCATACAACAATTAAATAAATGATGTTTTATAATACATATATATCAAATAATTTCACCTCCAAATTACATGTTTAAAAGTATGGTTTGAACTTTTAATGATTGTTGATATTCTCCCAACCTTTGTGAAGCATGCCTTGTATCACTCATTAGCAATGGTGGTTTCAACTTTGGTGGCCTAAATGTCGCCTCGGCTTTGCCTCGAAAATTAAGATGTTTCTTCAAGGCCCCACCATTATTCTCCGATAAGCCCTGTCCTCGTGGTTTCGCCTTTGCTGACTTGGCAGGCCCCATAGATCCTGCCACACTATGCCTTCTATTTACTTCAGATTTAACACTGACAACACTTTTTGTGTCATCATCCAGATCCTCCTCGGCCCAGGAACCAAAAGCTCGTGGCTAGTACTAGGCTTTGGTTTTGGTGATGCTAATGTGCCACCAGCTTTTGACCGAGGAGTTGTAGGGGCGGAATTGAGTTGGTGATGCTCATAAGACTTTGCAATTTCACTTTTGGTAATGGTGACACCACTCTTAACGGATGCATTATCATTTGGGGGATCTTTCTCGCCTCGTGACATATATCTCTCTGACCAACACCAACCCCATTGAGGATTAGTCGGGTCCATGAAAAGCATGTTTGTTGCCCCTGCCGACTTTTTCCAAGGTTGTTGTTTGGTAAAGTTGTTAAAATCAGATATTCAAATGTTCAGAGTGTTTTGAGAATTTCTTTAAATCTAAGGAGCTAAGAGATAAAATGACCAAAAAATGTCATGTTTCTGCACAAAATAGGATAGCCATTTTGCGAATATGGAGCAAAAGTCTCTCAGATTAGGTTCAAATAAGAATAAATAAGCGAGATTTTATTTAAACTGTATTCAAACTCTACAAAAAATATGATGTTGCAGTGATCAGTTCTGTTGAATAATAGGTTCAAATCTTTGCTCTCAAGTTCAGGGGCTGTTCCGCTCTTGCGTAAACTTATCTAACACTATAACCCTCTTTTGTTCTCTTTGTCTATGTTTTGTATGTGCAGGGGCTAAAGGTGGTCATCCTCATTCTTGTCGCTTATATAATGTCTCAAGTCGCTAGGTTGCAACCGATCTAAAATCGCAGCCTTCTTATCATCTCTCAACTTCTTGTGTTCATCTCATCTAAGCCTTGTAATCGTTAGATCGATAAATTCTACTTGATCAATGTGTCTTATATTCTTGTAGTATGATTGTTTAAAATTAGTGTACAATCATAGTCTGAGTTCTGTTGCATTGTACCTGAATCTCTTATGTTTTGAATCAAGGGGTGGTTGGTTGGATTCAATTGTGGTGTTGTCTCTTACTTTCTACATGGTATTAGGGCATAGGCTCTGGTAATCGAAGGTTTAAGATTTAGGGTTTTGTAGGTCCAAAAGTTTCTGGATCTAAGTAGCCTTGAATGACTAATAGAAAACTTGAATAAATTCAATTTAGTATATGAAGAATTCTTTAGCAAAAGCTTAATGTGTTAATGCAGAATCTTAACACACAAAGTATGAAGAACAAAACCAACTAACTTCGTATTTTCTATTAACTTGCTCAAAGGCTAATGCATACAACCCGTATATTAACCTAACACCTTAGGAATCCTTTTATACACCAAGGAAACCCTAATTATCTAACAAACTTGTAGAAGGGTAAATATATCTTCTCCTAAGATATCTCTACACATTCATATCTATTCCTAATATAACTCTAACAACTATTCTGTTTTGGACATAAACAGACTTAACCAACGACACTTTACTCTGCCAGACTTAACATCTTTAGTACTGGAAGACTTAACTAAAACAGACTTAAGTCTGACCTACCAAACTTAACTATTTATACTACCAGACTTAACTACTAAACAAGACTTAAACATTACACAATATAATTCCCAACAATCCTCCCTAACTTGATCTTCACTTGTGAACTTCAAGTTCTTTAAACTCCGTGATGAGTTTCAAATACTCATCATTTTACATAATCTAAGCGCAAATTCATCTGAAAACACTCAAAACACATCAAAATGATCAAATTATCACAAATCAGTGTTTTATGTGTTTTAAATGCAAAAATATCAAAATCGGATGAAAAATGTATCAAGTTTGCAAAATTGGCGGTTTAGTCCCCAGTTTTTAAAAGTTGTCAAATCTAGTCCACGGAAATTCAAAAATGTGGAAATTTATCATTCAAGGTCCTGAAGTATTCTAAGTTGTTTAAAATGATCCTTGAATGATTCTTTGGTCAATTGGCAAAAAGGTCCTCAAACTTTGGAAAATTACAAAAATAGTCCTTGGACCTTTAAAAATGGATTTTATGCAAAAGGGTTCTTGTTTTATCAAAGTTTGTCAAAATTGGTCCTTGTGAGAAGTTTGGAAAAATGGCACTTTCAGTCCTTGAAGTTTGGTCAAATTACAAAATTGGTCCTTGTTTATTACTAAACCAAACGGATCCTTATAATATCATAAGGCCCAAATCCAATCCCAACAACTAGCCCAACCCAACCCAATTGACCCTTGACCCTTGACCCCAGTCCACAATCCATTTTGACCCCACCACATCCCATTTGACCCCCCTTTTATTATTAATACTTCGGTCAACCAAAGTCAAAACCCAAAACGCCCAAAAACCGGTCATCAGTAGCTCTCCTCTCCCCAACACGAAACCCAAAAACCATGACTGGTTTCACCATTTTTCAACCCCCTCCCATACCATGTCCCTCCACTCCTCTACACTCCAAAACCTTTAATTACTTCAACCAAATTCATTAATTGATTAAACACCTTGAAGAAAATTTGGCGCCAAAATCACAAATGGACGGATATGATTATTCTAGCCATCCAATGGCTCAAGTTTGGTGGGAAAGTCTCGAAGCATGTGGGAATGATGAAAAGTCTATAAAGTGGAGAGAAGATGCATTGTATCAAGATATCTAGTGTAATTTTTATTTTTAATGTCGTTTTAGTGTAATTTCCATTTTCAAGTGTATGTTTTAAGTTTAAAACTTTGTATTTCAAGTTCTATTGTTATATAAAGCTTTTGTGAACCTTTAATTCAAGTTTTAAGTTCTTATTTCAAGTTTATGCAATTTCTCATTTTATGCAAAATCTCATGTTGTTTCAAATGTTGTTTTTGTTGTTTGTATGGATTAGAATAGGTCACATAAGCTCCCAAATAGCTTAATCAAGCTTTTAGAAACAATAAAATTCAAGTTTAGAAGAAAAAATCAAAAATCACCAAAATAGCAATTAAATACTTCAAAAATCAAAAATCATGGTGAAAAGGTGATCACAATTTGGAGCAAGGTATATCTTGGATGGCCTTGGTTTAGTGCTTGTGGGGAGCATTATAGGATTGGTTTCGGGTCTTGGTTCTCGGTTTTAAGCTTGGAAGCATTTGTAAGCATTTTTAAGTAATTTGGCATTTCTTTGTTGTAGTTGTTAATTAGCTTAAATTTCTTGTTTCTTTGTGTTAATTAGTCATAATTAAGTGTGTTTAAGTCCTTAAAATCAATAGCTTGTTCTTTTAAATTTGTAGTTTGCAAAATTTGGTTTTAACGATTAAAATGGCATAATCATCAAGTCTTAGTTTTATGTTGTTATGATTGTTGTTTAAGCTTCATTAGTCTTAATAAGTGATAATACAAGGTCTAAATCAAGTTTATGGTTTAAAATTGTGATTTGCTTTGAAAAAGTTCATAACGATCAAGTATAAAGGTGTGTTTGGTTTAGTGTGTTCAAAGGTTCTTTGGTCTTTGGCTTTGTTGGAAATCTGTCTAAATAAGTCTAAACAACTCATATCGGTCAAGAAATCAAGTTCTTATTAGCAAAAAGTCAAAATTTCATTGAATCTTGTGTTATGCGATCCTTGTTGGATTTTTATGATCCAAATCTTGATTTTGTGTTCAAAAGTTGTTAATCTTGCTCAATCTAGTCTTATTACACCTTAACATAACATATCGAGTGCTTTAGATCAAATCAAAATCCACTTTGGTCAACTTTTGGTTTTCTCAAAAGTCAAAATTCTCAAAAGGTCGTTTTGAATAAACTTGGGAATTTCATTGTGGGTTCATTAGTAGGTTTCAGTTTATAAGCTCTTGGGGATTTGTAGTCTAGTTGGTGTAGAAAAATACAAAATGATAGTTCTTGGTTTCTTAGCTTTTTAAGTGCTTATTTCATTGCTTTTTGTGGGGTACTTGTTGCTGTGAAAGTGCCACATGCCTGAAATGGTACCAAACTTGATAAGCTTGCATTAAGCTCATTACTTGTCCAAATCTTGTGTTCTCTGCTTCTTTGGAAAGCCAACCTGGTCCTCTTGAGTTATCAAGTCTTATTTTTCACTTTGGAGCTTGTTTGCTAGAATTTGCTAGTAGCTTAAAGCTTGTCCCATTTTACATTTTTCATCACAAGCAGTCAAGTGCTTATTGGCTTATTTATAGCTTATCGGTGTGCTTCTTTGTGTCTTTTAGCTTCATTTGTTCATTAAGCTTATTTGAATCCACTTTCTAGCTTTTGTTTCATCTTTCAAGCTTATTTGAGCTTATTTCCACCCAAATAAGCTCATTTAGCCAACTGTTGGAGTCATAAGCTCATCAAATCAGCTTATTTGAGTTTTGTAAATTTTTGTCTTTATTAAAGTTTCATATTATTAGTATATAAGTAGTTTTCAAAATAAAAATCACAAAAACATCAATATAAAAATAGTGATAGCGTTTATTTAAGATTTTTAGCTTTTTGATTTTTCTTTTCAACTTATTAATAAGCAAATCTTGTTTTCTAGTTTTCTTAGGTTTCTGTCATCATATAGGATTTTTAGAAAAGTTTGATTTTTCTCTATCTTTTAGTATTTATTATAATTATAAATAGTTAATAAATAATAAATAATTAGTAATAAATAATTAAAAGTCTAAAAATATATTTTCTGTTTTAAAATTAGTTTTATCATATTTTAGATTTTTCAAAGTTAAAATTTTATTTTTCCAAGTTTATTTTCTATTTTCTAGTATTTAAGTGTATTTTAAATAGTTATTAATTAGTAATAATTAGATAAAAGTGTGAAAAATATATTTTAGTTTTAAAATTAGTTTTATAGTATTTTAGATTTTCAGAATCATAAGTTTATTTTTCTAGCCTTATTTTGTATTTTCTTTCATTTTAGAGTATTTATTAAATAGTTAAAATAGTTTTTAATTAATAATAATTAATTAAATAGTGTTAAAAATAATTTTCTTTTTCTAATAATTTTCTTTTATTTTAGGATTCCAAAATGTCATTTTATATTTTTAGGTCTTTTATTTCTTAGTTTTCACTTTTTATTTTGTGCGTATCGTAGTTTTAAAACTTACGTTTACGTTTCTTTGATCTGGTTGTTGTGCTTTCCAATTCGTGTCCAATTCTATTCCAAATCAATCGGTAGTGTAATTTCTAATCATAACCTTCTGATCACTATCCTTAGTGATCATTCCATCATCTGAATCGTGTTTAACACACACCATTGAGTCTCCTTGGGACTAAACGACCGGAATTCAATCTATTCTCGATCTTAATTGTATTTGTGTAAAGCGGTTTTAAGTCTTTTTGACTTGTTTGTTTGCACGAATCAAAATTTTAGCGCCATTGCGGGGAGGCTTTAGCGTGTGTCTAGCCATTTCGGATCCATTGTTGCACATACCCACCATTTGTAAAAAGTTTTGTAAAGTTATAAGAAAATCAAAAAGTCATTAACACTTTTCCTAAAGTGTTAAAACACCAAAAAATATAAAACAACAAAACAATCGGACGTTTTCTATTTTGTATTCTCTTTTAAGGTGATTCTTGAAGAGATACGATTTGGTTAAGCAGGACGATAACAAAAATATTGTCCAAAAGTTTTTGAACCCATCGCACAAATCTAACCTCGTCTTTTCGGTGGTACTTAATTGAATACATAAAATCAACCACCGCAAATCAAGGCGGTGCACTACCTAGCGGGGTGCGACCATTAATAAGTTCCGAACATCGATTTAAAACTTGCCTTTGTGTCACTTGTGATTTGGTGTACCTTTTTCAAAGCCATTTCATTTGTGATTATTGGTTAAGTTCACTTGTGTTTTGCCTCATTTGTTTTGAAAATTGGTTTTATACATAGTGCATGCTTTTCGTTCTTCGATTCTACAAGTCCACTTTTAGAACTTGGCAAGATTCCTCGTGAGCGTGAGGGCGTTCGGCTCCTTGGTAGTGATGAGGCGTCTACCACCACCACCTCTGTCGAAATGGCGGACGCAGCGTACTATGGCGGAAATGCTCCAAGCACCCACCGAGGGTTATGGAGATGCCATCGTTTTACCGTAATCAATTCGATCACTTGAATTGAAGACACATTTGATCCACTTGTGTCTACAAATCAATTCCACGGGTTTGATCGTGAAGACCCGTATCACACATCCGTTGGTTTAACAAATTGACTTCAACTATCAATTATAAGGATGTTCCACAAAAGTCATCAAGTTGATGCTTTTCCATTCTCTCTTGAGGGACGGCCGGTTTGGTGGAAAAAGAACCCCTCGATCTATCGAAACTTGGGAGGATCTTGTTCAAAAGTTTGTGAACTACTTCTTTCCTCCATCAAAGGCGACTAATCTCAAAAATGAAATTTACGGATTTCGTCAAAATTTCGATGAAAACTTTGGAGAGGCATGGGAGAGATTCAAAGATCTCCTCGAAATGCCCCATCATGAATTCACGAGCTTCAACAAGTCAATATCTTTTACAATGGGTTGAGCGGTAATGATCAAGATTCCTTGAATGCGGCGCGGTAGCAATATCTTGAATCGTAGACCTAAAGATGTGATTGAGATTTGCGAGCAAAATCAAAAGTTCCTATTTCTGCAACAAAGTCAATACTCCTAACACTCCTGCTCCTTCATCCGGTAACTCTTACGAGTTAGCGACTCCGATAATTGCTCTAACGGATGCCATCCGTTGTATGATTAAGGATGTTAAGGAAATCAAAAGCGAAATTCATAAGCTGAGCGGTCAAAGCCGTAAACAAGGTGTGTGAAACTTGTAGTGGTCCACACGCGTACTATGATTGTCAAGCAACCGATGCTTCCTTTTACCAAGCCCGTAGCTTGGTAAACCATAATCAATACCGACCACATCTTTGAACCACACTACCGTGCTAACACTAATCGAGCACCACCGGTTTCAACCAAAATCATAACATGCAAAACGGAATCAAAACCAACCTAGAATGAACCAAGGTTATCAAAACCAAGGTAATTTCTATCCTGGACCCAATCAAGGTTTCCAACATCGGGGAACCTTCATCAAAACAATTTCAATCGGGGAATCAATTTCATGGGAATATGAATCCTAATCAAGGAATTTTGGTCATAATCAAAACATACGACCTCAAATTGTCCCTCCAGCTCCTCCGTCATTACTCCTCCGGACCATCATCGATGAGTTCTTGAAGCGGTTCATGAAATCCCAAGATGAAATGAACAGGTTGTTGGTCGGTCAGTTAACGATCGAAGAAGTCTTTAAATGATCGACCCTCGGGCTCGGTACTTTACCGAGCAACACGATCGCTAACCCGAGGCGATGCCAAGGCGATCACAACCAGTGGTGTTTCATACCTGGACTGCTTGTTCCTACTACCTCTTCTTCTTCTTCTCTTCCTAAGGTAGTGGACGGTGAACCTCAAAACATAATGGACCTCGACTCCAATGCCACCTCCACGGTGCCAATGAGTCAAGTTACCAAGGATACTACGGACAAAGTGCATAATTCAAGCCCACGAAGTACCGCACGTCCTACCTTGGTAGTCCAACCTCAGTGGTCCGAAACCCCGGTCTAATCAAGGAGTTGTTTTGAACCTCCTATAGCTCTGTTGAGAATCAATCCAAATCTTCTATTCCTTACCCATCGGCGCTTGAATGAGCAAAAGCTCATGAGAAAGCTAGTCATCAAATGGATAAATTTTCCAAATTTTCCAAGAGTTACATTTGACATAAGCTTTGCGGATGCTATCATCTTGATGCCCAAGTTCGCATCTACTCTCAAGCACATGTTAAGCAATAAGGAAAAATTGTTTGAAATGGCTAAGACTCCTCTTAACGAGCGCTTTCGTGATTATTCGAAAAAGCTTCTGAAAAGCTTGGAGATCTGGGAAATTTCTCTTACCTTGTGTATTCCGGGGATGGTTGAATGCTTTGCCCTAGCGAGATCTTGGTGCAAGCATTAATCTTATGCCATATTCGATGTGGAAGAAACTCTCTCTTAGGAACTCACTCCTACATGCATGACTCTCGAGCTTGCGATCGTTCCATATCCGTCCTCTTGGCATTCTTGAGGGCGTGTTTGTAATAGGAAAGTTCCATTTCGGTGACTTCGTGGTTGTTGATTTTGATGCCGATCATCGGGTTCCTCTCATTGTTGGTCGAGGATTCACGAGCGGGCGTGCTCTCATAGATGTATTTGAGCAAGAAATCACATTGCGTGTTGGTAATGAAGTGTCACCTTCAATCTTGACCAAACTTGAGGTACTCCATAAATTATGATTACGAATCGGTTAACGAATAGATATCATTGATGTTGCTTCGATGAGTACTCTCGAAGTTCTTGGTTATTCTCATAATTACGTGAGTGGGGATTCCACCACATCTTCTCGACCTATCATAGCCAATTCTACTCCTTCTATCACTCCGTTTGAGGCGACTTCATCTTAGATGAGATTGAAGCATATTTGGCTAGTGATTACGTACCTTGGGAAATTGATCACGCTCAATTGATATTGAGGGGACATACTTCTTATTGAGAAGTTGCTCAATGATGATCCATCATCACCCCTCATCCTAGTGATTCAATCCCGGTTGAGATTAATCAAAATGAGATTAATCCGGAGGGAGATATTCTTCTTAAGAAAGTGTCAAATCTGGATACTTCTCTTCCTCTCCCTCCCATCAAACTTCATAACGAGGAAGTCAATTCAGTTGAGAAAACTGAAGAATTTCCTGAGGTTGAGCTTAAGGACTTACCTCCTCATCTCGAGTATGCATTCCTTGAAGGTGATGATAAATTACCCGTCATTATTGCTCGAGATTTGAGTAAAGATGAAAAAGCTGCTCTCATTAAAATCTTGAAGTCACACAAGCAAGCAATTGCTTGGAAACTCTCCGACATCAAAGGTATAAACCCTGAGTTTTGTACTCATAAAATCTTGATGGAGGATGACTTCAAACCAGCAGTTCAACATCAGAGACGAGTGAATCCAAAAATCCATGATGTTATCAAACAAGAGGTTATCAAACTTCTTGATGCGAGGATTGATTTACCCGATCTCGAGCGGTCCTTGGGTCAGCCCAATTCATTGTGTCCCGAAAAGGGTGGCATTCTTGTTATCACAAATGAAGATAACGAGTTAATTCCAACTCGATTGGTTACGGGATGGCGTGTTTGCATCGACTATCGTAAGTTGAATGGCGCCACTCGTAAAGACCATTTTCCTCTACCCTTCATGGACGGATGCTTGAGAGATTAGCGGGGAATGAGTACTATTGCTTCCTTGATGGTTTCTCGGGTTACTTTCAGATCCTATTGATCCACGGGATCAAGAGAGACCACATTCACTTGCCCATACGGAACTTTTGCCTACAAGCGTATGCCTTTTGGCTTATGTAATGCTCACAGCACGTTCCAACGATGTATGATGGCCATATTCCACGACATGATCGGAAACAATGGAAGTGTTTATGGATGACTTCTCGGTCATTGGGGATTCTTTTCAATCATGTCTCTCCCATTTAGATAAAATGCTTCAAAGGTGTGAAGACACCAATCTTTGTCTAAATTGGGAGAAAAGCCACTTTATGGTCAAAGAAGGCATTGTCCTTGGCCATAAGATTTCAAAGAATGGGATTGAGGTAGATAGAGCAAAAGTCGATGTTATTGCTAAATTACCTCATCCTACTACCGTCAAGGGTATTAGGAGTTTTTGGGTCATGCGGTTTCTATCGTAGATTCATTCAAGATTTTTCCAAAATCGCCCGACCTATGACCCATCTTCTTGAAAAGGATGCTCCTTTTATCTTCTCACCCGAGTGCATCATAGCTTTTGAAACATTGAAGAAAAAGCTAGCTGAAGCACCCATTCTCGTTGCTCTGATGGGACTTGCCTTTTGAGCTCATGTGCGATGCAAGTGATTTTGCTATCGGTGCGGTCCTAGGGCAACGAAGAAATAAGCATTTTCGACTATTCACTCATAAGCAAAACTATGGTGAGGCTCAAACTCATTACACCACCACGGAAAAAGAGCTATTAGCCGTGGTGTATGCTTTTGAGAAGTTTCGGCCGTATCTTATCTTGACCAAATCGTAGTGTATACGGATCACTCGGCTCTTAAATATCTCTTTGCAAAACAAGATGCAAAGCCGAGATTGCTTCGTTGGATTCTCCTCCTCCAAGAATTTGATATCATTATCGTGATAAAAAGGAGCGAGAATCTAGCTGCGATCATCTGTCGATTAGAAAACCCTCACCAAGATGTTTTCGAGAAAAGGATATAAATGAAACATTTCCTCTCGAGACACTCAATGCGGTTTCTTTTCGTGGAAATTCTACCACCCATGGTTTCTTGACTTTGCAAATTACCATGCGGGTAACTTCATTAATGAAAGGGATGTCGACCCAGCGAAGAACAAATTCTTCAAAGATGTTAAACATTATTTACGGGACGACCCTTTCTTGTTCAAAATCTGTGCGGATCAAGTCATCCGACGGTGTGTTTATGGACGAGGAAGCTATTGACATTCTCAAAGCTTGCCATCTTTGGACCCACGGGGCCATCATAGTCAAACTACACCGCCAAAAGGTGTTTGATTCCGGGTTCTATTGGCCCACAATCTATAAGGATGCCCACGATTATGTCAAAACTTGTGCGCTTGTCGTCGTCATGGTAATATATCTCAAAGGAATGAAATGCCACAAAATGCCATTCAAGTTTGTGAGATATTTGACATATGGGGTATTGATTTTATGGGGCCATTTCCATCTTCTCGTGGTAACAAGTACATACTCGTGGTGTTGACTATCTGTCAAAATGGGTTGAAGCAAAAGCTTTACCCACCAATGATGCCAGTAGTTGTGAAGTTTTGAAATCTCTGTTTGCGGGTTTGGAACTCAGGAGCGATAATCGGTGATCGTGGTACACATTTTGTAATGACCAATTTGAAAGAGTCATGCAAAAGTATGGTGTTACCATCGTCTCTCTCTGCATACCACCCCAAACAAGTGGGCGGTGGAAGTTTCAAACCGTGGTCTTAAAAGGATTCTTGAAAGGACGGTGGCGAGAATCGTGCATCACAGTCGGATAAGCGATGGCGCACTGGGCCTTCCGTCTGACTTACAAAACACCCATTGGGTGTACTCCATACAAGCTAGTGTGCGGAAGGCATGTCATCTTCCGATTGAGTTAGAGCACAAGGCTTCTTGGGCCTTAAAGCATGCAAACTTCGATATCTGAGACGGTAGGTGATCATAGAAAAGTTCAAATGAATGAACTAAATGAACTTCGTGATCAAGCTTATGAGAACTCTTTGATCTACAAGCAAAAGACAAAGAAGATTCATGACTCCAAGATCAAGAACCGCGTTTTCAACGTTGGTGATCGAGTCCTTCTTTTCAATTCAGTTGAAGATTTTCTCGGGAAAGCTCAAGTCCGTTGTGCGGTCCATTCACTATCGCTAAGGTTTATCCTTATGGTACCGTTGAGTTATCTCAACCCGATGGTCCTAATTTTAAAGTGAATGGTCATCGAGTTAAGCATTACTTTGGAGGGACATTCCCCACATGGTTGTCCGGTTTACAAACATTCCCCATGAACCAATGAATGCGGGGATCGAGTCAAGCTAGTGACTCGGTAATCAAAAACATTAGCATGCACCATATGGGTTTTCACCCATAATTACATCTTCTTATCCCTTTCTACCACCCTAGTGTGGGGAGTTTTCCCAATGTGTTGTATATTCTCATTCTTTCTAAAAAAAAAAAAAAAAAAAAAAAAAAAAAAAAATCTTCTAAATAAATGGCGTAATATTTCCCTTTAACGTTCTTTGTTTCGGCATAACCGCGGTACTTTGAATATTGAGGGCAATATTCATTTCTAAGTGTGGGGAATTCTCACGAATTTCATATATTATCTACCCAATTCCCGTTTTGGCCAAAATTTTTTTTTTTTTTTTTTTTGTAAGTGTTTACACTTTCTCATTTGGTTATCGATCCGCCATGTACGTAAGACAAAAGGATTAGCTAATCCGAGCAAGCGGCTCTTGGTAAAGATTTCTCAAATCCGTTTATATGGCTTGCAATTTGCCCAAAATTGTATGGTTCTTCGACTCCCATCATCCTCAAAAGATAATGAGTTGGCTAGCCCGCAAGGTTATGGCTTGTGGTAAAGGCGATGGAAAATCCATAATTGGTATTCACTCACCAAAGATAATCTTGATAATTTATCTAAGAGTTGGCTAGTCCGGAAGGTGCGGCACGGTAAAGACACATCAAATCCGTTATATGGTTTATGATTTGCCAATAAATCATCGGTTATCGTTGTACCAAGATTCTTACTTGAATCAAAACAATTGGCTACTCCGTGATGGCTTTTGGTAAAGAGTTTTCAAATCCATCAAGGTTTTCTCAAATCATTGCTAGGGACTAGCAATATCTCGATGTGGGGATTGATGAGTTTCAAATACTCATCATTTTACATAATCTAAGCGCAAATTCATCGAAAACACTCAAAACACATCAAAATGATCAAATTATCACAAATCGGTGTTTTATGTGTTTTAAATGCAAAAATATCAAAATCGGATGAAAAATGTATCAAGTTTGCAAAATTGGCGGTTTTAGTCCCCGAGTTTTAAAAGTTGTCAAATCTAGTCCACGGAAATTCAAAAATGTGGAAATTTATCATTCAAGGTCCTGAAGTATTCTAAGTTGTTTAAAATGATCCTTGAATGATTCTTTGGTCAATTGGCAAAAAGGTCCTCAAACTTTGGAAAATTACAAAATAGTCCTTGGACCTTTAAAAATGGATTTTATGCAAAAGGGTTCTTGTTTTATCAAAGTTTGTCAAATTTGGTCCTTGTGAGAAGTTTGGAAAAATGGCACTTTCAGTCCTTGAAGTTTGGTCAAATTACAAAATTGGTCCTTGTTTATTACTAAACCAAACGGATCACTTATAATATCATAAGCCCAAATCCAAATCCAAAAACTAGCCCAACCCAACCCATTTTTGACCCTTGACCCTTGACCCCAGTCACAACTCTTTTGACCCCAGCCACAACCCATTTGACCCCTTTTGTTATTAATACTTGGTCGAACCAAAGTCAAAACCAAAAAACGCGCCAAAAACCGATCATCTTGTAGCTCTGTCTCTCCCAACACGAAACCCAAAAACCATGACTGGTTTCACCACATTTTCAACCCCCTCCCATACCATGTCCCTCCACATCCTCTACACTCCAAAACCTTTAATTACTTCAACCAAATCCATTAAAGCTTAAACACCTTGAAGAAATTTTGGCGCCAAAAATCACAAATGGACGGATATGATTATTCTAGCCATCCAATGGCTCAAGTTTGGTGGGAAAGTCTCGAAGCATGTGGGAAGATGAAAAGTCTATAAAGTGAGAGAGATGCATTGTATCAAAATATCTAGTGTAATTTTATTTTTAATGTCGTTTTAGTTTTTTCCAATTTTCAAGTGTATGTTTTAAATCTTAAAACTTTGTATTTCAAGTTCTTTTGTTATAATAAAGCTTTTGTGAACCTTTAATTCAAGTTTTAATCACTATTCAAGTTTATGCAATTTTTCATTTTATGCAAAATCTCATGTTGTTTCAAATGTTGTTTTTGTTGTTTGTATGGATTAGAATAGGTCACATAAGCTCCCAGAAAGCTTAATAAGCTTTTAGAAACAATAAAATTCAGTTTAGAAGAAAAAATCAAAAATCACCAAAAATAGCAATTAAATACTTCAAAATCAAAAATCATGGTGAAAGGGTGATCACAATTGGAGCAAGGTATATCTTGGATGGCCTTGGTTTAGAGCTTCTGGGGAAGCATATAGGATTGGTTTTGGTCTTGGTTCTCGGTTTAAGCTTGGAAGCTATTTGTAAGCTTTTTGTCAAATTTGGCATTTCTTGTTGTAGTTGTTAATTAGCTTATATTTTCTTTTCTTTGTGTTAATTAGTCATAATTAAGTGTGTTTAAGCCTTAAAATCAATAGCTTGTTCTTTTAAATTTGTAGTTTGCAAAAATTTGGTTTTAACGATTAAAATGGTTTAATCAAGTCTTAGTTTTATGTTGTTATGATTGTTGTTTAAAGCTTCATTAGTCTTAATAAGTGATAATACAAGGTCTGAAATCAAGTTTATGGTTTACAATTGTGATTTGGTTTGAAAAAGTTCATAACGATCAACATAAAGGTGTGTTTGGTTTAGTGTGTTTAAAGGTCTTTTGGTCTTTGGTTTTGTTGGAAACTTGTCTAAATAAGTCTAAACAACTCATACAAGTCAAGAAATCAAGTTCTTATTAGCAAAAGTCAAAATTTCATTTGATCTTAATTGTATGCGATCCTTGTTGGATTTTTATGATCCAAGATCTTGATTTTGTGTTCAAAAGTTGTTAATCTTGCTCAATTAGTCTTATTACACCTTAACATAACATATTCGATGCTTTAGATCAAATCAAAATCCACTTTGGTCAACTTTTGGTTTTCTCAAAAGTCAAAATTTCAAAAGGTCGTTTTGAATAAACTTGGGAATTTCATTGTGGGTTCATTAGTAGGTTTCAGTTTATAAGCTCTTGGGGTATTGTAGTCTAGTTGGTGTAGAAAAATACAAAATGATAGTTCTTGGTTTCTTAGCTTTTAAGTGCTTATTTCATTGCTTATTGAGAGCACACATCTGCGTGAAGTGCCACATGCCTGAAAATGGTACCAACTTGATAAGCTTGCATTAAGCTCATTACTTGTCCAAATCTTGTGTTCTCTGGTTCTTTGGAAAGCCAACCTGGTCCTCTTGAGTTATCAAGTCTTGTTTTTCACTTTGGAGCTTGTTTGCTAGAATTGCTAGTAAGCTTAAAGTTGTCCCATTTTCTGTTTTCATCACAAGCAGTCAAAGTGCTTATTGGCTTATTTATAGCTTATCGGTGTGCTTCTTTGTGTCTTTTTAGCTTCATTTCTGTTCATTAAGCTTATTTGAATCCACTTTGAGCTTTTGTTTCATCTTTTAAGCTTATTTGAGCTTATTTCACCCAAATAAGCTCATTTTCCACCTTTGTTGGATCTTTTAAGCTCATCAAATCGCTTATTTGAGTTTTGTAAATTTTTGTCTTTATTAAAGTTTCATATTATTAGTATATAAGTAGTTTTCAAAATAAAAATCACAAAAACATCAATATAAAAATAGTGATAGCGTTTATTTAAGATTTTTAGCTTTTTGATTTTTCTTTTCAACTTATTAATAAGCAAATCTTGTTTTCTAGTTTTCTTAGGTTTCTGTTATCATATAGGATTTTTAGAAAAAGTTTCAGATTTTTCTCTATCTTTTAGTATTTATTATAATTATAAATAGTTAATAAATAATAAATAATTAGTAATAAATAATTAAAAGTCTAAAAATATATTTTCTGTTTTAAAATTAGTTTTATCATATTTTAGATTTTCAAAGTTAAAATTTTATTTTTCCAAGTTTATTTTCTATTTTCTAGTATTTAAGTGTATTTTAAATAGTTATTAATTAGTAATAATTAGATAAAAGTGTGAAAAATATATTTTAGTTTTAAAATTAGTTTTATAGTATTTTAGATTTTCAGAATCATAAGTTTATTTTTCTAGCCTTATTTTGTATTTTCTTTCATTTTAGAGTATTTATTAAATAGTTAAAATAGTTTTTAATTAATAATAATTAATTAAATAGTGTTAAAAATAATTTTCTTTTTCTAATAATTTTCTTTTATTTTAGGATTCCAAAATGTCATTTTATATTTTTAGGTCTTTTATTTCTTAGTTTTCACTTTTTATTTTGTGCGTATCGTAGTTTTAAAACTTACGTTTACGTTTCTTTGATCTGGTTGTTGTGCTTTCCAATTACGTGTCCAATTCTATTCCAAATCAATCGGTAGTGTAATTTCTAATCATAACCTTCTGGATCACTATCCTTAGTGATCATTCATCATCTGAATCGTTTTACACACCATTGAGTCTCCTTGGGACTAAACGACCAGGAATTCAATCTATTCTCCGATCTTAATTGTATTTGTGTTTAAATTTTTTAAGTCTTTTTGACTTTGATAGATATTGCATTTCCACGAAAGTTAGTCTAAAACCAAGAGAATACAATATGCGGGACTCACAAATGTAATTAACTCAAAAATCACCAGAATTAATCCATAAAGAAACCAAATAAAATTGTTCAAGCACACCAAAGATATTGTATCAAACACATAAATCAAAAGATGTCCACAAAACCACCAAATCACACCAACACACAATACTTCCATAAAAGTCTAACTATGCATATGTTAGCCTATGTTGCCTCCAAAGGCAACAGAAACTCCTTGGACTTCCTCAAGCTCCTCCAAGTGATCCTTGTTACCAGTCATTTGCTCAGAACATCCACAGTTAAAGATTCATGTATTGCTCATAGTCAAATAAGGATGTTCCTGCATAGAGAAGAGAAATTAGTTTCTCTTGGGGACCCAGTCCTGTAGAGGCTTGGGTCTACCTTGTGGACCTCTGGATTGGTCAGTATTAAATGAAACTGGTCCACCATTATACTTGAAGTTTGATTTGGTATGTCTCCAAGTATAACCTGCTAAGGGCTTAACAACAGTCCCCCAATTTCCCTTTGCAACATAAGATTGAAACATTTGAGCTGCATTTTGAGACAAGGGTCTTCTCATAGGTGAATGAGAACCATAACGAAGTCTTTGATTGAACTGGTTCACCTGTGGTTTTCTAAACTTGGGACTAGGATATGGACTGGTAGGTTCATATCTATATCCAAAATTAACTTTAGCTTGGCTAGATTTAACATGACCAGTATTAACTCTAAATATATTACCAGTATTAAATTTTGCCTACCAGTACCAACTTGAACACCAGCACCCCCTTGGTCTAACATAATTAACATAAGTACTACCAGTCTTAACAGATACTTGTCTAGTGACAAACTTATTTGCATGATTAATCTTGTTCACATTATTCCAAACTGGTTTATTTACCCCATTCCCAGTGTTGACAGCCTTTTTCTTTCTTTCCTCAGCTTCTCTAGCCATTTTCTTTTCATGGAAGTCACAATCTCTAACTAGATGGCTTAAGCTATTGCAGACAAAACATATTTTAACATCAAAAGAGTAACCTGCACCTAACTCCTTTTCCATTCTAGCATTCCAGTTAACCTAATCAGTGCTATGTATCTCTATTTTCTGCCTAGGAGTTGTCCTTTGAGGAACGAAGCTAGGTGAATCTGATTTTAGCTTAGATTGAGACACCCTGGGTTTAACTGGTTCAGGTTGTTTTGGCACATGAGGCTCACCTTTTAAAACTGGTTTAGAAATCCTTATAGGCTCAGACTTAAGTTCTAAAGAACATTCAGTGGTATTTTCAGTGGATCCTTCATTGTCATTAGATTGACAGGAAGAGTATTCATTGGTCTTACCATTTGAGACACTGGTGTCAGAACTTTTCTTACAGAATCCTTTACTGTCATTGGATTGACAATCAGTAAATTAAATGGAGTAGTCCTGAGAAGCAACAGTTTCAGGGTTCTTCCATTTACTATATTCAAATAAGGACTCATCATATTCTTTCTCAGGTTTAGGAGTATAATCATCATTAATTGGTGGTGGAACTCCCTTGTAATTGTCAGTTTTAGGAAATCTGTGATATTTAGGTTTACCTTCAAAATCACCTTTTGAATTTACAAAACTATTTTCCATCACCTCTTCCTCATATCCTAGAACCTCTTTATCAGACTTTATCCCATACCCTAAACCAATTTTACTTGTAGAACTCATTCATGAATTCACTAGCCTCCACAAATTTTTGTTACTGTTTTGCCATTTTTCAACTATCTTTTGCAGCTTTTTTTTATCTTTAACTGCCTTCATTCCTATTCTCTTATATCTTCTAAGCTTCTCATCTTTTTCAAAAATTTCATTACCTTGAAAGGTAATCTTTTCATTAAGAGATGCATTTTGTTTTTGAAGATTATTTACTTGTTTTTCTAATGTTTTAACAACACTTTCATAAGCAAGTAATTTAACTTCTTGATCACCCATTTGACCCATCTGTTCATCATAAAGGGACTGCAATTTATTGTATGAATTAGTACATATTTTTTAACATAAAGTTACCTCACTGCTGGAGATTATGGCCATTAGAGCATGCTTGACTTGTCCCTCTCATGGGATGCTCTCCCGCTAACCACACCGACTTCGGAGTAAGCCGGTCGATTCTTGTTTTCCTTCTCAGCATGTCTAGGATAGAAGGAATCCATTTTCTTCTCCTCATTAGCCTCCTTTACAGTACACTCCCTAGCAAAGTGACCCTTCTCTTGACACATGTAGCACTTTAGCTTTGATTTGTCAAATCCTACTGGTCTCTTTCCATCAAAGAGCACTTGCCTACCAGTCTTCTTGAACAATTTTCTCATCCTTAATGCAATCATGGCACACTGCCAGTTGATATCCATTTCCTCCATATCCTCATCTTCAATCGATCCAATTCTTCATTTAGAATGTTCTCATTGATTTGAAAATGCAGTAGATGATCTTATCGCAAAACCGGCACCTCATCCTTTTCCTTTACACCAGTACTAACTGTATAGCTACTAGAACTAAAACCACTACCAGACTTAACTCTGGTTTTTGTGTTTCTGCCATGAAAGACAAAGGAAACATTATTATCACTTGAAGAGGCTTTTGAATTCCCCTTGATGTCTTGTTCATACCCAATGATATTATTAAACAAGTCATCTATTGATAAGGTGTCAATATCTTCTTTATTTCTTATGATCATTGCTAGATTTGACCATTCATTGGGCAATGACCTGAGAAATTTCATATTAGCATCTTCATTGGATACTTCAGATCCATGAGTTTCCAATTAAGACAGGAGTTGTTGAAACCTGTCATAGCCTTTCTCCAGGCCTTCAGAAGTGCTGATGGAAAACGCTTCAAACTGTTGTTTATAAACAACTTTTTGCATTTTCTTGGAGTTAGCATTACCTCCAAAGCTGGTTCTAATAGCCTCCCATATCTCCTTAACATCATCTAAATTGTGGAACCTTCTGAGATGTTCCTTTGGTATGACCATCTTTAGAAGAGTTCTTGCCTTTCTTTCTTTCTCCTCAACAAGTATCTCTGCAGCTGTGACTAGTTGTAGGATCCTGACTGTGTCATCCTTGCCTTTGGAAATTCTCTTCTTAGAATTCCCATTCTGGATCACTCTCCAGACCTCATAATCCACATATTCCAAATATTGTTCCATCTCCATGGCCCAGATGTCGTATTCTTCCTTTTTCAGAATAGGAAGTTTGAGATTGGAGATAGTTGTTGTTGTAGGAAGTTGTTGTTGTTGTTGTTTCTTTTGTTGTTTCTGAGATCCTACTTCTGATGCCTCAGTTTCCCGCTCAGATCCTTCTTCATCACTATGATGATTTGAGAAGTTATCATGGAGAGACATTCTTAAGGGTTTTGAGAGATTAGATGAGTGTTCTTGGTGTGTTTTGTTTCTTCAATACAGAGTCCTTCAATAGGCTCTGATACCACTTGTAGGTCCAAAAGTTTCTGGATCTAAGTAGCCTTGAATGACTAATAGCAAACTTGAATAAATTCAATTTACTATATGAAGAACTCTTTTGCAAAAGCTTAATGTGTTAATGCGGAATCTTAACACACAAAGTATGAAGAACAAAATAAACTAACTTCGTATTTTCTATTAACTTGCTCAAAGGCTAATGCATACAACCCGTATATTAACCTAACACCTTAGGAATCCTTTTATACACCAAGGAAACCCTAATTATCTAACAAACTTGTAGAAGGGTAAAGATATCTTCTGCTAAGATATATATATACACGTTCATATCTATTCCTAATATAACTCTAACAACTATTATGTTTTGGACATAAACAGACTTAACCAATGACACTTTACTCTGCCAGATTTAACATCTTTAGTACTGGCAGACTTAACTAGAACAGACTTAAGTCTGACCTACCAGACCTAACTATTTATTCTACCAGACTTAACTACTAAACAAGACTTAAACATTACAAATTATAATTCCCAAAAGGTTTCGTTGGCAATTTGGGGCTTTTCAGTTTAGGCTTCAGATATGGGTTCTTTGAGGTTGTTGCAACAGTTCTTGGTTGATTAATTGGTGATTAAGGGTGCTTGTGTTGAGATCTTGTTCAGATCTATTGTTGTTCTGTCTAGGACCTTCTTTGATCACAATATCTCTTAACTAAGCGAATTAATAGTGTTGTGATTCGTTTCCGCGGTCATCCTTATAGCACTGTAAGCTTATTCTCTCTCCTTTAAGATTAAATTTTCTTTGGTTGATAGGGTGCAAACAGTGTGATTTACTTCTTGATCTGCCTCCTTGAGAGGTGTGAATACCTGCTCTGGTCACACCCAATCCTCTTGGCTGAGTCTTGTTAATCGTGGGTGTGTGTTTAGTTTAATCTCTTATTTTTTATTGTTTAGTTATAGTTCTTAGTTTCTGGTGATGAGTAGGTCAATGTATTAAGAAGTTGGTGTTGGATTATTGGTGGTTATCTATGTTTGAAGGTGATTGGATTTCTGTTTATTGTTTGTTGTCTCTGTTTATCTGTCTTATTTGCTTGTTGTTTATTCTTGATATTTTTATTTCCATGGCTCCTGGTAATAGTAGTGGTAATGAAGACCTTATTAGCAATCTTGATTTGGGTAATCCATTACATCTCTACTCTAATGACATTAGTACTAGCTCTATTGTGTCTGTGAAATTAACTGGTACTGAAAACTATAGAGTCTGGGCTACTGCCATGAAATTGGCTATTAACACCAGAAACAAAACTAGATTTATTAATGGAACTTGTGTTAAAGACACTTATGCTTCTAGTAATTTCTTGTCCAATCAGTGGGAAAGATGCAACTTTATTGTGCTTTCATGGATCTTAAATTATGTGTCTGAAGATCTTTATCTTGGACAAATTTTTTCTGAAAATGCTTCTGAAGTGTGGTCTGAACTTAAAGAAACCTATGATAAACTTGATGGGTCTATTATCTTGAGTCTTATGCAGAAAATTAATTATTGTAAAAAAGGTGAATTGACTGATCTGAGTATTATCATAAGCTTAAATCTTTATGGAGAGAATTTAATATTATGACAAAATTGCCTAAGTGTACTTGTGCTGCTAGAGAAGATGTGTTAAAACATAATCAACTCATGAAAATTATGCAATTTCTTATGGGCTTAAATGACTTATATCAGCCTATCAGAAGCAGTCTTCTCTCTAGAGAAACTCTTCCTGATGTGAAAGAGGCATTTGTTATTGTTTCCAGGGAAGAGTCTCACAGAGGCATTGCTTCGTCTTCCTTTGGTTCTGAATCTAAACCTCAAATATCTAGTTTTGTGTCTAAAACTAATTGGTCCAATAATGGCAACAAGAGGTTTAATAATAGTGGAAGTAGTAATAATAATGGTAGAAACAGGGGCCCTAATCCTAATTTTCTTTGTAATAATTGTGGTAAAATTGGTCACACTGTTGGTAGATGCTTTGACTTGATTGGTTATCCTCTTAGGTACAATAAAAGTGTATCTTCTAAACCTAATGTTTTTAAGTCTTCTTTTAATGCTAATTCTAGCTCTTCATCCAAAGAAACTGGTACTACTATGTCTTTTACCAATGATCAGATGATGAAACTAATGAACCTTATCAGTGATATGCCTTCAAGCAGTATGCAGGCCAACATGGCAGGTATACCTATTTTTTGGAATAATAATGTGTTTTTTAATATAAACTTTCATAGATTCTATAACAACTACTGCTTTTGTTTAAAATCGATATGGGATGGATTATAGATTACGTGCAAACCAACACATGACTATTAATACTTTAAATATGTTTGGTATAATTGATATATCGATTTAAATCTTCTTGTGGGACATCCGAATGGTACTCTTGCTAAAATCAAATCGTTGGTAACCTAAAACTTTCAGATAAAGTTATTTTAAATGATGTGTTGGTTGTTCCTGAGTATTGTGTGAGTCTATTGTCTGTTCATAAACTAATTAAAGATAGCAGAATGTTTGTTGGTTTTGATGAGACTAAATGTTATATTCAATATTTGACTCAAAACAAGATCATGGGGACTGGTAGTGAGAATTGTGGTCTCTATTTGTTTGATACTCCCTCTCCTTGCATTTCTAATAATCAAACAATAGGTAATATGTCTATTACTTGCTATGTGTCTAAGTCTATGTGGCATAACAGGCTTGGTCACCCTTCTGATCAAGTTGTTAATCTTCTTCAATTTGATCTCAAGTTCACTAAGGATTCTCATGTCTCTCCATGTGACATCTGTCACAAGGCTAAGCAGACTAGGGAACCTTTTCCCCTTAGTGAGCATAAGAGTTCTTCTATTGGAGATCTTGTCCATATTGATCTTTGGGGACCTTATAAAGTTACTAGTAGGGATGGTTTTAGGTATTTTTTGACCATTGTTGATGATTATACCAGGGTTGTTTGGGTTTATCTTGTTAAAACTAAAGATGAAGTTTATAACTTGTTTGTTTGTCATATCAATCTTATGTTAAATCAGTTTAAATGTGGTATTAAAACTGCCAGATCTGATAATGGTACTGAGTTTGTAAATTCTAAAATGAGCAATCTTTTTAATAGTCTTGGTATTATTCATCATATCTCTTGTGCTTATACTCCTCAGCAGAATGGGATTGCTGAGAGAAAGCACAAGAATTTACTCAATGTTGCCAAAAGTATGTTATTTCAAAATGGTATTCCATTAAGTAAGTGGCATGAATGTATTTTAAATGCTGCTTAACTAATTAACAGGTTACCGTCTTCTGTTCTGAGTGGGAAATCTCCATTTGAGCTTGTGTATGGTCAAAAACCAAAACTTGCTCATCTAAGAAGTTTTGGTTGTCTGTGTATTTCTCTACTATTCTTAATAATTATGATAAATTTGCTTCTAGATATGAAAAGTGTGTTCTTATTGGTTTCTCTACTACTAAAAAGTCTTATAAGGTTTACAGTCTTGAATCTAAAATGGTTTTTTATTCTAGAGATGTTCAATTTTATGAAACCATTTTTCCCTTTAAAATGAATTCTAAACTTCAAACTAATAAAGGTTCGAGATATCAGTAAATGATCTAAACCTTTTGATGAGCATGATAAGGATTTAAAACGTACACTTTTAAGGGTCATTTAAGCCCTTAATCGCCCACTTTTATATCCATTCTTGCTTAATTTCGTTCCTTTTCACTTTTAGGTCTCTTGGAAGCAAAATCTTGGAATGATGCATATTTGGACGAAAAGGAGTGAATATATGAAGAAAATGGCTAAGTCAAGATCGAAGACACTCAAGTTCTTTGAATCAAGATGACGGCGTCCCAACTAAAGGCGACGTCGTCCTCTCTCTGGATTTAATTAAAATACACTGACGACTCGGTGAGACTTTTGCTAAAATACACTGACGGTCGAGCTTTGAAGAGGAAGGGTGTCACTAAGACTTTTCATCTCGGGCGGCCGGATCCGAATCGGGCGACGTCCTGCTGAAGCCCGACGGCGTCACAACTACAACGTGACGCCGTCCCAACGATAACTTGCCAAGACGAAAACCCTAATGACGGCGATCGGCGTCCCACCTATAAGGCGACGCCGTCAAAAGTGTAAATCTATATATAGAATTCGATTTTTCAGTTTTAAAGAGGTAGACTTGTGGAGTAAAAACCCTAAACGTTTGTAGTCCGACTTGGACAGTATCTTAGGGTCCCAAACCCTATTTTACACATCAAGATAAGTGTTTTATTCCATTAATTTCATTATGTCTTCCATTGAATGTGTGTATGCTTGCTTGTTTAACATGTCCGGCTAAATTTCTTGTGTGTTTGCTTAGATCTATGAAACCTAGTTGTTAATTATTGATTGGTTGTCTCTTATCTTAATTGTAAATGGCTTAGGAATGCACTAGGCTATCGTTGTGTTTAAATGCTTGAGTAATCTTTGTGAACATTAGTTTATGAATCACTTAGAGGATTTCGTAGTCTAAACATCCAAAGATAACCTTTAGGTTAGTTTATGAAACATCTAGTGGATTTCGTAGGAATAACCTTAAGGTATTCTCAAGGAGTTAGGGCATAAGCATTCCTACGACCTTAGAAAACACAACGCGTTAAGAATAAGGACGTGACAATTCAACCACCAATAAAAGATAACTAGGGAGTAATAGTATCTAGGTAAACACATTTTAATCATCATACGAGCACACATCAAAAGACATAGCTACCCGTAGTATTAGATAATTAGAATAGTAGAAGTAATCGGTGAAGTACCACCCCAAATCCATTGCCTCGAGATTTTACCCTTAGCTTTCTAAAAATATATAAAAGATAAAAATAATCATCCTCAACCCCAACCTTAGCGTAGTACACTTCTTGCTAGCATTCCTATTCCCTAGAGAACGATATCAATACCCGAGGCTTACCCAATACTACACTACAACGATTAGGTTCACTTGCCTAGGGTGTTGAAAAACTTGCTCGACGAAAAGGAAGTTCCTTTGACCCGAGCGCGCTTCGACGCAGCGCATCAAGTTTTTGGCGCCACTGCCGGAATAGAATAGCTAGTTAGATTTCTATCTCGTTTAGGTTCCCTTGCTTGATTCCTATCAAGTGAGATTTTTTCTCATTTTAGCTTCCTTGTAGTCTATCCCCTTCTTCGTGAATTTGTTAGTAATCCCATCACTTTTCATCATGGAAGGTGATAACCCGCCACCACATCACCCATTCCCATCGACCCACCACCAATTGACCCGCCAAGAGGCCGTACTCTTGGTGAATACTCTAGACCAAGCCACCAAGGCTATAGGAACACCATTGAGCTCCCGATCAAGCTCAAACTACGGCCTGCGATCCGACACCATCCGGTTGGTGCAAAACGGATGTGCATTCCATGGACTTCGTTCCGAAGATCCTAATCAGCATCTCAAGGACTTCCTTAAAATCGTTGATTCCATCGACCTTGATGCTACCACACGGGAGACCACGCGCTTGCGTCTCTTCCAATTCTCTCTACGGGACCAAGCTAGTAATTGGCTTGAGCGACTTCCCGCCGGATCCATCTCAAGTTGGGATGATCTCACCACTCGTTTCCTTGCCTAATTTTTCCCACCGGGGAGAACTACTAAACTTAGGAATGAAATCTTGATGTTCCAACAACGTCAAGGTGAATCTCTCTACGAGGCATGGACTCGATTCAAGGACTTGCTCCATAAAGTCCCTCATCACGGCATCGATCTTTGGCTTCAAGTCCAAATCTTTTACGATCATGTCAACTTCTCAACTAAGCAATCCATCGACCAAGCGGCCGGTGGCAAACTTAGTGATCTCACCGCGGAAGAATCGTGGGGTACAATAGAGGACCTTGCCCTCTATGACAACGAAAGTTGGAATGACCCCCGTGAGTTGCCCAAAACCGTCAAGGCAATCTCCTTGCCTCCCATTGACTCACAAACTTCCAATCGTAGGATGCTCGAACTTGAAGATCAAGTCAAATTCCTAATGAGCTCCTACGAGAATCCTAAGTCTTCACGCCAAGTGAACAAAGTCTCTTCCTTGTGTGAGCTATGTAGTGGTCCCCATGACACTCGTACTTGCACGAGACTCCCCGAACAAGCTTCCGTTGACTATGCTTCCTCGCGTACCAATGGAATGGGAGGGAGATTCCCACAACACCGGACCTAGGACTTTCAATGATGCCCGAGAAGCATGGAGGGCAAACCCGACTATAATTGGGGACAAACCAAAGAATTCACCTCTAATGATTCCCCATGGTCCCACAGCTCAAGCCAACAAAACATAGAAGGGATGTTGCAAAACCTAGTTACATCCCAAGAAGCTCAAATAGCCAAGCTTTCGGACCGCATTAACCAACAACAAGCCGAGATGGCTAGGAAGATAGATAACCTTTTGATAGCCATGACCACTAGTGATAGGAAGACCACCGAAAAGGTTAATTCCATCTCAACTCATTCTCCCAAAGCTTTCAGTGTGAAAATTAAGGACCCAAGTAAGTACTTTGAAACTAGGGATCCCTCGTCATCCAAGCACGTTCAATTCGTCAATACCATCACCTTAGTGAAACCAAATAGGAATAGTGACAAAGCGAACCATGATAGGATACTTGAGGTTAGTGAAACTCCTAAGGAAGATTCGACCAATGAAGAGTAGATGAATTAGGTGATGAATACTTCAACAAGTTTCCTACGGAAGAGGAACTTTCACGCCACCCACACATAGTACGCGACCTTCGTCACATGTATGTTAGGAGAAGCCCTAGAATCATCTTCGGAAATCCTTGGAATCTCAACAGACCATGTTGCATAGGACATCTTTTCGTGGCAAAGGCCTACATTGATCGCAAGTCCCCAATAAACATCATGACTAGCACATACTATAATTGGGTGATGAAGAAACCTATCCCAAATAGGCAAGACCCCGATGATCCTAGAGTTAGTTGTAATTTTCTTGGTAGAGTTAAGGGATTGCCCGTCTATGTAGGTAGTTTCACGTACCCTACGGATTTCATAATTGTAGAGGATATTAGTACGGCCATAGATCCTAGCTTGTCCCACGTAATTCTAGGAAAGCCTTTCATAGAAAACACCGGGATGACTTATGATCCGTCGTTAGGAATAGTTAGATTCAAGGATGAGACCGATGACGTAGCTTACCAAATGCCATTTAAGATTGAAAAATTTTCATCACTATCCAATGATGAAAAGAACTCAAGCTATCGGTCTACTATAGGAATGAGGAGGATAATGAGAAAGGAGTAGATTATGTGATGAATAAGATTTTTGGGTTCTATAAGGATTGTTTGAAATTAGGACCAGAATATAGAACCGATTGGGGGAAGATGACTTTTTAGAAAGATGCATAATAGGGCATTACTATAACATGGAAAACCCCAATAGAGATCGTCATGAGGAAGAAGGTGACGGAAATGAAGTCACGTAGGAGCACGACTTCGAGTCTAGCTACAAGACTCATATATAAAGAAAAGCGCTTCATGGGAGGCAACCCATGCTTAATTGTTTGCTTGTTTGTGTGTCATATATCTTTTCTATTGTTGTTTATTCTCATGTTTGAATTTGTGAAAATGCTTTATTTTGTCTTTAACCTCGTCTTAATTACATATAAAGGTATTTTACAATAAGATAAGTGTAGGGAAGATTACATACGTTTTTAAAAGAACGTGAACATGAGAATTACAATTAGTGAAATTGATGTATATGTGTGTTTGTTAGAGTCAAATGCTTGTATCGAGTCATAATGGATGTTTTGCAGGAATTTTTCCAGATTCTAAAGATGTAATTTTTCGAATTTTTTCGGAAAACGCAGACCCGGTTTACTCGGGACAACTGACGGCGTCGAGATTAGAACTGACGACGTCGGGATGAGCAAAAACAACTTATAAAATTTTCTCGTTTTACGTACTACTTATAAATTTTGGAAATTCTCGGTCTTAATTTTCCGAGAAAATCGCAAACATCCATTCCACAAGCATTATATCCTAGTGTAGTCGTGTCATATATAGTTTTACCACCGATTTTACGTGAAGGTTTCGTCTATTTTCTTAAAGTGTGCGGGTTATATTTAGCAAGAAGAAGAAACACAACATTGGATGGAGCTTATCACGTATACATTCTTCTTGAGAAAGAATTTAACCACTACTTCACACGGATCCTACCGAGCTAATCGGGGAGTACTAGTTTCTTTCTCTTTAATTACCTTCCTTTATCATAACTTTGATACTTTCGGGAACATTGGGGACAATGTTCGGTTTAAGTGTAGGGAGGAGAATAAAGCGAACTTTGAAACTATGCTTATCCTTGAATATTTGTCTTGTCCTAGTTCATTTGTGTAATAAGCTATGAGAAATATTTGTTAGGGCAATTTTAGCACCAAATTTAAATTTTTTATGACATGTACGAGCAAAACTTTAGTCTTAATAAAGCGTCTCATGGATAGGAGTTATATGACTAGCACAAAAACGTTTACCACTCAAATTCCACCCCAAAAATGTGAGGTTCGCCGCTAAATCTTTAGGATTAAAGCATTCACCTTTAATGCTTAGAGAGTGTACCGGTAGTATAATAGATTCTAGAACTTGTTTTGTGATGCATTCCGAGATCGCTAGTGAGACTACACTTGTGTAGTTAGGAATAACTAAATGATAAGAGGCATTAGGATAACCCTTGTTTGAAACCCGTATTATAATTACTTCTTCCACATCGGTCGAGTAATTACCCCACACCCTTGCGATGTACTCATCTTTAGTACACGATACCCCTCGGTTAACCCCTCAAAGCCTATCCTTTCCGCGGTTCTCGTGATGTTTTGGTTTTCGAAATATCAATGAAGAGCATTGTTTACAATCCACCCCCAAATGTACACCCAAATCGCCTTAGCCTACCTTGTATGCACTCACCTTTAGTGCATTATTGTTATCATACTAAACCCTTAGTTCAATTATCTAGTTACTTGCATGGTTGCTAAGTCGAGTCATATCTTTTGTACATAGTTTTGGGATGATTGGGACTCATGGGTAAAGTAAAATTTTATGGAGTGACGGGAAAGAACGTTAAATTCAAATTCCCTTTATTTACGTAATTAAATACTCCAAGTGTTTTGATCTTTTCAAATCGGGTCAAATTAGTGTTAGAGTAATAAAAACTCAAGTGTAGGGATGCTCCTATAAATCCCTTATATTTTGATGTTATCTTAGAGGATGGTAGAGTAAAAGTGTATGCAAAAAAAAAAAAAAAAAAAAAGAAAAAAAAAAAAGAGAAAAAAAAAGAGAAAAAAAACATACGGGCTACCATCCTACATCTATCTTTATGTTTATGTTTTTCAATTTATGTATGTTTGTTTCAAGTTATCTAGAGTTTAGTGAGTCGAGTCTTGGCTTAGCAACGCCATTCTTTTCATGCTTGTAACATAAGATTTTTGACTTGCCACCACTAAATCGCCTATCCAACCAAACCCTTTGTTTCCCTACCGTAAGCCTAACATTACAACCCTTTTAAAGACCTCTTAGATAGTTGTTCCTAGGTGCTTACGCCAAAGCGGTGGAGGTTTGATCTAGTCTCAAGCCTATGGTAATCTATGTACTATGACCAGGTAATGAGTGTTTATCTTCCATTTCCATTTACTATATTTCATATACACCCGAGAGATGAGAGAATCCAAACACCCCTTGTGAGGTGCTAGTATATAATTTCCGTGCTTGTTATGACTATTGCGGTGCTTTTACTTGTTGTGAATTATGTTAAACCAATGCTTCATGCCCCCTAACTTATAAATTGATTGGCCAAAAGCACATTTGCTTGAGGACAAGCAAATACCAAGTGTAGGGATATTTGATAAGGATTTAAAAGGTACACTTTTAAGGGGTCATTTAAGCCTTTAATTGCCCACTTTTATATCCGTTACTGCTTAATTTTGTTCCTTTTCACTTTTTAGGTCTCTTGGAAGCAAAATGCTGGAATGATGCATATTTGGGCGAAAAGGAGTGAATATATGAAGAAAATGGCTAAGTCAAGATCGAAGACACTCAAGTCTTTGAAACTGAAGTGACGGCGTCCCAACTAAAGGCGGCGTCGTCCTCTCTATGGATTTAATTAAAATACACCGACGACTCAATAGACTTTTTGCTAAAATACACCGACGACGTCGCTTTGAAGAGGAAGGCGTCACTAAGACTTTTCATCTCGGGCGGCCCGGATCCGAATCGAGACGCGTCCTGCTGAAAGCCCGGCGTCACAACTACAACGTGACGCCGTCCCAACGATAACTTGGCCAAGACGAAAACCCTAATGACGGCGATCGACGGCGTCCCACCTATAAAGCGGCGCCGTCACAAAGTGTAAATCTATATATAGAATTCGATTTTTCAGTTTTTAAAGAGGTAGACTTGTGGAGTAAAAACCCTAAACGTTTGTAGTCCGACTTGGACAGTATCTTAGGGTCCCAAACCCTATTTTACACATCAAGATAAGTGTTTTATTCCATTAGTATCATTATGTCTTCCATTGAATGTGTGTATGCTTGCTTGTTTAACATGTCCGGCTAAATTTCTTGTGTGTTTGCTTAGATCTATGAAACCTAGTTGTTAATTATTGATTGGTTGTCTCTTATCTTAATTGTAAATGGCTTAGGAATGCACTAGGCTATCGTTGTGTTTAAATGCTTGAGTAATCTTTGTGAACATTAGTTTATGAATCACTTAGAGGATTTCGTAGTCTAAACATCCAAAGATAACCTTTAGGTTAGTTTATGAAACATCTAGCGGATTTCGTAGGCAATAACCTTAAGGTATTCTCAAAGAGTTAGGGCATAAGCATTCCCTACGACCTTAGAAAACACAACGCGTTAAGAATAAGGACGTGACAATTCAACCACCAATAAAAGATAACTAGGGAGTAATAGTATCTAGGTAAACACATTTTTAATCATCATACGAGCACACATCAAAAGACATAGACTACCCGTAGTATTAGATAATAGATAGTAGAGTAATCGGTAGAAGTACCACCCCCAAATCTATTGCCCTGAGATTTTACCCTTAGCTTTCTAAAAAATATATAAAAGATAAAAAATAATCATCCTCAACCCCAACCTTAGCGTAGTACACTTCTTGCTAGCATTCCTATTCCCTAGAGAACGATATCAATACCGAGGCTTACCCAATACTACACTACAACAATTTGGTTCACTGCCTAGGGTGTTGAAAAACTTGCTCGACGAAAAGGAAGTTCCTTTGACCCCGAACGCGCTTCGTACGCGCATCACTGCTTTAAAAAGAAATAATACCTGGTCTAAATGTGATTTCCTAAAGGAAGAAAAGTTGTTGGTAGTAAATTGTTATGTAAAATTAAATATAAGTCCACAAGTGATATTGAAATATACAAAGCTAGGCTTGTAGCCAAAGGTTGTAGCAAGAGGGAGGGATTTGACTATCTTGAAACTTTTAGTCCTGTGGTTAAGATGTCTCAGATTAGATGTATGATTAATGTTGTTGTGTGCAATAATTGGAGTCTTTTTCAACTTGATATTAATAATGCATTTACATTGTGACTTAACGAGGATGTTTATATGTCCTTACCTCACGGCTTTGATAATCAAGTATCCAAAGTAGTCAACTTAATAAGTCCTTATATGGGCTTAAACAAGCCCCTAGGCAATGGAATGCCAAACTTACTATGGCCCTTACTGAACATGGTTTTATACAGTCTAAATATGATTATTCGTTGTTCACTAAGAAGTCCGGAAATGTGTTTATGGCGTTTCTTGTATATGTTGATGATATTGTTAATACATGGAACAATATTGATGAAATTGAAAATTTTAAAATGTTTTTGAAAACAAAATTTCAAATTAAAGACTTAGGAAGGTTAAAATACTTTATTGGTATTGAAGTTTGGAAAATGATAATGGTGTTTGTCTAAGTCGGAAATATTGCCTTGAGCTATTACATGAGTATGGTATGCTTGCTTGTAAACCTGTTGATTCTCCTTTGCTTGAGAATACTACTCTAAATCATATTGCCTCTGATGATGATAAAGCTCTCTCTAATATTTGTAATTATCAAAAACGGGTTGGTAAACTCATTAATCTTTCTAATACTAGACCTGATATTGCTTATTCAGTTCATTGCTTAAGCCAACAAATGCATGCACTTCATGAATCTCATTTAGTTGCTGCCTTAAGAGTCCTAAGATACTTAAAAGGTTCTCCTGGTAATGGAATTATAATTAATAACAAGTGAAATGATAAGGATTTAAACGCTTCACTTTTAAGGGATCATTTAAGCCCTAAATCGACCACTTTTATATCCGTTCTTCGCTTAATTTCGTTCATTTTCACTTTTAGGTCACTTGGAAGCAAAATCTTTGGAATGATGCATATTTGGACGAAAAGGAGTGAATACATGAAGAAAACGGCAAAGTCAAGGTCAAAGCCACTCAAGTCGCTAAAATTGAAGTCGACGGCGTTCCAAACAAAGAGCGTCGTCCTCTATACTGAAATTGATAAAACATGCACCGACGGCTCGGTGGAATTTTGCTCATAACACCGATGGCGTCAAGCTTTGAAGAAGAAGGCGTCACTCGGACTTTTCATCTCGGGCGGCCCAAATCCGAACCAAGACGGCGTCCCATCCGAGCCCGACGGCGTCACAACTCCAAGGTGATGTCGTCCCATCGATAACTTGGCCAAGACAAAAACCCTAATGATGGCGATCGTGGCGTCCCACCTATAAGGCGCGCCGTCGCAAGTGTAAATCTATATATAAAATTCGAGGTTTTACGCATTTAGGGAGGTAGACTTTTGGAGTAAAACCCTAAACATTTGTAGTCCGACTTGGGCGGTATCTTAGGGTCCCAAACCCTATTTTACACATCAAGATAAGTGTTTTAATCCAATAGTATCATTATGTCTTCCATTTATTGTGTATTTGTGTGTATGCTTGCTTGCTTAACATGTCTAGCTAAATTTCTTGTGTGTTTGCTTAGATCTATGAAACCTAGTTATTAATTATTGTTAGGTTGTCTCTAATCTTAATTGTAATTGGCTTAGGAGTGCAACTAGGTTATCATTGTGTTTAAATGCTTGAGTAATATTTGTGAAAGTTAGTTTATGAATGACCTAGTGGATTTTGTAGTCTAAAAACCCAAAGATAACCTTAAAGTTAGTTTATGAATGACTTGTGGATTTCGTAAGCAAAACCAATAGGTAATCTCAAAGAGTTAGGGCATAGGCACACCCTACGACCTTAGAAAACACAACGCGTTAAGAATAAGGACGTGACAATTCAACCAATAATAAAAGATAACTAGGGAGTAATAGTATCTAGGTAAACACATTTTTAATCATCATACGAGCACACATCAAATAGATATAGCTACCCGTAGTAATTTAGTTAATTAGAGTAGTAGAAGTAATCGGTAGAAGTACCACCCCCCAAACCAATTGCCCTGAGATTTTACCCTTAGCTTTCTAAAAAACTAATTAAAGATTAAAAAAAAATCATCCTCAACCCCACGTTAGCGTAATACACTTCTTGCTAGCATTCCTATTTCCCTAGAGAACGATATCAATTCCCGAGGCTTACCCAATACTACACTACCACGATTAGGTTCACTTCCTAGGGTGTTGAAAAACTTGCTCGTGAAAGGAAGTTCCTTTGACCCCGAGCGCGCTTCGTGCGCGCATCAAGTTTTTAGGCGCCGTTCTTAGGGAATAGAATAGCTAGTTAGATTTCTATCTCGTTTAGGTTCCTCGCTTGATTCCTATCAAGTGAGATTTTTCTCTTTTCATTAGTTTCCTTGTAGTCTATCCCTTTCTTCGTAAATTTGTTCGTAACCCCATCACTTTTCATCATGGAAGGTGATAACCCCCCACCACATCAACCGCTTCCACTTAAATCACAACCAATTGACCAACACCCCTCCAATCATCGTCGCAACCAAAATGTTAGTAAAAACATTGAGCTTCAAGAATTGCGTGGGGCATTTGAGTGTACAATTAGGGACGTTGTTGAAAAGCGGTTAGCGCTTTGATTGTTGGCTCCATGGTTAGCAATAGTTCAAGTAATGATTTAGTAAAGGGAAGTGAAAATAAGGAGACTAGTGCCTATTTCAATCTTTACCCCACTAAGCAAGAAGTTGCTTTCCACCAATACATAATCGACAATCCTCGATCACCCATCATTAGAATATGCCCAAAGATTAGGAGAGAAACCCCGAACATCATAATCCCTTGTATGATTGGATATAGGAATGTCAAGCACGCTTACATAGATACGGACTCCCCATCAATGTGATGTCATCACCGCTTACAATGACATAATGAATGAGCGGGTTAAGATTAGGAGGGATCCTAAGTATCCGGTGGGGTTTACAATTTTGTGGGAAGAGTCAAGGATGTACACGTCTTTATAGGAAACTTCACCGCTTAGTTGATTTTATGGTCATAGAAGACATAGGATGTGTCATCGACTATAGCTTGTCCCAAGTTGTCTTAGGAAAACCGTTTGTTGAAATGTCTAAACTAAGCTATAACAAATCTGAGGGAACAGTTAGATTTGCGGAAAGGGCGATGAAATTACATATAGGATGCCTTAGAAGATGAACGGATATGGCCCTTTATCCCTTTATGAGCGAGATAACATTAGTGCTTTTAAGGAAAAGAGCGAAGAAGATGTTGAAAAAGGCACGAACTTTATGTGGGAGAAAAGGAGGCTTTACTATAGGGTGTTTGACCCTAGGACCTAGGTATAGAGTAGATGAGAATTTTGTCAATATGATAGAGTTTTCATTGAGGATGAAAAGCGAGACAACGTAGGACAACGACTTGAGTCTAGCTACAAGACTCATAAATAAAGAAAAACGCCGTGGGAGGCAACCCATGCTTAATTGTTTGCTTGTTTGTGTGTCATATATCTTTTCATTGTTGTTTATTCTCATGTTTGATTTTGTGAAAATGCTTTATTTTGTCTTTAACCTCGTCTTAATTACATATAAAGGTATTTAACAAAAGATAAGTGTAGGGAAGATTACATACGTTTTAAAAGAATGTGAACATGAGAATTACAAATAGTGAAATTGATGTATATGTGTGTTTGTTAGAAATCGAGTCATAATGGATGTTTTGCGGACTTTTCCAAGTTTTAAAGATGTAATTTTTCCGAATTTTTCCAGGAAACGCAGCAGACCAGTTTTGTCATGACAACTGACGGCATCGAGTTAAAGCTCGACGACGTCGGTCAACAACAACTTATACAATTTTTTCGTTTTTGTGCTACTTATAAATTTTGGAAATTCTCGGTCTTAACTTTTAGAAAATCGCAAACATCCATTCCACAAGCATTATATCCTAGTGTAGTTGTGTCATATATAGTTTTACCGCTGATTTTACGAAGGTTTCATTTGTTTTCTTAAAGTGTGCAGGGTTATATTTGGCAAGAAGAAGAAACTCAACATTGGATGGAGCTTATCACGTACACATTCTTTTTGGGAAAGAATTTAACCACAACTTCACACGGATCCTACCGAGCTAATCAGGGGAGTACTAGTTTCTTTCTATTTAAATTACCTTCCTTTATCATAACTTTGATACTTTCGGGGAACATTGGGGACAATGTTCAGTTTAAGTGTAGGGAGGGAGAATAAAACGGGAACTTAGAAATTATGCTTCTCCTTGATTATTTGTCTTGTCCTTGGTCATTTGTGTAATAAACTATGAGAAATATTGGTTAGTGCAATTTTAGCACCAAATTTAAAAAATTTTATGACATGTACGAACTAAAACTTTAGTCTTAATAAAGCGTCTCATGGATAGGAGTTATGTGACTAGCACAAAAACCGTTTACCACTCAAATTTCACCCCAAAAATGTGAGGTTCGCCCCTAGATCTTTGGGAATAAAGCATTCACCTTTAATGCTTAGAGAGTGTACCGGTAGTATAATAGATTCTAGAACTTGTTTTGTGATGCATTCCGAGATCGCTAGTGAGACTACACTTGTGTAGTTAGGAATAACTAAATGATAAGAGGCATTAGGATAACCCTTTTGAAGCGTATTATAATTACTTCTTCCACATCGGTCGAGTAATTACCCCACACCCTGCGATGTACTCATCTTTAGTACAAGATACCCTAGTTAACCCCTCGAGCCTATCCTTTTCGCGGTTCTCGTGATGTTTGATTTTCCGAAATATCAATGAAGAGCATTGTTTATAATCCACCCCAAATGTACATCCAAATCGCTTTAGCCTACCTTGTATGCACTCACCTTTAGTGCATTATTGTTATCATTACTAAACCCTTAGTTCAATTATCTAGTTACTTGCATGGTTGCTAAGTCGAGTCATATCATTTGTACAGTTTTGGGATGATTGGAACTCATGGGCAAAAGTAATATTTTATGGAGTAACGGAAGGAACGTTAAATTCAAATTCCCTTTATACATAATTAAATACTCCAAGTGTTTTGATCTTTTCAAATCGGGTCAAATTAGTATTAGAGTAATAAAAAATCAAGTGTAGGGATGCTCCTATAAATCCCTTATATTTTGATGTTATCATAGAGGATGGTAGAGTAAAATGTATGCGGAAAAAAAATCGAAAGAAAAAGTGAAAAATGAAGAAAAACATATGGGCTACCATCCTACATCTATATTTATGTTTTGTTTCTCAATTTATGTATGTTTGTTTCAAGTTATCTAGAGTTTAGTGAGTCGAGTCTTGGCCTAGCAACGCCATGTTTTTCATGCTTGTAACATAAGATTTTTGACTTGCCACCACTAAATCGCCTATCCAACAAAACCCTTTGTTTCCCTACCGTAAGCCTAACATTACAACCCTTGAAAAGACCTCTTAGATAGTTGTTCCTAGGTGCTTACGCCAAAGCGGTGGAGGTTTGATCTAGTCTCAAGCCTATGGTAATCTATGTATTATGCCGGGTAATGAGTGTTTATCTTCCATTTCCATTTACCATATTTCATATAAACCCGAGAGATGAGAGAATCCAAACACCCCTTGTGAGGTGCTAGTGTATAATTTCCGTGTTTTTTTTATGACTATTGCGATGCTTTTACTTGTTGTGAATTATTTTAAACCCATGCTTCATGCCCCCTAACATATAAATTGATTGGCCAAAAACACATTTTCTTGAGGACAAGCAAATACCAAGTGTAGGGATATTTGATAAGGATTTAAAACGTACACTTTTAAGGGGTCATTTAAGCCCTTAATCAACCACTTTTATATCCGTTACTGCTTAATTTTGTTCCTTTTCACTTTTTAGGTCTCTTGGAAGCAAAATGCTGGAATGATACATATTTGGACGAAAATGAGTGAATACATGAAGAAAACGGCAAAGTCAAGATCAAAGACACTCAAGTCTTTGGCCCGAAGGCGACGCGTCCCAAACAAAGGGCGCGTCCCTCTATCTGATTTGATAAAAACATGCACCGACGGCTCGGTGGAATTTTGCTCATAACACTGACGCGTCGAGCTTTGAAGAAGAAGGTGTCACTCATAGTTTTCATCTTAGGCGGCCCGGGCGGCGGATCCGAACCAAGACGACGTCCCATCGAAGCCCGATGGCGTCACAACTCAAAGGTGGCGTCGTCCATCGATAACTTGCCAAGACGAAAACCCTAATGACGGCGATCGGACGGCGTCCCACCTATAAAGCGATGCCGTCGCAAGTGTAAATCTATATATAAATTCGATTTTTCGCATTTAGGAGGTAGACTTTTGGAGTAAAACCCTAAACGTTTGTAGTCCGACTTGGGCAGATATCTTAGGGTCCCAAACCCTATTTTACACATCAAGATAAGTGTTTTAATCCAATAGTATCATTATGTCTTCCATTTATTGTGTGTATGCTTGCTTGCTTAACATGTCTACCTAAATTTCTTGTGTGTTTGCTTAGATCTGTGAAACCTAGTTATTAATTATTGTTAGGTTGTCTCTTATCTTAATTGTAATTGGCTTAGGAGTGCAACTAGATTATCGTTGTGTTTAAATGCTTGAGTAATCTTTGTGAAAGTTAGTTTATGAATGACCTAGTAGATTTCGTAGTCTAAAAACCCAAAGATAACCTTAAAGTTAGTTTATGAATTACTTGTGGATTTCGTAAGCAAAACCAATAGGTAATCTCAAAGAGTTAGGGCATAGGCATACCCTACGACCTTAGAAAACCTGCGCGTTAAGAATAAGGACGTGACAATTCAACCAATAATAAAAGATAACTAGGAGTAATAGTATCTATGTAAACACATTTTAATCATCATACGAGCACACATCAAATAGATATAACTACCGTAGTAATTAACATAATTAGAATAGTAGAAGTAATCGGTGAAGTACCACCCCAAACCAATTGCCCGAGATTTTACCCTTAGCTTTCTAAAAACTAATAAAAGATAATAATAAAAAAAAAAAAAAAAAAAAAAAAAAAAATCATCCTCAACCCCACCTTAGCATAATACACTTCTTGATAGCATTCCTATTCCCTAGAGAGCGATATCAATACCCGAGGCTTACCTAATACTACACTACAACGATTAGGTTCACTTTGCCTAGGGTGTTGAAAAACTTGCTCGACGAAAAGGAAGTTCCTTTGACCCGAACGCTTTATGCGGCGCGTGAAACCTTAAACTTAAAGCTTATGCAGATTCTGACTGGGCTAGATATCCAGTTACTAGAAAATCTGTATATGGATATTGTGTTTTTTTAGGTGTCTCTTTAGTGACCTGGAAAAGTAAAAAAAACCTACTTTGTCCAGGTCATCAACTAAGGCTGAGTATAGAAGCATGGCTTCTGCTACTTGTGAAGTGATTTGGTTATCTAACTTGCTTGGTGACATGGGTGTTAAAGACCTGTTACCTGTTGTGTTATATTGTGACAATATACGCTTTGCAAATAGTCGGAAATCTTGTATTTCATGAAAAACCAAACATTTTGAAATTGATGCACACCTTGTTAGAAAAGGTGTTAGGTGGTGTTATTAAAACTTAGAAAATACATACTTCTCGAAGAAATAGTCGATGTGCTTACCAAAGCTTTGGATGGTAAGCAACATAAGGCTGCTATGACAATCTTGGTATGATTGACATGTTCGGTGTTAAAGGTTTGAGGAGGTGTTGAATAATTCAAACCTTTGCTCTCAAGTTCGGGGTTGTTTACGCTCTTGGAGAAACTTATCTAACTCTATAACCCTCTTTGGTTCTCTTTTGTCTATGTTTTGTATGTGCAGGGCTAAAGGTGGTCATCCTCATTCTTCTTTGCCTATATAATGTCTCAAGCTTAGAGGTGGCAAATGTGCCCAAAAGCAAAAGATTGACTAAATGGGCAAATTTTAAAGATTTGGGCACATTTAGCCCCTCCTTTTTGAAATGGGCACATATAGCCCATTGAAAACTTAAATGGGCACCAACGGGCACATTTTTTTCTCAATTGTAGAACATTACGATCGTTTTAAAGAATTTTTTTATATAATATATTTAAATATTTTAATATAAATAAGATATTACGTTTAAGGATTTATTTCGTCGTTTTAGATATTTTATTAAGCGATTTGTATAACATGTGCCCGTTTGGCCCGTGCCCGTTTAAGCCCGTGCCCATTCTAGCCCGTGCCCGTGCCACATCTGCTACATCTATTAGTAATTCAGTATCACTTCCCACTCCACCTCCAGAGACTCCTTTCTCAAGTGGCCTTCCACTTGGAGCCATTGAAGCCGGTTTACATTTATAGGACCATGATGTGTGAACTTGCACGATATTAATGGTCACTTTATAGGTAGGCATAGAGCATTTACTATCTACTTGAAGAACCTCGACAAGCACAAGGTATTGATGGATCTGGACACACACCTTGTGTCAATGATATTTTGTATAATATTATTAAGCACGCGAATTTACTTAGTAATACTTAGAAGATGGATTGTATGATGTATTGTAAGTAAACACAGATTAAACACAAAACTTAAGCTCCAATATTATTAATGAATAATACGAGTGATCTTAGCTTATCACTAGGGTTACACCTTGAAGCCTTTGTGAGTGTCGTGGTAATTAGACAAGTACCTAAGACAATGACCTAGGACCTCCTTTTATACAACAAGGAGTCCTTTACAAGATAAGTATAAAGCTAACATTATAGAATATACACAAGATCTATTCTATACTTATCTAAACACGTTTTCTAAACATTATCTAATAGCGATGGTAATAATGTACCGGCGGTGGTAATCGTTTCCCTTGCTAGTGTTATTCAAGCGATGTAAACCACAACTATCCGTGGTAATGATTATTCCCAACAATCCTCCCTAAACTTATGATTTCTCTGCAAATCAATAAGTTTCTTCAATCTGCATTATCTTCAAGGATTTGGGAATTCAACCAAACACTTTACTTCTTCCTTAACCACGAATAGCTCTTGAACATTGATCTTGAAGCCTATGTAACAATGCTCGACCTTCTCATTGTCTTCATGAACTCTTATTGTTGTACATAACATCACTTTGTGAGAGTTCCATTCTGAGTGGATATTCTTTCTCGTAAAGCATGAATGCATCTTCTCCATTTCTTTGTAGAAACATGATGAACTTCACATGAGTCATAGTAAAACCATTTAGTACCGGGACATGTGCATGAGAATTTCCAAAATCATCATTAACATTTGGTTCATAGAGCCTTCTAAGATTAACCCATAACGCATCTCCTTCATATCTTTGAGATCTTGAGCATTAAACCTTTCTTGAACTAACCTCCATAATGTATCAAGGTCATCTCTGTCAAAAGCTTTTATAAGATCTTCAAATTGAATGAATGATGAAGTTTCACCACCTAGCCTTGTGATCTTCCATGTTGGAGCAAAATTGCTAGCGATGTAAACTTCCCAATCAATGATAGGATGTCTTACTTGCGGTGGTTACGGATAAAAATCTTCTTCTTCAATCACAATCATTCCGATCGGTTGTTCTTGATGAATTTCTCGGTAGGAATTTCTTGTTCTTGACAACCTTAGTCTTCTTAACAGTTTGAGAATCACTTTCTTTGGCCTTTCTCTTCAATCCAGAAACCTTCTTGCTTCTTCTTGAGCCCATTGGAATAAAATCTTTATCATGTTTTTGAACTCGTAGTAGATACTTTCAACTTGATCATCGGGCATTCCTTTGAATTGATGCTTCTTCCAACCACCAACATGACAACAATAAGTCTTCATGTATGAAATAATTTGTGCCTTGGTTGGTTGTCTTGTTTCTTTGACCCTTTTGGTGTACTAATCACATCTTGAAGTGCTTGATTGTTCTTCATTTGAATGAAATCCTTCAATGGCGGTTCTTTGTTCTTGATTAAGGATGCATCGACTACTAGGTCAATTGCCTTTTCTTGATTATTGGATTATTAGCAATCAAGAACTCAATATCTTCTTGATGGGAACATAGCTAAACTCGGAGTCTTCTCTCTAAGTATTGTAGGTTGAGCGATTGGAAAGTGGATCTTCTTCCATTCTATCCAATCTTTTAGTCTCCAAAAAGCTTGCAACTTCCATTTCTTCAAGCTTTTCTTTTCAACAACTTGTTCTTGATAATCTTTTAGCAACTTCTTTATCAAGAGCAATCGAACTTGTTCTTTCTTTGAAATCTTTCTTCCGGTTTGCTCTTGACTTTCCATAACTGCTTTACCTTTGTCTTTCTTGATTTATCAAATTCTTCACTTGCGGTGGCAATATTTGGCTCTGCGGTGGAAATTTGGCGATGGTAAAATCGGTTCGATCTGAAAAAATATCTTGATCATCAAGTTGCTCTTCTTGAGTATTAGCTTCCTTTGCTCCTTTACTAGTATCTCCTTCATCTTCAAAATCAATTTTCCTCCCCTGAGTTTCAGCACTTGTTTTCCTCCCCTGTTTGGGAGAATTACCCAAATCTTGATCAAAACCAGCTGAATCACCATCATTAGGTGAGGATGAAGATGAAATCACCAACTTTGCAGTCTTCTTGTGCTTTTTCAACCCCTGCAACTCTTTCTTCAAGGTCTGAATCTCTTCTTGTAAGTGTTTAACATCCTTGGCATGCTGCTTCTTGACATGTGCCAAGTCCTTCATAGAGATTCAACACCTTGGCTAACTTTGTACACAAAACCATCAATTCCAATTGTTGCCCACGCCTCATCACTTCCAACTGTGTTACTGTTGGGAGAGGTGAATCATGGGGCATTGGCTCGATTCCTCCCTAGTTGGACTAGGTTGAAGTCTAGAACCACCACTTGCTTGTTCCTAGACCAAAGGTTCGAAAACTTGTTGTGTTGTCATGAAAGAAGGTGGTTGTTTGCTCCTCCTCTCATAGGTTTGAGAAGCAGTGGAGTATAATCAATGTTTGGAGCAGAGATTATGGGTGTGTTTTGTTCGGTTGTAATCTTTGCAAGCATTTGAGGAAAGAGTGGTGTAAAAATCATGTTGCCATCTTTGTTCATGTTTTGAAAAACTTTAGGCTTTAGGCAACGATTTCATAAACATTAGTATGGGGTTGCGGTTGAAACTCATTTAGCCTTGCTTGCACAAACCTTGGATACATTAAAATTTTGTTGAACTCTTTACATTGCCGGTCATACTTGTAAAAATATAATTTGACCGATTAAAAATCTTATCGGTGGCTAGACAAACCAAAGGGTAAGCCATGGTTGAACTAAATTGCTCATAAGATGTTTTCTTTGGTGAGACAATGTAAAGAGTATGAATCAAAAATCTCCATTGGGGACAAAAACCACTCTTTTGAAAGTAGCCTTTTTATCGGTGGTATCATACCCATGGATGATAAAGTATCATGAATTTCGGGCATAGGTAATGTGATGAGACCATTGAGATCACCCAATTGGAGAACTCTCCTCAAGGATGCCTCGGTAACATCAATAGTTACCCCATCCACGGTGGCTCTTAGAGCATCCATTTGTTTCATGTGTATCTCCATTCTCAAGTGTTATGGACTTAGCGAAGTCCAAAGCTGTTTGATTTGAGAGATATAGATTGTGGGTTTTAAAAGCAAAGCATACCTTATATGAGTGGTATTGAGAAAGTCCACAATCGATGAAAAACAGGCCACTCTTCTCGTTAGACTTTTGTAGGTAGGCCACTAGGTTGTGCTCATCGCAAATTTTAAAGGTGCCATAGAAACTTTTGATGAAAAACGATATTATGTCGGTAAAATTGAAGTAATAACTAGCCAATTGAGAGAAAAGATATATAGGGTTAGGGTTTAAGATTATTGCATAAGAAAAATTATCTTTAGAAAGTATTTATCTTTAAGAGGATAAATAACAATATGGAAAGAAGATAATTTCCTTAAAATTTTAACCCTATATATATGGAAATCGGTGGTTACTTTCAACGGCTAGTAAAAATAAATTCTTGACACAATCGGTTGTAACAGCTAGAACAACGATGGTAAAATAACACTTGTCGATGGAAGCTGTGAACTAGCGATGGTAATTTTTCACAAAAATTTCAAAGAGCGATGGTAAATAAAATCATATGAAAACTAGATTGCTCTTATCATAGTTTTTAGCAAACTACCACTATCAACGGTTTGATATGTCTTTACCATGAGCCGTTTGCTATGGACTAGCCAACTCTTAATCATAAAGAATATGGTGAGTTGATAACCATATAGTTTTGGTAAACTATCAACCATAAGCGGTTTGTCAAGTCTTTACCGATGGCCGTTTGCTCGGACTAGTTGATTCTTATGTGGATTAGACATGGTGAATCAATAACCATTTGTTGTGTATCTCGGATATACACCTTTTAAGATCAACTCCATCAAAGCTTCATAAAAACATAAGCAAGAATACAAGCAAACATATACAAACTCATACAACAATTTCGGTACCCAACGACCTCCCTCAACACGAGAGAACATTTTGACAAAAGTTTATGGATTTAGCATTCCAATACTTGTTACCAAGTCTTGAAATCTTCCCACATCAAGTCCTTTTGTTAATAAATCGGCATAGTTGTCATCGGTATGAATTTTGACAACTTGAATTAGTCCTTTTCATAGCAATCTCTAATGAAATGGTGTCTAATTTCAATATGTTTGGTCTTTGTGTGTTGAGCGAGTTCTTAATGATGCAAATGGTACTGCTATTGTCAATATGGATGATGGTATTCATGAAATTGTACCCATAGTCCAAAAGTTGATTACGAAGCCATAGAACTTGAGCACAACAACTTGCGGCGACCCATACTACGCCTCGGTTGATGAATTAGCCACCATAGTTTGTTTCTTGCCTTTGCCATGACACTAATCTGTTGCCAAGAAATTGGCATCCACATTGTAGATTTTCTATCCAAGCTAGCTCCGGCATAGTCACTATCGAGTAAGTAACCGGATCTAGAGGAGAATCTCTAGGGTACCACAATCCCGAGTAGGAAATGCTTTAAGATATCGAAAATCTTCTTCACGCGGTCAAGTGAGAGAACTTGGGAGTAACTTGAAACCTTGCACACACACTGCAAACATGATGTCTGGTCTAGATGATGTAAGATACATCAAAGAACCAATCATAGACACATACATGTGCACATCAACTGCTTCACCACTATTTTCCTTCAGGAGTAGATGTGTAGTCTTGTCTGCGGGGTCTTTGGATGACTTTGCATCGATGAACTTGAACTTCCTTAGTATCTCAGCCACATATTTATCTTGATTGATGAAAATACCATCTGGCCTTTGTAGTACTTGAAGTCCCAAAAAGAATGTGAGTTCACCCATAGAACTCATCTGGAATTCTTCTTTCATCAGTTTCTCAAATTCTTTGCACATCTCTGTCTTTGTAGATCCAAAAATGATATCATCAACATACACTTGAACAAGCAAGATATCATTCTTGTCTTTCTTGATGAACAAAGTTTGATCCACTCTGCCTCTATGAAACCCATTAGCAAGAAGATAAGTAGTTAAGGTTTCATACCATTTCCTTGGTGCCTGATGCAAGCCATACAAAGCTTTAACTACCACATATACTTTGTTAGGATATTCGGGGTCTTCAAAGCACGGAGGTTGTGAGACATAAACCTCCTCATCTATCGCCCATATAGAAAAGCACTCTTTACATCCATTTGATAGACTTTAAAGCCCATAAAGGATGCATAGGCTAAGAACGACCTGATTGCTTCAATTCGTGCAAGCTGGGCAAACACTTCTTCATAGTCAATACCCTCCTCTTGAGTGTATCCTTGAGCCACAAGCCTAGCTTTGTTTACGATAACAATTCCTCTTTCATCCTTCTTGTTTACGAACACCCATTTAGTACCTATTACCTTCTTGCGGAAGGCAAATCACAAAGCACCCAAACCTTTTGAAGCTTGAATTGGAGCAACTCTTCTTGCATTGCTTCCACCCAACTTTCATCTTCAAGTGCCTTGTAAACATTCTTTGGCTCCATTTGTGACGAGAAAACACATAAAGAGACATTCATTCTTGCCTTCATGAATCTTAGATTCATATATTTTACTAATGAATCCATGGACATCGAGCGACTTTGTTTGTCTTCTAGTCTTCACGGTGAATAGACATCCCCAATCACATTTTCAAGAGGATGTGATTTATGAATAGAAGTGTGGGAGTCGAGGCTGCAATCTCACTTGGCATATTTGAGATTTCAACATCATTGGCTTGAGCTTCCTCTGTGGCGGGTTGTAATTTCCACATCGGTGTTGCGGTGGAAACTTTTTGCCTAGCGGTGGAATCGAATTTCCACTTTGCTTTCGAAATTTTCGACATTCAAGTTGCTACTTCCTTCCTTTCCAAAATCATTAGAAGGGTGAGCATCTCCGGTTTTGGTATATCATCATTATCGCATAGTCCCAAAGAGGTAGGTGAATTCATCTTGATCATCTGCATGATCCTTGCTTGGTTCATCATCATCAAGAAACTCTTACGAACTGCAAAATCAAAGAAGATGTTCTGTAGAAACAGGCACATAATTCATAGTATTGGTTAGAGTATCAAGATCAAACGACCTTTACGGACCGGTTCCTTTGAGATTAACTTTGTTTTCCGGGAACTCCACATGCGATTCTCTTCAATCTTTTGGGTTCTTAAGTTGAATACTCTAAAAGCTTTCTTGACCATGGAATACCCAACAAAATACCCTTCATCGATTTTTCATCAAACTTGCCCGGATAATCTATGGTATTGAGAATAGATACATGACATCCAAATGGTCTCATGAAGTCAAGGATAGGTGGTCTACCCTAAATAATTCATAAGGTGTCTTGTTCTTTGTCTTTACCACTAAAACCTGTTTTGCACATAACATGCGATGTTAAGCTTCCTTGATTAAAAAGTGATTGGCAATTTAGAATCGCCAACATGGTTCTAGCGACCTCTATCGGTGTCTGTTCCTCCTCTCGGCAACACCATTTTGTTGAGGAGTTCTAGCAACACTAAATTCTCTTTTAATACCTTTATCTCTGCAAAATCATCCATAACTCTATTCTTGAATTACATCCCATTGTCACACCTAATGATTTTAACTTTCATATCATATTGGTTTTCTACTTACGTGATAAAGATCTTGAGGATGCTGTTGTTTCATCCTTGGTTCCAAGAAAGAAAACCCATGTAAACTGCTAAAATCATCGATTACCACTAGACAATATTTCTTTAGATTCAAGTTGCTCACGATGTAGGACCAAATAAGTCCATATGTAACATTTGAAGTGGGTGAGCAATAGAGTTAACCAACTTTGACTGCAAGAAGCTACGTGTTGTTTGCCTTTAAGACAAGCCACACCGGTTTGATTATTTTCAAATCTTTTCTGAGGTAAACCTCTCACCAAACCATCTTTGACAATCTTGTTAATGGTTTTGAAGTTAACATGACCAAGTCTTCTATGCCATAACATGGATTCATCCACTGTGGCCTTTGCAAGCAAGCAAGCATAATCATCTTTAGCAACAATGTTGTTCATATCAAAGCTATATAGATTGCCTTTTCTAGGAATTTTAAGAAGAATCTGACTTTCATCAGGCATCTTAAAATCCTTAGAGAGAACAAAGCACATATCTTTGGTAAAAGAACATTGTTCATCTTGTCACACATTTGTGACACACTAAAAGATTATACTTAAGCTCTTTTACATAGTACAGGTTCAAAGTCCAAGTTACCGGTTTTGATTACACCTTTACCAACAACCTTTCCATTTACTCCACCTCCAAAACTGACATATTGTCCATCATAATGTTCAAAATCTGAAAGATAGGACTTGTTGCCAGTCATGTGCCTTGAACACCCACTATCTGTATATCCTTGATCTGATCTTTTTGTCCTTGGATGTTCCTGCACATAAGAGTAAAGAGTTAGTTTCTTTTGGGGACCCAAGCCATGATTGACTTGGATCTGCCTCGTGTATCAATATAGTTAAATCTATCAAAGGTCATTGATACACCATTGGGATTGGTTGTAGAGGTATTTCCTTTAGGTTTCCATTCCCAACGTCTTTGAGGCCTTCACGACATTGCCCATGTCCCCCTTTTCTTGTTTACAACCCTTGCGGTGGTAACTTTTGAATGAGCGGTGGAAGCTATTTGGTTTGTTTAGGGTACCCACTTGTTGGTTATAATGAACCTTATTATTTGAAAAGTTCCTTTCCTGTTTGTGCAGATTTTGCAAAAGTTGTTTTGGACTTTGCACTTTTAACGGTGACTTAGGGTGGCGATGTTAGAGTTTTTGCGATGGCAAAGTTTTGAGACCACTTCTTAGTTGAGCTGCTCTTGGGACCATTTTGCAATGTGAATTAGGGTGTACATTATTTTGAAACATGTTAGACTCCACCCTTTTATTCCCATGGACTTCCTTCTCCCATTATGATAGTCACAATAAGCATGTAAATGATCAAAACTACCACGGATATAGCATGCCTTATTGTACATCACAAAATCACTACCTAGTTGTTGAGATTTAACATGATTCCAACTCCTCTGGTTACCCCTAGGGTGTAGGCTTGTTCCTATACATCTCGGCATACCTTCAGTTGATCTAGGTTTATTAAGCGGTTTCCTAGGTTCCTCTGTAATATATTAACAACTTTTGGGATAGAAGCCTCTACATTCTTTTAACATTCTCATCAACAACGGATGAGTCACTAGCACTCTCAAAACATCATTATCATGCTTAATCTCTTCCTCACTTTTCACCATTGTGTCCTTTAAAGGACCATATTCACGTTCAAGGTCACGAAACTCTTCTAAGCTGTATGAGCTAAATCTATACACGGAGGTGAATGAACACCTCTTAGTGGTGGAGGCACGATATTATAACCCATACCGGACTTAACTTTACTATGTACTTGAGCATTCCAAATTTTATCAATTGACTTAGGCGATGATAACATGTGTCTAAAGTTAAATTGACATTTTCATTTTCTTTTGAAGTTTTTCAAACTCCTTTTGGTATGCTTCATTCACGGTTGTTGTATGTTCTACCTCTCTTCTAAGAAGAATCATATCATCATTATATTTTGTCTCATTTTCTCTATAGTGATCTATTTGTTTCTCTAATCTGCTATAGCTCTCCTAAGGTTAGACACGGTATAATTAGCGATATATAACTCTTGTCTTTCATTAGAATATAAATCATTAAGCCTTTCAACTTCTCTAGCACCCTACATGTTTTAGAACAACTTTCAAAGTTTTGTACCTCAGTCGAGAGAAAGCCATGAGAGCAAATTCGGTAGCAACAAGAGCGACATCGAATGTTCTTCTTCTTGTTCATCGACCATGAAACTCAATCATAGCTCACACCATCAATAGCCAACATTGCCTTTGGTTCTTCCACAGTTGGTTCCTTCTTTTGCTTGTACCAAGTAGACTGTTGTCCTTGGTCTTTGGTCTTCTACATTCTCTAGCAAAATGTCCAAACTTGTGGCGGTTAAAGCACTCCACTTTCTTCTTATCAAAGCTGCGGTTTCACTACCATTGATGTGAATAGGCTTGCCGATCTTCTTGTAGAATTTCCTAGCTCTCATGCTAAGAAGAGCTATTTGCCATTTTATATCCATCTCCTCCAAGTCATCTTCATCAATTTGCTCTATGTCTTCATGAGTTAAGGCGAGCCATTTACTTGAGTGGAGATGAAAGCATAAAGGTAGGATCTCCAATACTAGCAACCTTCTTCTTTGAACTGCGGTGGTAACACTAACATTACCGGTGGAAACTTTAGAACCGGCAATGGCAACATCATCATCACTATCATCTTGAATCATCACTTGTCAGAGAGGTTGACAACAATGCCAAGCTACTAGAGCTTGTACCAAGTTTCCACCTTCTTCAACCTTTGCTCAATAAGTTTGAAGTTGTTGTAAAGGTCATTGAGCTTCATTGTTTCTATGTCGATTTGTTTTCCCAGACGGTAACATTAGTTTGAAACTACGAAGGCAAACTTCTTAGAAACTTCAAATTGAGGTCTTCCTTTTCTACCTCAATGCCAAACACGATCGGTTGTGTAACAATCTTACGGAGTTTGGTGAAGATGCTATCAAGTGAGTCATTGCTTGAAGCGGAGAAGTTTTCATAACTTTGCTTCAACAATGTCTTTTGTGTCTTCTTTGTAGCATCATTACCACCAAACACGAGCAAATCTCTTCAAGCAGTTCTTTAGCGGTCATGTACTTCTTTGAATGCAATGATCGATCTCTAGGAAGAGTCATCGACAACAAACTTCTAGCCTTAAGATCATTCTTCCTAAGAGCTTTTTCAATACTAGATTCGAGCACGAAACTTTCACAACATCGTGTCACCAACCTTCACGATACTAGTCACGGGCTTGAAAGAATCACCGGTTTGAATGATCTCCCAAAGAGCATAGTCACGAATGAGAAAGTATTGCTCAATCGGTATCCTCCACATCTCAAACTCATTAAGTTTGAGCTTAGGTAACCTTGGTGTAGAAGAGTTGGATGGTTGTTTTCCATCTCCATTGAATTGAGTGAGTAGGTTAAGCTTATTCCTTGGATCTTCTAAAACAAAATATCGAACCTTCGCTCGATACCACTTGATGGATCTGGACACACACCTTGTGTCAATGATATTTTGTATGATATTATTAAGCACGCGAATTTACTTAGTAATACTTAGAAGATGGATTGTATGATGTATTGTAAGTAAACACAGTTAAACACAAAACTTAAGCTCCAATATTATTAATGAATAATACGGTGATCTTAGCTTATCACTAGGGTTACACCTTGAAGCCTTTGTGAGTGTCGTAGGTAATTAGACAAGTACCTAAGACAATGACCTAGGACCTCCTTTTATACAACAAGGAGTCCTTTACAAGATAAGTATAAAGCTAACATTATAGAATATACACAAAATCTATTCTATACTTATCTAAACACGTTTTCTAAACATTATCTAATAGCGATGGTAATAATGTACCGGCGGTGGTATCGTTTCCCTTTGCTAGTGTTAATCAAGCGATGTAAACCACAACTATCCGTGGTAATGATTATTCCCAACATATAATATACTTGGTAGTGTATGCGGTCTATTTTGCGATATCGAAGCCAAGACTTGGTGGGACAAGGTTAAGGATATGAGTGGGCCCACAGAGATGGCGTGGGGTCGATTCTGCGAACTATTTAGAGAGGAGTTTTCTCGTTAAGAATGGAGATGGAATTAGTGGAAAAGTTCGTTACAATTAAACTAGGTAGAAATGAAAGGGTGCAAGAGTTTGCTTATCGCTTTCAGATATTGGCGTGGTTTTATACGTGTTGTCTTACCTGAGAAAAGAGAGATATATATATATATGTTTGTAAAGGGAATGAATGCTAACATAAAAGACTTCATCCCAGATAAGGATCTGATTTCATGGGAGTAGATGCTTCCGGCTGCTAAATTGATCGAAGAAGAAAACAATAGACGCTTAGAAGAGATGAATGCTCTTAATAAGAAAATGGGAAAAGTCCGGAAGCAGAAAGTGTTGCAAGTAAGGCAATAGACATGAGAGTGAATGTTATAATGTTTTAAAGTGATGCGAAGAGTGTTGCATTTCAAGGGTACCCATTTTGAGTTTTTGTTTCTGAAGCAGTAATCTGATATATATATATATATACTTTTATGTTGTTAATGCAAGATTGAATGGAGCCATATGTGGCTTTTGACACTCGTCTATGTTTGTAATAAAATAAGAAGTTTATCTCAAATGACGTGTGTTTATCATTCTCTTAAATTCTGTTTTGTTAATTGGATACAAGGTTACAGAAACAAAGGTAGATGCTTCTTTTTATATTGTTATTAAAGAACTGTTACTTCAATGTTTTGGCTCATAATTGATTCCTAGCATTATGGCATCTCCAATGTTGACACCACGCTCAGTTTTCGAGTTGAAAAGGAAGAGGAAAGAAAAGGAAACGGAAAGTTTTTTGTATTCTTGAGTCTTTTTTAAAGGAGGAAAGGGAAACGGAAAGGAAATAGAGAGTAAGATTTGATAAGTAAATCTTCCTCCCACTTTTGGGAGGAAACGGAAAGGAAACGGAACCATATATTGTCTAAAGACTAATATACCTTTTTTAAAACATTTGACACTAATAATTAAGGGCATATATGTAATTTGACCAACTTATTTTCCTTTTCCTCTCACTCACGAACATGATTAAGATTACTTTTCTTTTCCTTTCCTCTATCTCAAGAACATAACAACTAACACTTACTTTCCTTTTCCATTTCTTTTCCCTTTCCTATTCTTTTCCATTTCCCTTCCCTAAAAACTCGAGAACTGAGCGCAAAAGTTTACACTAAAATAGTGCAAAAAAGGTATCATATTGGAATATGCTTGCACTAAATAAAATGTGTTCCAATGTATACACTATATATTTATACTAATTGTACTTTAAAATCTATAAAATACATGATAGTGCAATAAATTGAAAAAATAAATTAAGTATTTTATATCAATATTGAGCTCATTTTGATGATATTAATGTGAAACTTACAAAAATATTTTTTATATAAACTAGTTTTTATGTTTTATATTAAATATCAAATGATTAGTAAAAATAAGAGGTTTTAATAGAATAAATAGTGTTTTAGTGCAATGAATAGTAATGCACTATATTTAGTGCATTTTGTGTGTTTCCATTGCACTAAAATAGTGTGGTGTTTAGTGCTAACATTGGAGACCATTTTTACTAGTTTTTGCACTATTTTAGTGCAAAATGTACATTTTGCAATCAAGAAACAGCCCAAGAAACCACAAAGCCACTGGATCTCAAAAAACACCCAAATGCCAAATTAGGGTTTCTAAGAAAACAACCAAAAAACCAACAATACCGTCAATTCTTCAATTTACGACAACTAAAACCTCTGAATCACACCAGAATAAGAAAAAACCCCTAAAACTTCAATTAACCCAAGAATCAATCAGATACAACACCCTAAGCGTTGAATCAATCAACTCTAAACCAAGATTCACCAGAAAACCAAAAAACCACCAAAACCAGTCGATTAGAACCTAGATCTCTGATACCATGTTAAAATGGTACCAAAATAATCTAATCACCCAACTAGCCAACCCTTGGTGATCTTTTGTTATAAAAGCTATAGTAGATATGTCCTCAAATAAGAGTGTAGACCAATACACAATAAATGGATTATCCCCAACACGGATGCAACCCAAGAAGTACAAACACATACTACAACCCAGAACCTAACCAACTAACACTATCTATCAAGATCAAGATGATCTTGATATAAACCAAAAACATATTCAAAACTGATAGACTTAATCTAGAAGAAGATCTTTAGTATAACCAAGAGAAAAACCCAGACGTGTGTGTTAAATTTATGAGAGATGAATGACCAAACCTTAGCTGGAATCTGCCTTATATAAAGTTGTGTTACATTTTAGTCCCTGCACAGTCACAACACTCATAAAACAACTCAAAGTTATGTGTTAGTAAATAAAGCTAAAAAACATTTACATTTTACCCTCAAGTTTTATTAGTTTGTTAAATGATGTTGCAATTTTAACACTAACTGTCCATACCATTTACTACATCTAAAGTCAAGTTCTAATACATTAGATGATAGCATGATTAGACTAAAATAAGGCATAACATGATAGAAACATCTTATAAGACATAACATATACTGATTAGCATAAATAATAACTATATGATTAAACCCAACCCATATAAGAGTGGATTTAACTGTTACCAGAATCTCTTACCACATTTTCAATTTTTTTCACTGGACTTTCCCGGATCCTCGCAGTGGCGCTTGAGCACAGGTAGCATGTTATCTGCGATACCAAAAGCAGCCGACGCACCACTACGAGGAGTTGGTGCTGATGAATCTGCAACCACGGTTTTAGTTGATCGCCTAGATCCTCGTTGTTAGGATTTAGAAAATCCAGGTATTAAAGTGTCGGTCACCTCAAGTATATGTATCTGTTAGAAAGCTCATAGTCGTAGTTATTTAATGTTAAGTAGTATTTAGTTAAGTAACACCGTGGAGGACAGACGGTCTTTACCCAATCGTATGCACGATCCACGGCCCGTCGGTGGCGTTTATTGTAAGACTATAAATACTCTCTACCTCCCAAGGTAGAGTTGGAGCTCATAATAAGATTTTTCTTTCTATCACTAAAGTTCCCAAACCTCTAACTTTCTCTCTAAAACTCATCTTGTCGCCTTTGTTAGTGATTTGATGTGTATGTGAAATCAATATGTTACAAATGGTATCAAGAGCCATGGTTAGATCATCTCTTATATCCTTGGATTTCTAGTGGTCTTTAGATGGTTTTGAGTTTGAAAAACTTTAGTGGTTTTGCATCATTTGGTTCATTTCTTGTGTTAAAGTTTGAATTTTGGGTGTACTTTTGTGTTTAGGATCATTGTATGTGCTTGGGTTTTGATTTGGTAAGCTTGAATCACTATGGTTGAGCTTGTTTTTGATTGAAAATTGTGTTCTTAAAGTTTTTCTTGGTAGCGACTTGGCTCTCGGAGTGGATTTCTTGGTAGCGACTTGCTTCAGTAAAAGGTAGCGAGTTGTAGTGAGTTTGGTAGCGACTTGGTCATAGCGACTTGTCTTTTGAGACAAGCCGACAACGATACACTTAGTGGATTCTCCATCTGGTGGCGACTTGGTAAGGTAGCGACTTGCTTTCAATTTTGATAGCGACTTGTTCTTCAAGTTTCTTAGCGACTTGGTCTTAGCGATTTGGACATTAGCGAGTTGCTATTTAGCGACTTGATTTCTTAGCGACTTGGTGCTTAGCGATTTCTTTATCAAAATTAAGTAGCGATTTGGATCTTAGCGACTTGTCTTATTAATACTTAGCAACTTGGTTCTTAGCGACTTAGTTCAAGGATTCTTAGCGACTTGGTTGACTTTTGTTTTATGTCTGGTTTTCTCTTAATTTAGTAAAATCCCGTGAAAGAATCTATTTCCCGTTTAATCATTGAGTTATAAAATCCGTGTAACCTTTAAACATGTCTACCAACGTACCTACAATCATCTCCACTGTTGTCGAGGATGTTCAAGCGGTGGTTCGGATACTCGTCCTACCCATGCTTGATGAATCCATTCGACTCTTGGGCTCAAAGAATCAGTTGTCTTGCCTTGGAAAGGAAAATGGGGTCAACATTCTCAAATCGATTGATGAAGGACCTTATCGATTGAGACTACAAGGGACTTAATTGATACATTGCGGATGGAACAATGATCTATGGAATTGATGGACCAAAGACATATGATGAGCTCAATGATAAGGAGAAAAGAGATTCGATCTTGATATCGGGCTTCAACATCATACTCAAGGTCTTCAAAGGATATCTACAAGCTTATCAATCACAACACGAAGCCAGGCGGTGTGGGATAATGTCAAGATGCTTCTTCGGTTACGAATTAACTATGGAAGATAGAGAATCACAACTCTATGATGAATTTGAGCACTTCAAGATGAAACCGGATGAGTGTCTATGAGTATTACGTGATTCCACAAGCTTGTTAATGACATGAGGAACATCGAATGACTATGCCAAACATTCAAATTGAACTCAAAGTTTGTGAAAGCATGAATCCCGAATGGCACAAGTTTGTCACCTCTGTGAAGCTAACCAAAGGATTGAAGAATACAAACTATGAAACTCTATGCCTTCCTTCTTCGAGAATGAGAGACATGCTATGTTTGAAAAAGGATTCTTGATCAGTTCAAACAAACCGTGGAGAGACAAGCTCATCAAATGATTCAAGCGCCTTATACTCAAACATTGGAATTACCACCAAAGCATCTCAAGTTATACCCATGGGTAATGGTAATCACAAACTCATTCCCGATCCTATGTTCAACAAGTCGATGTTGATGCACACGTGGAAACTTCATTAATCAACTGGCTCTCATGATTAGTCAAACATGAACTCTCCCACACACCAACAACAATCTCGAATCGCATCCAATCCACACAACCAAGCCACCGTCGGAGATGGGAAGGTTATGGTGCGGCCCGGTTTAAGAAAGGCGGTATGAACAAGGAAGAGGTGGAGCGGTAGAGGATATGTGGCAAATCGAATAGGGAAGGAATGGAAATGGGGACAAGCAAAACCTATCAAGTGCTACAACCGTGGAGGTGAGGACATATTGCAAGGAACCGACATCGCCAAAATGCCCCTCGGAATGCGTAGTACTTGGGATAAGATGTTGCTTGTGCAAGCTCGGGATAATGGTGCGACTTTGGATGAAGAGGAGTTGTTATTTCTTCTTTGAGGGAAATGCTAAGACATATGATGCGAGATGTGGATGAGCGACCAATTCAGAGATAGCCACAATCATCGAGAATGCCTTTCAAGTCACCGATTGTGATGCATACGACTCGGCGTTAATGATGAACCCATCACACAAAGCAATTTTCATGGCTAGCATTTCACCAATGTTCCCTTCTAAAGTCTCTTCATCACCAAGGCTGGTCCATCCAAAGACAAAATTATTTCGAGGTATTAAAACTATACGATGATCTTGATTTGCAAAGATGCATGACAAAGTACAATCAATGAAACTATCGAGTCGGATATTGAAAATACGGGTAATATCAATGTTGTCCCATATGATCAATATGTGAAACAAAGTGAAAGTGAGATTGTACCAAGTGATGCATCTTCTGCGGTCAATGATGACTATGTTTTTGATGAATACACCATGCGCCCGATGATTCTTATCTACGAACTTAATGCCTATAAAGAGCGAGTTGCCATTTATGAACAACGTGCTAAGTTTGAGTAAACCACCCGTGAGCAGTGAAATGGATGACCAATCGCATAACTATTAGAAAAAGTAAGTTTAGAGAGAGGTATTAAAACAAGAGTTAAACTCCTTACAAGAAAAGCTTTCTAAAGCGCTAAGCAAAAACAAGAACTTCAAGAAAATGTTAAAATGCTTAAGCAAGAATTCGGTGCTAAGGAATCAAAATTTTGAATGATTTTCTAATCTAAAACCTTGAAAACAAGCTCGAAAATAAGTTATGCGTACAAGGGAATACAATTCGAATGCTCCACATGATCACGAAGCATAGAGTTCTCGATAAGCATAGTATCCCCATTATAAAGGAATCGACCACGAGTATGGTAAGATAGCAAAAGCTGCTCAAAATGTAATCTATGATGGCAATGATATTCTTAAACCTGAGCAGACACCTAGTTGAATTGAGTGCACCGAGGAAGATAGAAATTTAGATGATGCATCTAGGAGAAATGAATAAGAAGCTAGAAGATCACAGATGTAAAAGAATAACATAATGATCAAACCCCATGATTACAAGAAGGAAAAGCTGGATTTCCTTGAACAAGTTTAAGCCTCAAACATTGTTAACTCCCGAACAAGTGTTCGGAAAAGGATTTAGATAAGCAAAAGCGAGAGAATCTTGTTGTAACAAACCCTCCCTTAGGAAAATGCTGCAATGATCGTGTATCCTCCAATACACCAATGCATTTAGTTCCTAGAATTATTGCCACTAAGAGAAAGACCTTAATCATCAATATATTATATTTCAATTATTTGTTGACTTTGAGAAAACTTGTAAGAAAAGGATCACACCCACTAAGATAATCAAGGGAAAGGGGTTTGAGCAAACAAAAATGTTACTTAACGAGGTCATGCCTTTCTTTAAACAACTAAAAGATCAATTTGAGAGTCTTAAAAGGGATGGAAAAGTAATTTGATGCAATGACTATTGAGGTTAGTGACTATGAGCATTAAAATATAATGAAATTGAGAGGAAGAACTTGCATACCTTAAATGAGAATCGATTTACGATTGTATTTCTCAAGATGTGTTCTATACGACCACTAATTGTTCTATTATCGCTTCTCAATTTCATGAATTATCTGTTGCTTTGAAAGTCTCCATGATCGTGTCATTGGTACGGAAATCAAAAGCAGCTAAACTAAGTGAGAAAATTGAGCAGGGATGATCACGATAATTTGGTAAAACATTTTCTAAACTAGAAGTTGAACATTTTGATTTACAACTAAAATATCAACATCTCAAAGAAAATGTTAAAACCTCAAACATCAAGATATCCTCGGATGTTCGAGTTTGATCACGATTTTGAAATAAACAAAGCGTGATGAATGATTCAAGCTCACTATAACATGATCGAGAAAGTTGAAAGCCCAAATTTCTCAATTAAAGGGTGAAATGAACAATGTGGTGGCTCCCAAATGCCTCCTCCTTTAGATTCTCGGAATTCTCAAAATTTTCATCTTCAAAACTTGGTTAATGCTTTACAAAAGGAAAATGAGAGTTTTCTAGAAGAAAATGAAAAGGTTAAACGTCATTTCAATGAGTTATTTGAGTCAATAAAAGTCACTCGTAACAAAAATAATGAAAAAATAACCGTTGCAAAAGGAAATTGAGAATCAAGAGTCGGTAAAAGGAAAATGCCAATGACAAATGGGAGAATGGTGCTTCAAAGGTGCATGTCGTAATAAATATGCTTTGTCTATGAAATATGTTCCTCCTCATCTTAGGAATAACAAACTTGCTATTCAAACATATTTCTCATACCTTAAGGACGACCTAGAATGTCTCAGTGAGATTGTGAAGGATAAGTTAGAGAAACCACTTGATAATGCAATTGGCCATGCATGCTTATATGCCAAACGATCTCAAGAACTTCTAGAATGCTTAATTACAATATGCCCTAAAACCTTAGGTGAGCAAGTCAATCCCTTGATAACTTGTTCTATGCCTAGTTCCAAGTGTACAACTCATTCAATGCCCAATGTTATGAAAGTGAACCTCGGTCGCCTTCAAATAGTACACATCCCAAAGACATCAAAACAGAAAGGCAAAAAGTAGCAAAACCAACTAATGTTCCCATTCCTACTACGGGAGTAATCATTGACATTAAAGCGAAGCGGTCAAAGTCTCAAGACAATACAAGGAATGATAGGACCTCGTAAGCTAAAAATGTGCATTGGAAGAAAGTAGAAGATCACCAGGGAGAATTTGAATAAAACGAATCGTGTTGATTCTAGTGTTAGCTCTAATCGTCTTTGTAATTAATGCGAATTCTACTACTTTGGCAAAACATGTAATGATGATTGCGTGGTTTCATTACTAATCTTGAATGTGGTATGAAAGATTTGTCTAAAGTCATCAAATGCCCGCTTAAAATCATAACGTTAAAAATCAAGCTAAGAAGGCTAAAAGGCAAAAGCAAAAAAGTTAGAAAGCAATTGGAAACCCACAGAAGAACATTTAGAAGATAGGTTATCAATGGATACCTTTTGGCCATAAGGTTAATCGACAATGCCCACTAGAAAATGGATGCCACCGTAGAACTATTCCTTAAGAAGTGAACATACTTTGAATAGGTCAAATACGGATACTAGCATCGCATCTATTCCGAAATGCTTGTTCCTCGAAAGTTCATCAAGGATTATACGAGGAAATTGATCAATGACGGAAGTTGTGGGGTTGGATGTTGTCAAACCGAAGTGTTATAAAAGGATCAGTCCATAGTAATTTTGATTCCACGATTGACATTGATAATCATCATGAGGACCCCACACTTAGCATAATGAGGGTATTGGGAGAGAACTTGGAAGCGATGAATCATTGAAATCTTGATAGCATGCGGTTGTGGCTCGAATGAATTTTGTGGAGGGTAGTTGAAATCGTTTTGAGGATAATTGAAAGAGTTCGAATCGAATCACGGTGAATGAATTCTCGCACAAATCGAACAACATCCATTGACAAGATAGTTTCCACACCACTGCATATACATTTGTAACAACGAAAACCTTGTGGTAACAAGTCTCCACAACTGAGTAATACTTTTGATCGAACAAGATATCTCGGGTATGGGGTAGGGGAATCGAGGGCTCAACAACATCACAAATGTTAGTTAAAGCGGTATTTCCGGTTGAAATTTGACGAAATTCATTTAAGCAATTTTGAACAATGTTCATGAAATCGTCCGAAAAGGTTTTGAAGATTCGGAGGTGGGACAAGTGGTGTGCTCTCGAGCTAGCAATTTCCACCACTCCGTTTTGGTCTCAGTTCTTGCTCTTTTCTCTTAACCTTAATCGTGAATCGCGAAGATTTTGATCAATTCTAGACGGTTTGGGCTCGAAACAATAGGGCAATCTCGGGTTGTGGTGGGTGGTCGGAAAATTTTGGAGAATCATCGAGAGTTTTTATCGGATAATTCGCACCAATAGCAACATTTGCTTGCACCAACCCTACCACATCGCTTACATACACATTCATGATTGAGACAATAAACTTGATCCTCTTCCATACGTCCTTTGCAATGAAAACAACGCACGATAATCGATCGTCGCCATGAAATTAAACATATAGAGGTTAAAGAAATAGAATCAAATGGTCGAGAGGATACGAAGAATAGAATCAAACAGTAACAGGGATAAGAAAGCAGTAATCATACGGATAAGAGGAAGGAGAAGATTATTTTTGGATTTTTCGAAAACGAGTGCACATGCATATTCAAAAACAACACTTTCAATTAAAACAAGACCAAGGCAAAACACAAGGAACTTAAACCAATAATCACAAGCGAATTCACGCAAGTGACACAAAGGCAAGTTTTGAATCTTTTGTTTGGGAACTTATAATGATAACACCTCAGGTTGAGAAGTGTTATATTGATTGTGTGTTCTATTTTATTTAAAACAATAAGCAAAAATCTTTTTTGTATTTTTATCTTTTACATATATACAAAGAAAAGAAAATATTTTGTATTTTTGGATTTTATGAAAACGGTAACTTCACGAGGAAGGATCTTCAAGTCACTAATCGCAAAAATCACGATATTGTGCAACACACTCCGGCGGCGCCAAAATTTGATTCGTAAAGTGGTGGTGAAAACACAATATCAATATATATCAAATTAACCGTAAAATTCGACAACTTAACCCTTTAGGAAAAGGTCAACGTATCAAATCTTACGGTGTGATAAAGTGATACCGAAAAGTGATTTCGGGTCGTGTCCCAACGAGGTGTGAATGGAAAGATTCGTTGAGTTTTGTGATTTGAACTTGAATTGGTTTAACGAATTTGGGTTTGTGATTTCGTTATTCTATGAAATAAAGAACGGGAATGAAAATAAAGCAAGTAAAACAACTTAAACACTAAATAAACAACTACTAAGCCTAAGGAACACTAAAACGATGCTAAACTACATCCTAGGGTGCTAAAATGCAAAAACGCGAAAAACCGGGAACCACCCGAGCCATAAACGTAAAAGTTTTGCAATTTAAGGGCTACGGGTGCGAAAACAATTTTCCTACATTCTACATGACAAAAAATGATTTTATAAAAAAAACGGGAATTTTTTCGACTTTTATTTTATTTTCTACGAATTAAAAACTATTTTATGATTAAAAATACTAAACTAATTCCTAAAAATCTACAATTTTTTACAAAAGTACTTTAACTGATAAAGAATCTAGGAAAAATAAAAATTGGGTGCTAGCTTATCTGGATAAGCTGGAATAAGCCAAAAGCTACTACTAAACTTAAACTGCCAAACTAAGTTATATATCTAATTATGCAAGAAAATAACAAAAAGACCCAAGGGCAAGTTGGATTAGAGTGATGTGTGTGAGGCACTAAGAGACCAGGAGGTCAATTGTTCGAAACCCACTCCTGACCTTTTTGGCTACTTTTAATTTTTTTTATTTTTTCCTTTCTGTAACTTCAAGATGAGATCAAAGTAAGTGTTTTTTATAAAACCAAAACTTTTCAGAAGCTAAGAACAAGATGTGAACAGCTTTTTACGAGAGCAGAATCAATTTTTAAGGCTGTTTGGATGATTGGCAGTCCAAGGGAAAACAAGCTAAAAAAAACTTCAATTAAGCTAAGCCTAATAAGGATCTAATCTAATTAACTAAAGCATTTAAAGGAGACTAAATAAGTAGTTCTAATGAAAACTAAACTAAAAAAAACAAGCTATCTTAACGCAAATTTCCTCAACAGTTAAGACCTATGGGCCTGTTTGGTTAGGGACAGTTAAGGGTACACTAAGAAGATAAAAGGTAACAAAAGCTATCAAAAGCTAATATTCTAATCTACATTATCTAAAAGTTCTAGAGGGGACCTAATACGCAAAATTTAAGCACTAAGAAGCTCTAAAAAAAATGAAAGGGAGGCTGTTTGGGACAGCTTCTGTTACAGGGACAAAAGGGCAAAGGGGCTGTTTTTATGGGTAAATTTAAGCCACTAAATAAGCACCCTACCCACTAATAAGCTAAGCCAGAGAATCCTAGTTTTTCTAACTACTTGTGACATCAAAATCAAGACCTACTTCTAATATTATCCTACTTAGATTTACATTTGAAAAGGGAATGTTGGGCACATATCAGTTAACAAATGAGGACAAATATTTTGCACACTACAAGAACTACTAAGCTCGAATTAAACTTGAAAAGGTTAAATGGTTTTAACTGAATTGAGATCAAGTGCAAAGATTTAGGAACCCAAAATGGGTCAAAACTGGGGTTTTGACCCAACTAATCTGAAAATCCAAACACTGCCCTGAGGCAGAAAAACAAGTAAAAAAAACAGATTTCAAAAAAAACTTACTTGAGACTCTGAACAATAAACTCCACTGAGCTGAAACAACTTACAATAAACTCTTCAATTTAGTCAGAACTTTAAGAACATGAAACTAACAAACTGCATAAACTCAAAGATGGATTTAAAAACTGAATTTTGCATAAACTGAAATTAAAGATTACACATAAATTAAATGACAATGAAAAGATAACATGGGACTAGAACATGAGATTCTAGACAAAATTTTCACTAATCCTACTTCTCCTATTTATAAAAAAGGTAACTTCTTGGCCTCTTGTGTTTTCTTTTGTGAGTACAAACAAGCAAAACCATTTTGCTTCTTCACTCAATCCCATCCATCCGATTTCTTCTTGAAACCCCACCGCTTCATCTTGGCCATTTAAATCACTTTTGTTGTTGAGGATTGCCACATTGGCAAGGTAACATGTGAAGGAGGAAACATGTGATCTTTTGTTGGTTTATGGACTTGAAATTGATGGAGAGAAGGGGAAAACTTTTGGCGTTAGGGTTCTTGGGTAAAGGGATGATGGAGGAAAAGGAGAGTAGAAAGAAAACAAGATATGTTTTATTCTGTTTGTGGAGGATTTTGTTCTTGGTTTTATGGGATAAAAGAAAGGGTTAAGTGGGTTTGGGTAAAAAACAGGGTAAGTTATTTTGGGTTTTTGGTTTTAAAAGGCGCTTTTGGTCATTTGGGTATCGGGAAGGGCAAATGGAAATTTTGTTTCGGGTTAGGTTTTAGGTTTGTTTTCCCACCTCATTCCAAAACATGTCCTGGCTCTAAAATGTAGAAAATCCACTCCCGGCTCCGTCCGCAAAGCACTTTTCTCGATTTCGGCTCGGTTTTGCTCGTTTAGCTCTGCTTTCCATCCTTTTGTACCGCAAGACATAAACACACCTCAGGATATTTTTAACATAATTTGATCGTGTTTGGGTGTTTTTAGTCATTTTTGAGGTCTTAGGCGGGTAAAACGATGAGTGAATAAGCACTCATCGATACCTTTGGCCATAAGGTTAATCGGACAATGCCCACTAGAAAATGGATGCTCTTGGTAGAACTATTCCCTTAAGTGAACATACTTTGAATAGGTCAAATCGGATACTAGCATCGTGCATCTATTTACGATGATTCCATTGCTTCTATTTCGATATGGGTGTTTCTATTTCGGTGTGGGTGTTCCAATCATCGTTACCTAACCAAATGGAACCCATTCTTTCATGGGATCCCAATTATCCGCTTATCTATTCTTGTGCATGTTCAAGCGCAGATCGTTCAATTGTTACGTGGTACCGGACTAAGGTTGTTCCAAGCATATAGCGGAGACCGGTCGCGACTCATGAACCCGTGAGTAAATTCATCGGGATTGTTAGATTCGAGAGCGACCATTTTAGAGCAATTATGGGTTATGGTGATTATGTAGTCGGCAAAGTGTAATCTCCGGGTATATTATATGGAAGGTCTTGGTCATAATTTGTTCTCTGGCTGGTCAATTGTGATTCCGATCTGTAGGGTGGCCTTTAGAAAAATTTGCCGTTAGAAATTGATGGTGTGGAATTATTAAGAGGTACTAGTGGTTCTAACCTATACACCATCTCTATCGAAGACATGATGAAGTCTTCTCAATCGCTTTGTCAAAGGCTTCTAAAACAAAGTCATGATTATGGCATCGTCGTCTCAATCACTTGAACTGGCACGATTAATAACCTTTCCGAAAGGATCTTGTCGAGGCTTACCCAGTTAAAATATGAAAAAGATCATCTTTGTTCACTTGCCAATTGGGTAAAAGCACGAAATATGCCCACAAACCAAAACCCACAAATTCGAAGAATGAAGTTCTTCATACCTTCATATGGATCATGCGGACCAATGAGAGTGCAAATGATAAATGGGAAGAAATACATTCTAGTAGTTGTTGATGACTCTGCCGATTTACTTGGGTAAAGTTTTTGAGGACAAAGGATGAAACTCCAGATGTCATCATCAAACTAATCAAACGACTTGAGTTCGACTCAACAATACAATCGAAATTGTTCGATGCAGACAATGGCACGAGTTTGTTAACAAAGACTTAATTTAGTTTTATGAAAGTGTTGGAATCGGTCATCAAAGAAGTGTTCCACGAACTCCTCAATGAGCGTGTGTAGTTGAAAGATGAAATCAAACTCTTGTGGAAGCCACAAGAACAATGCTAATTTATTCAAAGGTTCCAATGTTTCTATGGGCTAAAGCCATTGCCACTGCTTGCTACACCCAAAATTGTTCCCTTATACACACGTCTCATGGAAAACTCCATATGAACTTGTTCATAAGCAAAACCCCGATCTCTCTTACCTTCTTGTGTTCGTGCCTTGTGCTATCCAACGAATGACGGTCAAGACTTAGGAAAATTAAGAGCAAAGCAGATATTGGAGTTTTGTTGGTTATGCACCAAATAAGAAGGGTTATAGAATCTACAACAAGAGAACCGAAATATCATGGAAACAATTCACGTTCGTTCGATGAGTCGACGGTCAAATGGCTCCGGACAAACCATTCTCGACCCGCAACTCAATTTTCATCAAGTAGTCCTATCGGTTCTACTCTTATTTCTAATCCTCTCCAAGAACTCCTTATGTACCTCCATCAAGATGATTTAAAAATTGTTTGATCCAATGTTTGATGAACACTATGAACCAAATGTCGATGAAATGTCAATTCCATCAACAGAGGTCGCTCTATCCTGCGAATGAAGTCAACCCTTCGCCTCAATATCATTAAGTCAAGAAGCGCTGCTGCGATCACTCTATCTCATCAACAAATCATCAATCATCGAATGTACATCATGGAATTGTTTCGCATCAATGATGAAGTTAATCCGTTGTTACTCCCCGAAGATGCTCCATTTGAAAACATATTTGCTCCTCAATCATCATCGTAACCATCTTCATCGGGAGACATCGACTCTGCTACTTCCGCCCACAACAACAACCACATGAACACCTTAGAAAATGGACACATGATCACTCATTGGACAACATCATTGGAAACCCTTCTCATCCAGTATCCACTGTAAACAACTTGCTACCGATGCCTTATGGTGCTTCTTCAACTCCGTACTCTCTAAGATCGAACCTAAAGATGTTAAAAGCTGCGATGAATAAAGACAATTTGGTTCAATGTCATGCAAGAAGAAATTCATGAGTTTGATCGATTAGATGTATGGGAATTAGTACCGCTCGGATCGTACTATGATCATTGCTCTAAAGTGGATCTTCAAAGTGAAGCTTGATGAGCATGGTGATGTCTTGAAAAATAAGGATACGTTAGTGGCTAAAGGATATCGTCCAAGAAGAAGGTATTGACTTTGAGGAATCTTTTGCTCATTGCTCGTATCGAAGCTATCGAATCTTCTTGGCTAATGCGGCTAGTAAGAACATGGTCGTATATCGATGGATGTGACGCCTTTCTTAATGGTGATTTGAAAGAGGTGGTTTACGTCCACCGCCAGAGGGTTTTGTGAATCCGAGCATCCTACTCATGTCTATCGCTTGAAAAAGGCCCTTTACGGTTTGAAGCAAGCTCCTAGAGCATGGTATGATACGCTATCAAAGTTTCTTCTATCGATTGGATTCGTGAGGGAGCAGTTGATCCGACATTGTTCACCGTAAAGTCGTGCAAACATTTAATTCACGTTTAGATTTATGTTGATGATATTATCTTTGCCTCGACCGACCCCAATGAATGTGATCGTTTTCAAAAGAAATGGGTTCCAAATTTCAAATGTCAATGATGGGACAAATGTCATTTTTCTTGGGATTACAAATTTACAAAGTCCCAAGGCATTTTTATAAATCAATCTAAATATGCAAATGAGATCTTAAAGAAATTTGGATTTGTTTCATGTGACACCGCTGACACTCCCATGATTGAGCGTACCAAGCTAGATGAGGACCACTCAGGGATCATGGTAGATCAAATGAAATATCGTAGTATGATTGGATCCCTAATGTACCTCACGCCTAGTAGACTGACATCTTGTTCATCAGGCGCATGTGTCTTGATATCGGGCTAAGCCTACTAAAAGCACCTTGGGCGGTTAAGCGGGTCTTCGGTATCTCAAGGAACCATCAATATGGGACTATGGTACCAAGGACACCGGTATGTCACTAACCTACCTATGCAGATCTTGATCATGCGGGATGTTGATGAGTGTCTAAATACTCATCATTTTGTCTTGTTTAGAATGCCAAAAGCATCCGAAACACTCGTAAATGTATCAAAATGATAAAAATATCACAAACAAGTGTTTTATGTGTTTTAAATGCAAAAATATCAAAATCGGATGAAAACGTATCAAGTTTGCATAATTGGCGCTTTAGTCCCCAAGTTTCAAAAGTTGTCAAATCTAGTCCACGGAATCCAAAAATATAGGGTTTTATCATTCAAGGTCCCCAAATACTCTAAGTTGTAAAAATGGTCCTGAATGAATCTTTGGTCAAAATGACAACTTTAGTCCTCAACTTTGAAAATGTCAAAAATAGTCCTCGGATATTTAAAAATGGAAAATAATCAAATATGGTCCTTGTACTATTAAAGTTTTTCAAGTTTAGTTCGTGTGATAACTTTGGAAAAGTGGCAGGTTTGGTCCTTCAAGAATTCACAAATTACAAGATTAGTCCTTATGATATTAAACAAACCAAACGGACCCTTTTGTATTTTGATCCCGACCAAATCAAAAGACCCTGTCAATACCTGACCCCATTTTGGACCCCCCTTTATTAGTATCAAAAAGTCAAAAGAAGTCAAACCCGCCAAAACCCGCTTCACTGTTCATCCCCTTCCTCACGCTTTGTAAATCCAATACCGGTGGTTTTTCCATCTTTCCACATTTCCACCTATCTTTCCACTTGTATACATCTCCTCCACCTCCACAATCCCCAAACTTCTTCGTGCGAAACACTCTTGACTATTTTGGCGCCAAACTCCAAATGGATGGTTCGATGACTTTGACCAATCCAATGGTTGGAATGAGTCGGAAAGATTCGTGAGATGTTGACAGTCTCAAAGTCTATAAAGATAAGAGGAGAAGCAATGTAATGAGATATCTAGAGTATTTTAATTTAATTCATGTCGTTTTAATTAATTTTAAATTTCCAGTGTTTGTTTAAACTCTCAAGTACTTTATTTAAGTGTTTTAAGTGTATGTGAATCTATTTTAGTTATCAATTTCAAGTCTTAATCTGATTTTCAAGTTTATGCAATTTTCAAGTTCGAATTCTCAAAATATGTTAATGTTATTGTTAGTTGTTATTAAGGACTGAGTAGACCACATAAGCTCCTAGATAGCTTATATAAGCTATTAGAAATCCATTAAAATCAGTTTAGAAGCAAAAAGCAATAATTCATAAAAATCAAGAAAAATCAGTCAAAAATCAAAAATCACAAGTAATGATAATCACAGTTGGAGCAGGGTAAATACAGGATTGCCCTTGGGTTTAGTGCTTCTTGGGAAGCTATAGGTTGTGTCCTTGGCTTTTGGTTCTCAGCTATCACTTGGAAGCCACTTGTAAGCCTTTTTGATCCATTTTGGCATTTCACTGTTTGAAGTGTTAATTAGCTTGAATCTTTGTGTTTGTATGTTTCTTAGTTATAATTAAGTATAATTAAACAATAAAACAGTAGGCTTGTTCTCTTTATTTTGTAGTTGCTAGAAATTATAGTTGGACAGTGATAATAACATAATCATCATTCTTGAGTTTTATGTTGTTAGTACTGTTGTTTTATGCTTATTTAGTCTCAATATATGATATTATAAGATCTTAAATCATTTGCAAGGTGCGAATCAGGTTAAGCTTTGAATAATTTCAAAGCAGTTAAGTAAAGGAGTGTTTGTGTTATCTTGTTAACTTTGTTGAGAGAGTGCTCAAGTCATTATTCTTGTTTGGTGTTTGTCAAACTTGGTCTTAATAACTTATAGCAACCATTAAACACCGCTTTGTTTTAGAAATAGTCAAAATCACTTTTAATATCACTTAAATGATTAACTGTTAGGATTTAAAGAGTAAAAATCACCACAGTAGCTTAACACTTGTTAACCTAGCTTAATTTTATCTTATCATAGCTTATTACATCATAATTAGTAAGTAGCATTGATTTAAAGTTCATAAAAGTCAACCTTTTAGTTCATCATAAAAGCCAAAATTTCAATTTGGTCGATTTTGAATAAAATGGATAATTTTATTTAGGACATAATATTAAGATTTAGGATATAAGCTTTTGGGATATTAAATTTTAGCTTAACTTAATTAGAAAAATATTAGTTCACTTTAATCGCCTTATTCGCTTATTACTTAGCTTCTTTTGAACCCTTTTCAAAAATCATGCCACAATGTACGCTTTATGGTCATTTTCACAAGCTCTTAAAAGCTAATCATTGAACCATAGCTTGTGAATTTTAGCTTTTGTGTAGCTAACCTAGCCATCTCAAGGTTCAAATCTTAGTTTTCCATTTTGTAGCTTATTTTCTAGAAATCGCTCATAGTTTTTAGTTTGTCCCATTTGACTCGGATACTTGAGTCTTTACTCGATGGTTTTGATTTTTTCAAGCTTGTCACAAGCTTATTAATGGAAGCCAAACCTTGAAAATTAGCTTTTGGAAAGCTTAACGATAATCTTGTTAAGTCCAGTCTTTATTTTCAATTCCAAGCTCATTTAAGTGCTTAAAATTAAGCTAGAAGGTGCCTAGAAAACCATTAAGTATATTGTTTACCAGTTTAAGCTTGTGCTTATTTTGGCTTATTCAGTGCTTATTCTTAAGTCAATTTGTTTTTTTTCAGTTGTCAAACTAGCTTATTATCAGTATTTAGCTTATTTCCATTTTACATTTTGCTTATTGAGTAGCTTATAAGCCATTTGGCTTAATCCTTGTGCTTATTCAGTCTTATTGCTAACTGTTGAAATAATAAGCTCAAACTGAGCTTATTAGTGATTTTCATAAAAAGTTATAGTTTTGAAAATTGCTTATTATCATTAGCTTAATAAGTTCGTAAAGAAAAATCCAAAAAAAAAATAGTTTGCAAAAAGTCATTGCTGGGATTCGAACCACAGCCACCCAACTCACCACACACACACCATACCAACTCGCCTTGGGTCTTTGGTGGTTATGGTTTGCATTGTTTATTACTTAACCCTTCTTTGTTCATTTAGCTTAAGCGTGTAAGTTAGCTTATTTTCGACTTATTTAAATAAGCTTTCACAAGTTTATATTTTTCTCGACTTCATAATAGTACTTAGTATTTTGTAAAAGTTTGATTTTTCGAATAGTTTTAGTATTTTAATCATTTATTTAGTCTAAAATAGTATTTAATTCATAATAAAAATATAAAAGTCAAAAAATATAAATATTTTTTCTAAAATTTTCTTTTGTCATATATTAAGTAAGAAAATTGTTTTTCACTTGTGGGACTCTTATTTCATAAATTTTACGTTTTACTTGCATTTCGCGTAATTTTTATACATAACGCGTTTTCATTTTAAGTCGCGTTTTAGATAATTTAAGTTTACGTTTAATTAAAATAGTTTATTTAAGTTATTTTGTTTTATAAATCAAGAAAACATCATTGTAAAAAATAAGCGATAGCGTTTATTTAATATATTTTAGCTTTTTAACTTTCTTTAATTTGCATTTAAGCCCTGTAATTTACAAAACTTTTCTTTAGGTATAAATAATCCAAAATCCTTACTAATCACTATCCTTAGTGATTATTCGACATCTGACGTGTTAAACACCATTCATCCTCCGTGGGACTTAACGACCCGGGAATCCACTATATTCCTCGATCTTAATTGCATTTTGTTCTGAGCGGTTTGGATTTTTATTACGGTTGACCATTCATGATGGTTAGCTTGTGTGATAAAACTTGTTGTTCGGGCTTAATCGAATGTCAAGATACACGTCGAGCACGTCGGGAGGTGCTCGAGTTTTGGGTGATAAGCTTGTGAGTGGTCGTCAAAGAAAGCAAATGAGTACTTCTATTTCCTCTACAGAGTTGAATACATAGCCATGTCATCGTGTTGTGCTCAAATCCTATGGATGAGATCCCAATTATCGACTATGGCTTTGAATTCAACAAAATCCTCATCTTCGTGATAATAAAAGTGTTATTGCTCTCTCATGCAACAATGTTCAACACTCGAGAGCAAAGTACATCGACATTCGACATCATTTCATCCGGAGCAAGTGGAAAGCGGTGTGGTGGAACTCTATTTTGTGAAGTCGAATACCGGTTAGCGAGACATCTTCACCAGCTCTTCCAAGAGCGTTTGAGTTTATTCTTCCACGACTTGGCTTGAAAATCCTTCAACGAAACACTCAAACGTCTTGGGGAGGAAGTCGAGGGTAAAGGTCATTCTTCATCCATCTCTCGTGTACATATTTATTCAAAAGCAAAATACAAAATTACAAAACCTACAAAAAAAGCAAATAGAAAAATATAAAATCTTTCATAAAATCCATAAAAATCTGAAAAACTCGAAAAAAATCTCAAAAATATTGTCTTTTTGTCATATCTTTCTTGATTCGATTAATATCTACGGTCTTTGTCTGTCAGTCAAAGAGTGACACGGGTCTTTAGATGTTGGTCTCTAATGTACATATTCGTTTAATATATATATATATATATATATATATATATATATATATATATATATATATATATATATATATATATATATATATATATATATATATATTATCGGGAGAAAGTGAAATATATGGTTTATTGTCATTTCGATAAACCGCTTTTCAAAGAAAGAACAGAGCCATGCTTTATCTTGCTTTTCAAATCTCATACTCTGATTCTATAAACAATTGCTTTCTATCGAATGAAAACTAATTGCTTTGAATAATAACTCGTACTCTATTTTTGAATATCATCTGGACTTAACTTTTGTTAAAATATCTATCTCTCAATCAATAACTTATGTCATTGATTGAGGGGGAGAATGATTTCAATTAAATCAAAAGGTTATTTGTCATACAATTGTTTTTCAAAAGAAAATCATGCATGTTTAATCTATGGAGTTTAAAGTCTCAAAATCCGATCATTATAAGTTAAAACTTTTTCATAATTAAGTCACAATTCTCCTGAAAAGCTTTCAAAATCAATTTAAATCTCTGAGATCACAAATCTCAAATGATTTGATAATTGTGATCGGGAGAATTTATGATTTAAATTGGTTAAAGCGATAATTCGACAAATGGGTTCATAAGTGTTTAGCAAGTTTTCCTCCCGCATGTGACAAACGATTTCAAATTTTCCATGCACATGTTGAGGGGAGCATCTACTTTAAACCTTAAATTATTGAAACGTGATTGAATTGTCTCTAAGTGCGAGTTCCCTCTAATATGCAAAACTCTTTCAAACTTGAGGCACATATTAAGGGGAGCAAAGTTTTGAAAACCTCATCCTTCCTCAAAATGTTTTATCTACTCAAATTGATTGGGAAGTGATGATGATCATTTTAGAAAATGTTAATCAAAAGATTGGACCGTTCATTCTTAATCTAACGATTTCAAAGATCTCTTGCCTCCATGTGCTAAACAATTTTCGAATTTTATGCATATGTTGAGGGGAGCATTGCTAAAATATCAAAACAATTAAGATACAAAATACTTTGATTTTATATCACAAGTATCTTGATTGATTTTAAATGGTTTTCAATTGGTTTCAAGCGGAAAAACTATTTCAAAAGACCGACCAACTTTACTTTATGCATGGTGATATAAGGATGATAAGGTTAGGTTGAGGTCCAATGATCCGCCGAGCCGGAGGGATCTACCGAGGACAAAACCACTTGATAGTGTAGAGTCCTTAGGTATATTGAAAAAGGAGAAAATGAGATATGGGAAGAGTCGGATCGAAATCGAGCTAGTCTTGGAATAAACCCAACAAGGTTCTAGTTATGAAGTTTCGGTAAGCTTGAAGGAATGAAGAATGAAAAAGAATTGAATCACGAAAAGGGGTGAAAAGAAATAGCCTCCATTTATTCAACCTTAGGGCGAAACCGGTTGTCAAACAAAATTTGCAAAATCATCATAAGATGAACTTCCAAAACAAAACCTAATAATCCCAGTTCAAACGTCAAAATGAAAACAAAAGAACCTAACTCAAAATCAAATGTCGAAAAATTCTCATAAAGAGGGTAACAAATCGAAAACGAAACTCCTATTCTCGTGTCGGATTGAACCTACTAGTAGTTTGCAGAATGAGACTCCAAATCCGAATCCACCTCGTATTCCTCTTCTTCCTCTTCCTCCTCGTCTTCCTCGTCTTCCTCGCTTATCCATCCGTTCTTGTTTCCTTCATGCCGTGGTAGTAGCGACTAGCAAAGCCACCTTTACGCTTCCTCTCTTCCTCCTCCCGCACATTGTAACACCCCGACCCGACAAGGGTAAAGATATCACAATACGGTTTCATATCGAACTTTAACTACTATACAATAGCGGAAGCCTTTACAAAATATACAAAAGAAAACATAAATAACTAAAACTTCAAAATAAATCTAAGATCTCTATGGTAAAGTCTTGCTCTCGCCTCTACTCTCAAACCCGGATCGGCTATCCCATAAGCTCATCTTGAATGCTTAATACCGCCGCAGAAAAGAAAAGTGCTTGGTGAGCTTACAAAGCCCAGTGAACGGATATAACGAAACAAAAGCTAAAACAAAACAAATATACGAATAACGAAAATAAAATGAAATAATGACGAAGGATCTTTTAGGATTCTGCAGAAGCACAAATATACAGAAATCCAAACAACCACATAATAGTTTAGACATCACATAGCACATTAATGACACAAAAACAAACACATCAGAACAACCAAACGCATAACATATCGAATAACAGATTTACGTATAAGCCAAACGGAAAGTCTAAAAACTAACGGAAACAGCTATAGAATTTAAACATGTCATTCTTACGAATCAATAAATCAACCTTTAAAGCACTTAATTCAATATTATAGCAATGAAATAGCGAACAAGTCATGGCGACATAATAGCTAAACCAGTTCTCATATCAAATCCTAACCTTAGCGAGTTTAAACATGGCGGTCACATATGCATGATAATTAACCTTCAAAACACTCAATTATACACTAGCACATTCATCTCGCAAATCAACGCATTCACGTAACAATATCAAATCATAATATCAGATATACAAATCATGTTTTAACGTATTAATCCTATCCTAGCATGGCAACTAATAATCACTTAAACAAATACGTCATAAGCACATTCACTAACATATCATATCAGAAATATCTTTCTTCTTCAAAAGTAACTTCAGAAAATAAATGGAGTAGCTAGCTCCCAGATTTTGTGAAGACGCGTATTGCACACGACATCATTCACCAGATAACATATCGGATAATGATCGGATCTAGGATGCATCCATACGCCCTTCCTACATATTCAAAATATGCTTCACCATCCGAGACGTGGCGAACATCACTCTCGCCCTAGAGTCATATCGAGGTGCATCATCGATACGGACATGGAACCCCATGACTAGTTAAATATTTGGTTATTATCAACCAACTTAAGTCAAACAGATTTTCGGATATAGCACGGATCATAGTCACACACAAGGTCACGTAATCATATCGGATAGTTCATATCATAAGGTTCATATTCGGATAGTCGAAATCATAAGTTCATATCATAGTGGCATATCATATATTCATAAATGTAAGTTCATAACCGAGGTTCATAATCATAAGTTCATAATCCAATATAGCGAGGTTCAACAAATGTATATATCAAAGTCTTCCTAACATAAGTTCACATCGATATTGCATAGTTCACTAGAACATAAATTCATATAAGTAATGATCAAACATTCGAAAAGGGTTCATAGCAATGGCATTGGAAATCCTAATAAGCATAAGAGATAAGCGAACGAAGAAGGAAAACATGAGGGACCTTTACTGAAAAGGTCAGAATATCTGAACGATAACACAAGTGTCTTAAAGTAAGACAGAATATCCGTACCTTAAAGCAAATGAGAGAAAAGCAACGAATGAACGAATACGAAGATGTAACGTCGCGTCTCCTCCAACGAATCTACACGGATTATGATTTATTTAATACTTATTAGTATAACGGATTAATCTCATTAATACTTTTAGAGTTGTCAGATTATTCTCATTTTTAGTGACGGACGGAATTACAACGTTTTAGAGTCTTAATCATTAATTAGTTAATTATGGGTTGCAAATGACAAACGGTAAACTTAAGGGCTTAATATGATAATTATCTTATTTAAGAGCTTATATGATCATTATTCATAGCATAGGGTTTACAAATGTGAAAGACGGATTTTAAGACTCTCTTCCAAAATAGTTTACATAATCTATGACTTACATGAAATAACGAAATTACACACTTAGCTTTTAACCCTAATCAACTTCCCATTTAGGTTCTAGGGTTTCCATACTTTTAATATCATTTATTACGCATTCAATTAACATGTTACTCCCTTTAACGATTTCCACTTTGACCTAGAACGTATGAAAACTCAAACGGAAATTAACTCAAACTCATGCATGTCCTTACGTAATTCATTTACACATGTTGACCCATAATTACCCAAAATTACATGTTGCACCTTTAACATCTTTAATTATACGACCTAACCTTCTATTATCAGATTTTACACTTTTAGCCCAGAGGTTTTAGAATTTACAAAACATACCCCTTTAAGTTAAATACAATTCGAATGGCCCTCTAAGTATCCAAAATTACACGTTTAACCCCCATACTTATTTTATACGTTTAGTACATGTATTTTACTGTTTTACAAAAATAACCTTTAAGTTTCAATATTTACAAAACCAACCCAAACCTTTTATGTAAAACCGAATAATGCATAATTCAAGTACAAGCCCTAAACCTAGGTTAACCAATCATTAGCTCATCATTATTACTTCATTTATTACCCTTAATGATAACAAGAAAACCCTAGTTCATGCAAACCCTAATCGTCCCTTTTAAAAACCTTCCTTTTTATGCTTAATCGAACAAGAAAACCCAAGACAATTCACACAAGCTTCAATTCATAATTATGTATTTTATTCAGGTCTTATAACATGTAATAGCTTCTGGAAAAATCAATTCATGATCTCTAAAATTATTATACACTCATTCGTTATTAATATACGCTTTTAGGGTTTTAATTTCAAATAATTTCCATACGACTTATTAAACATGCATGGCTAATTTTTATGTGTTCTATATGACTTATAGGACTGAAAGTAACATTAGAAACATACCCTTGATGAGCTTGAATCGTTAGAACAAAAGAAGCACAAAACTTCCTATCATGAAACCCTAATCACTCCAAAACTCACCACGATCAAAACAGCAACTTAGGACTTCGAACACTATTTTTCCCACCTTCTTTACCTTCAAACTTGTCCAAGAAAAATGGTCTCAAGCTCTGGAAACTGGAAGTCGAATTATGGAGGGTTTTGGAGTCGGTTTGGGGTTAATCGGTTATTAGGGATTATATGGAACCGAATATTTGTATATATACTTGATTTACTATTTTTCTTGTGGGCTTTATAATGTATTGGACTTAAAATAAATGGACTCTTAATTTTATAAATTTATATTGGGCTTTTATTAATTAAATTTCTTTTATAAAACTAATTAAATATATTCGGCTAATTATAAAAATACAAAACTAATTTTATAAAATTATAAACTATAAAATTACCTTTACAAAGTGTTTAAAATTTATTTGGATCATGTGTGATATTTCTTAAAAATTTTCTCGAATTTACATAGCTTATTTGGTATTCTTTAAATTAATTATTCATACTTTTGATTGTAGGGGTATTTTGGTCTTTTGTGAACTTTAGAAATTCCGGTATTACAATTCTTCCTCTAAAAGAAAATTTCGTCCTCGAAATTGGACAAGACGAACGAATGTAAAACGAATCGGTTTTCGAATTTCTAGGAATATATCGAACGTTAATCTTATCTCGGAACAAATGAATTTCTTATCGAATATTTGAACTCATACTTATTCGGAAATTAATTCGATAGTCAAATACTTATAATAGATAATTATATACTCATCGGAATAATGGCGGAGAACAGATGAGACGCAGAAAATCAAACGACAAATTCTAACTTATTTAGATAGCTAATGATGAGGACATCATATGCATAGACGAAATAAATCCTATCGGCCTCAATGGTCGCAGAAGTATGTGGAGACATAAAATCTTAAGACGGTCATAGCAATCTATAGGTTCGTACAGATCATAACAACTTCGGATTCCAAGCGTACATAACTTATACGAAACAGATATCGACAAAAGTCTCACAATTAGGTACGGAATTCAAACGAACATGAGAAACACCAAATAACAGATACAAATCAAAGTCCTATCACACATCAACTACAGGCATTTCCCAGACGTCGTATACCTTCAATAAGTTCAGATTATGTGATCTCGGTATTATTACGTTGATCGGGCGTCATAATACTTGCATCACATAACAAGTTCTTATTGTCATTATATTCGGTCTCGGGTCATGACAAAACACATAACTAATATCATAACAAAACATACCACATACGGATAACACACGATAGCAAGTAACATACTATAACAAACCAGATACACATGAGTATACCATCATGATGGCCATACTTCATTCAAGCGGTAATTAAACAACATCACTAAGAAAATAAATAGCGACAAAACTTATGAGGACTAACGGAAACTTAACGAATCTAGCGAAAGAAACAACAGACAGGAACTATACTTTCAAAATTTTGTTTTATTTCCATTAATCAAACAAAATTTGCAGAATCGTCTTAAGATGAACTTCCAAAACAAAACCTAATAATCCCAGATTCAAACGTCAAAATGAAAACAAAAGAACCTAACTCAAAATCAAATGTCAGAAAATTCTCATAAAGAGGGTAACAAATCAGAAACGAAACTCCTATTCTCGTGTCGGATTGAACCTACTAGTAGCCGTAGACTCCAAATCCGAATCCACCTCGTATTCCTCTTCTTCCTCTTCCTCTTCGTCTTCCTCGTCTTCCTCGCTTATCCATCCGTTCTTGTTTCCTTCATGCTGTGGTAGTAAGCGACTAGCAAAGCCACCTTTACGCTTCCTCTCTTCCTCCTCCGGCACACGATCCACAAAGGCATACAGATCGCGACTCTCAGCTCGTCCTACTCCTTCATCCTCAACGAACTTGGGACACCTACCAGGATATCTAGTAGTGAAACCTTCGTTGTCAACAACCTTAGTTTCATATTCTTCCACCACCTCTCCGTCAATGGTCCTCAAGGTCAGCTTCTCCTCGATGGTGCATGGCCACATATAGGCCGGAACTCTTATCCTCTTATTAGTCCGCTTCACTTTACCATACCTCGTGCAATTTTTAGCAATGACAACGCCCACTTCATCTTCTCCTTATGTTGCCTAGCCGGTCCTTGATTACTCCTATCGATGAACTAGGCGACGGGAATAACCATCTAAAAGAAATACCAACTATCAAAGAAAACTTAAATACGATAGGTGCGCAAAGAAGCACGCAGAAGGAAAATCCTAAATCTACCCACTTCACACGTCATAGCCTAAGCTCTAAGGGTCCTAAAACCTAGAGCTCTGATACCATAAATTGTAACACCCCGACCCAACAAGGGTAAAGATATCACAATACGGTTTCATATCAGAACCTTAACTAATGTACAATAGCGGAAGCCTTTACAAAATGTTCAAAAGAAAACATAAATAACTTAATATTCAAAATAAATCTAAGATCTCTATGGTAAAGTCTTGCTCTCAGCTCTACTCTCAAACCCAGATCAGCTATCCCATAAGCTCATCTTGAATGCTAAACCCGCCGCAGAAAAGAAAAGTGCGGTGAGCTTACAAAGCCCAGTGAACAGATATAACGAAACAAAAGCTAAAATAAAACAAATATACGAATAACGAAATCAAAATGAAATAATGACGAAGGATCTTTTAGGATTCTGCGGAAGCACAAATATACAGAAATCCAAACAACCACATAACAGTTTAGACATCACATAGCACATTAATGACACAAACACAACACATCAGAACAACCAAACACATAACATATCAAAATGACAGATTACGTATAAGCCAAACGGAAAGTCTCAAAACTAACGGAAACAGTTTCTAATAAATAAACATGGTATTCATACAATTCAATTAATCAACAGTTAATACACTTAATGCAATATTGTAGCAATGAAATAGCGATGTGTCATGGCGGACATAATAGCTAAACCAGTTCTCATATCAAATCCTAACCTTAGCGAGTTTAAACATGGCGGTCACATATGCGACGATAATTAACCTTCAAAACACTCAATTATACACTAGCACATTCATCTCACAAATCAACGCATTCACGTAACAATAACAAATCATAATATCAGATATACAAATCATGCTTTACCGTATTAATCTTATCCTAGCATGGCAACTAATAATCACTTAAACAAATACGTCATAAGCACATTCACTAACATATCATATCGAAATATCTTTCTTCTTCAAAAGTAACATCGAAAATAAATATACATGGAGTAGCTAGCTCCCAGTTTTTGTGAAGACGCGTATTGCACGACATCATTCACCGGATAACATATCGGATAACGATCGGATCTAGGATGCATCCATCGCCCTTCCTACATATTCAAAAATATGCTTCACCATCCGAGACGTGGCGAAACATCACTCTCTCGCCTAGAGTCATATCGAGGTGCATCATCGATACGGACATGGAACCCCATGACTAGTTAAATATTTGGTTATTATCAACCAACTTAAGTCAAACAGATTTTCGGATATAGCACGGATCATAGTCACACACAAGGTCACGAGAATCATATCGATAGTTCATATCATAAGGTTCATATTCGGATAGTCGAAATCATAAGTTCATATCATAGTGGCATATCATATATTCATAAGCAAGTTCATAACCGAGGTTCATAATCATAAGTTCATAATCCAATATAGCAGGGTTCAACAAATGTATATATCAAAGTCTTCCTAACATAAGTTCACATCAGATATTGCATAGTTCACTAGAACATAAATTCAGATAAGTAACAGATCAAACATTCAGAAAAGGGTTCATAGCAATGGCATTGGGAATCCTAATAAACATAAGAGAAATGACAAAGAAGGAAAACATGAGGGACCTTTACTGAAAAGGTCAGAATATCTGTACGATAACACAAGTGTCTTAAAGTAAGACAGAATATCCGTACCTTAAAGCAAATGAGAGAAAAACAACGAATGAACGAATACGAAGATGTAACGTCGCGTCTCCTCCAACGAATCTACACGGATTATGATTTATTTAATACTTATTAGTATAACGGATTAATCTCATTAATACTTTTAGAGTTGTCGATTATTCTCATTTTTAGTGACGGACGAATTACAACGTTTTAGAGTATTAATCATTAATTAGCCAAACTTATGGGTTGCAAATGACAAACGGTAAACTTAAGGGTTTAATATGATAATTATCTTATTTAAGAGCTTATATGATCATTATTCATAGTATAGGGTTTACAAATGTCAAAGACGGATTTTAAGACTCTCTTTCAAAATAGTTTACATAATCTATAACTCACATGAAATAACGAAATTACACACTTAGCTTTTAACCCTAATCCACTTCCTATTTATGTTCTAGGGTTTCCGTACTTTTAATATTACTTATTACGCATTTAATTAACATGTTACTCCTTTTAATGATTTCCACTTTGACCTAGAACGATATGAAAACTCAAACGAAATTAACTCAAACTCATGCATGTCCTTACGTAATTTATTTACACATGTTGACCCATAATTACTCAAAATTACATATTACACCTTTAACATCTTTAATTATACGACCTAACCTTCTATTATCAGATTTTACACTTTTAGCCCAAAGGTTTTAGAATTTACAAAACATACCCTTTTAAGTTAAATACAATTCGAATGGCCCTCTAAATATCCAAAATTACACGTTTAACCCCCATACTTATTTTATACGTTTAGTACCTTTATTTTACTGTTTACAAAAATAACCTTTAAGTTTCAATATTTACAAAACCAACCCAAACCTTTTATGTAAAAACCGAATAATGCATAATTCAAGTACAAGCCCTAAACCTAGGTTAAACCAATCATTAGCTCATCATTATTACTTCATTTATTACCCTTAATGATAACAAGAAAACCCTAGTTCATGCAAACCCTAATCGTCCCTTTTAAATTCTTTCCTTTTTTATGCTTAATCGAACAATAAAACCCAAGACAATTCACACAAGCTTCAATTCATAAATATGTATTTTATTCAGGTCTTATAACATGTAATAGCTTCTGGAAAAATCAATTCATGGTCTCTAAAATTATCATAAGCTCATTCGTTATTTTATACGCTTTTAGGGTTTTAAATTCCAAATAATTCCATACGACTTATTAAACATGCATGGCCAATTTTATGTGTTATATATGACTTATAGGACTGAAAGCAACATTAGAAACATACCCTTGATGAGCTTGGGTCGTTAGAACAAAAGAAGCACAAAAACTACACTCATGAAACCCTAATCGACCCAAAACTCACCACGATCAAAACAGCAACTTAGGACCTCGAACACTATTTTTCTCACCTTCTTTACCTTCAAACTTGTCCAAGAAAAATGGTCTCAAGCTCTGGAAACTGGAAGTCGAATTATGGAGGGTTTTGGGAGTCGGTTTGGGTTAAATCGGTTATTAGGGATTATGGGAACCGAATAATGTATATATATAGGATTTATAATTTTTCTTGTGGGCTTTATAATGTATTGGACTTAAAATAAATGGACTCTTAATTTTATAAATTTATATTGGGCTTTTATTAATTAAATTCTTTTATAAAACTAATTAAATATATTCGGCTAATTATGTAAAATACAAAACTAATTTTATAAAATTATAAACTATAAAATTACCTTTTCAAAGTGTTTAAAATTTATTTGGATCATGTGTGATATTTCTTAAAATTTTCTCGAATTTACATAGCTTATTTGGTATTCTTTAAATTAATTATTCATACTTTTGATTGTAGGGGTATTTTGGTCTTTTGTGAATTTTAGAAATTCCGGTATTACAATTCTTCCCTCTAAAAGAAAATTTCGTCCTCGAAATTGGACAAGACGAACGAGTAATGAAAAACGAATCGGTTTCGAATTTCTAGGAATATAACGAACGTTAATCTTATCTCGGAACAAATGAATTTCTTATCAGAATATTTGAACTCATACTTATTCGGAAATTAAATCAATAGTCAAATACTTATAATAGATAATTATATACGTATCAGAATAATGGCGGAGAACAGATGAGACGCAGAAAATCAAACGACAAATTCTAACTTATTCAAATATCTAATGATGAGGACATCATAAGCATAGACGAAATAAATCCTATCGGCCTCAATAGTCGCAGAAATATGTGGAGACATATAAGGTTAAGGTGGTCATAGCAATCTATAGGTTCGTCACAGATCATAACAACTTCGGATTCCAAGCGTACAAAACTTATACGAAACAAATATCGACGAAAATCTCACAATTAGGTACGGAATTCAAACGAACATGAGAAGCACCAAATAACAGATACAAGTCAAAGTCCTATCACACATCAACTACAGGCATTTCCCAGACGTCGTATACCTTCAATAAGTTCAGATTATATGATCTCGGTATTATTACGTTGATCAGGCGTCATAATACTTGCATCACATAACAAGTTCTTATTGTCATTATATTCGGTCTCGGGTCATGACAAAACACATAACTAATATCATAACAAAACATACCACATACAGATAACACACAGATAGCAAGTAACATACTATAACAAACCAGATACACATGAGTATACCATCATGATGGCCATACTTCATTCAAGCGGTAAAAACATCATGGAGAAAATAAATAGCGGACAAAACTTATGAGGACTAACGGAAACTTAACGAATCTATCAGAAAGAAACAACAGACAGGAAACATACTTTCAAAATTTTGTTTTACTTCCATTATTCAAACAAAATTTGCAGAATCGTCTTAAGATGAACTCCCAAAATGAAACTTAATAATCCAAGATTCAAACGTCAAAATGAAAACAAAAGAACCTAACTCAAAATCAACTGTCGGAAAATTCTCATAAAGAGGTAACAAATCGAAACGAAACTCCTATTCTTGTGTCGGATTGAACCTACTAGTAGCCGTAGACTCCAAATCCGAATCCACCTCGTATTCATCTTCTTCCTCTTCCTCTTCGTCTTCCTCGTCTTCCTCGCTTATCCATCCGTTCTTGTTTCCTTCATGCTGTGGTAGTAAGCGACTAGCAAAGCCACCTTTACGCTTCCTCTCTTCCTCCTCCGGCACACGATCCACAAAGGCATACAGATCGCGACTCTCAGCTCGTCCTACTCCTTCATCCTCAACGAACTTGGGACACCTATCATGATATCTAGTAGTGAAACCTTGGTTGTCAACAACCTTAGTTTCATATTCCTCCACCACCTCTCCGTCAATGGTCTTCAAGGTCAGCTTCTCCTCGATGGTGCATGGCCACATATAGGCCGGAACTCTTATCCTCTTATTAGTCCGCTTCACTTTACCATACCTCGTGCAGCCCTTAGCAATGAAGACGGCCCACTTCATCTTCTCCTTATGTTGCCTAGCCGGTCCTTGATTACTCTATCGATGAACTAGGGCGACGGGAATAACCATCTAAAAGAAATACCAACTATCAAGAAAACTTAAATACGATAGAGTACGCAAAGAAGTACGCAGAAGGAAAATCCTAAATCTACCCACTTCTCACGGTCATAGCCTAAGCTCTAAGGGTCCTAAAACCTAGAGCTCGATACCATAAATTGTAACACCCCAACCCGACAAGGGTAAAGATATCACAATACGGTTTCATATCGAACTTTAACTAATGTACAATAGCGGAAGCCTTTACAAAATATTCAAAAGAAAACATAAATAACTAAAACTTCAAAATAAATCTAAGATCTCTATGGTAAAGTCTTGCTCTCACTCTACTCTCAAACCCGGATCGGCTATCCCATAAGCTCATCTTGAATGCTAAATACCGCCGCAGAAAAGAAAAGTGCGGTGAGCTTACAAAGCCCAAAGTGAACGGATATAACGAAACAAAAGCTAAAACAAAACAAATATACGAATAACGAAAATAAAATGAAATAATGACGAAGGATCTTTTAGGATTCTGCGAAGCACAAATATACAATCCAAACAACCACATAACAGTTTAGACATCACATAGCACATTAATGACACAAAACAAACACATCGAACAACCAAACACATAACATATCAAAATAACAGATTACGTATAAGCCAAACGGAAAGTCTAAAAACTAACGGAACAGTTCTAGTAAATAAACATGGCATTCATACAAATCAATTAATCAACATTTAATACACTTAATGCAATATTGTAGCAATGAAAAATAGCGAACAAGTCATGGCGACATATATAGCTAAACCAGTTCTCATATCAAATCCTAACCTTAGCGAGTTTAAACATGGCGGTCACATATGCGACATGATAATTAACCTTCAAAACACTCAATTATACACTAGCACATTCATCTCGCAAATCAACGCATTCACGTAACAATAACAAATCATAATATCAGATATACGAATCATGTTTTAACGTATTAATCCTATCCTAGCATGGCAACTAATAATCACTTAAACAAATACGTCATAAGCACATTCACTAACATATCATATCAGAAATATCTTTCTTCTTCAAAAGTAACATCGAAAAATATATGGAGTAGCTAGCTCCCGATTTTGTGAAGACGCGTATTGCACACGACATCATTCACCGGATAACATATCGGATAACGATCGGATCTAGGATGCATCCATACGCCCTTCCTACATATTCAAAAATATGCTTCACCATCCGAGACGCGTGGCGAACATCACTCTATCGCCTAGAGTCATATCGAGGTGCATCATCGATACGGACATGGAACCCCATGACTAGTTAAATATTTGGTTATTATCAACCAACTTAAGTCAAACAGATTTTCGGATATAGCACGGATCATAGTCACACACAAGGTCACGTAATCATATCGGATAGTTCATATCATAAGGTTCATATTCGGATAGTCGAAATCATAAGTTCATATCATAGTGGCATATCATATATTCATAAATGAAGTTCATAACCGAGGTTCATAATCATAAGTTCATAATCCAATATAGCGGGTTCAACAAATGTATATATCAAAGTCTTCCTAACATAAGTTCACATCGGATATTGCATAGTTCACTAGAACATAAATTCGGATAAGTAACATATCAAACATTCGAAAAGGGTTCATAGCAATGGCATTGGGAATCCTAATAAACATAAGAGATATGACAAGAAAGAAAAACATGAGGACCTTTACTAAAAGGTCGAATATCTCAGACGATAACACAAGTGTCTTAAAGTAAGATGAATATCCGTACCTTAAAGCAAATGAGAAGAAAAGCAACGAATGAACGAATACGAAGATGTAACGTCGCGTCTCCTCCAACGAATCTACACGGATTATGATTTATTTAATACTTATTAGTATAACGGATTAATCTCATTAATACTTTTAGAGTTGTCAGATTATTCTCATTTTTAGTGACGGACGGAATTACAATGTTTTAGAGTATTAATCATTAATTAGCCAAACTTATGGGTTGCAAATGGCAAACGGTAAACTTATGGGCTTAATATGATAATTATCTTATTTAAGAGCTTATATGATCATTATTCATAGCATAGGGTTTACAAATGTCAAAGACGGATTTTAAGACTCTCTCTTCCAAAATAGTTTACATAATCTATAACTTACATGAAATAACGAAATTACACACTTAGCTTTTAACCCTAATCAACTTCCTATTTATGTTCTAGGGTTTCCATACTTTTAATATTACTTATTACGCATTTAATTAACATGTTACTCCTTTTAATGATTTCCACTTTGACCTAGAACGCGTATGAAAACTCAAACGAAATTAACTTAAACTCATGCATGTCCTTACGTAATTTATTTACACATGTTGACCCATAATTACTCAAAATTACATATTACACCCTTAACATCTTTAATTATACGACCTAACCTTATATTATCGATTTTACACTTTTAGCCCAAAGGTTTTAGAATTTACAAAACATACCCTTTAAGTTAAATACAATTCGAATGGCCCTCTAAATATCCAAAATTACACGTTTAACCCCATACTTATTTTTATACGTTTAGTACCTTTATTTTACTGTTTTACAAAAATAACCTTTAAGTTTCAATATTTACAAAACCAACCCAAACCTTTTATGTAAAACCGAATAATGCATAATTCAAGTACAAGCCCTAAACCTAGGTTAAACCAATCATTAGCTCATCATTATTACTTCATTTATTACCCTTAATGATAACAAGAAAACCCTAGTTCATGCAAACCCTAATCGTCCTTTTAAAATTCTTTCCTTTTTATGCTTAATCGAACAATAAAACCCAAGACAATTCACACAAGCTTCAATTCATAATTATGTATTTTATTCAGGTCTTATAACATGTAATAGCTTCTGAGAAAAATCAATTCATGGTCTCAAAAATTATCATAAGCTCATTCGTTATTTTATACGCTTTTAGGGTTTTAATTCCAAATAAATTCCATACGACTTATTAAACATGCATGGCCAATTTTATGTGTTATATATGACTTATAGGACTGAAAGCAACATTAGAAACATACCCTTGATGAGCTTGGGTCGTTAGAACAAAAGAAACCAAAACTAGCTCTCATGAAACCCTAATCGACCCAAAACTAACCACGATCAAAACAGCAGCTTAGGACCTCGAACACGATTTTTCTCACCTTCTTTACCTTCAAACTTGTCCAAGAAAAATGGCCTTAAGCTCTGGAAACTGGAAGTCGAATTATGGAGGGTTTTGGGAGTCGGTTTAGGGTTAAATCGGTTATTAGGGATTTATTAAACCGTATAATGTATATATATAGGATTTATATTTTTCTTGTGGGCTTTATAATGTATTGGACTTAAAATAAATGGACTCTTAATTTTATAAATTTATATTGGGCTTTTATTAATTAAATTCTTTTATAAAACTAATTAAATATATTCGGCCAATTATAAAAATACAAAAAACTAATTTTATAAAATTATAAACTATAAAATTACCTTTACAAAGTGTTTAATATTTATTTGGATCATGTGTGATATTTCTTAAAATTTTCGAATTTACATAGCTTATTTGGTATTCTTTAAATTAATTATTCATACTTTTGATTGTAGGGTATTTTGGTCTTTTGTGAATTTTAGAAATTCGGTATTACAATTATGAATCAACGAAGCTTCCGCTACTCGATAAGAACATATCATGATCCGTAATGTGAGCATGTCGGTCCAAATGTCACATCATCACATAATATCAACACCACAATGGATGAGTCGAGATTTACCGTGGTCGATGATCTCAAAGTCGGCTCAAACTTCGATATCACGTGGATCGGTTAAAGACCTCCACCGTTATCCAAACATGCAAAAATAAAGAATCAAAGACTACGAGCTACGTGAACAAATAACATGAACAAGAATCCAAGAAAATTTCAATGTAATATCTGCTTGTATTCTATGTAATTGTAACGTGTGTTTGAGGTGACCTCCTGGGGGAGATTGTTAGGATTTACAAAATCCGGTATTAAAGTGTCGGTCACCTCAAGTATATGTATCCGTTAAGCTCGTAGTCGTAGTTATTTAATGTTAAGTAGTATTTAGTTAAGTAACACCGTGGAGACAGACGGGTCTTTACCAGCTGTATGCACGATCCACACTCGTCGGTGTCGTTTTATTGTAAGACTATAAATACTCTCTACCTCCCAAGGTAGAGTTGGAGCTCATAATAAGATTTTTCTTTCTCTCACTAAAGTTCCCAAATCTCTAACTTTCTCTCTCTAAAACTCATCTTGTACGCCCCTTTTGTTAGTGATTTGATGTGTATGTGAAATCCAATATGTTACACTCGTGGTGGTGCTTGAGCGGAAGAGCTCCTTGCACTTCATCTGCAATACCAAAAGCTGCGACCATGTTTTCATTGCGGTAGCGCTTGTTTATTGATGCCTTAAATGTGTCATCTGCCATGTCAGCTGCAGGGTCCAAGATCTTAAAGTCCTCAAGTGTGTTGGCTAGACTGTAATAAGTATCTGCTTCACTTATGGTAGCACAAGTTGGTGGTGATAAAATTAATTACGCCTCGTCTTTGCGGACCAAAGAAAAGGTGTGGGGTCCACGTAGTTCAGAAAGATAAATTGCTCGATGATCTTCTAATTCTTGTATGATGCGTAGGAGCTTCTTCAAATGTGTAGCTGAAAAGGATTTAAAACGTGCCTTTTTAGGGGGTCATTTAAGCTCTAAACTCGTACATTTGTGACCAGTTATTATTCTAAATCGTTCTTTTTCACATTTTAGGTACTTGGGGAGCAAAAGATAAGACCGGCGTATTTTGGGCTAAAATAGACAAGAAAGTGAAGAAAACGACCAAGTCAAGAATCATGCGGAAAGGGCTCGAGGGCAGCGTCGCGATTATAAGGTGGCCGTCACTTATTAGTTACCATGAAGATTAAGCCCGATTTTACAATGACGGCTCGTAACTTTTGAAGACTTTAACACCGACAGCGTCACTTGTATTTGAAGACCATGATTGAGTAAAACTTATACATGACGGCTCGGATCTTTTAATAGCGGCGTCAAGATACAATCGAGCGTCGAGAGACTCGGCGACGGCGTCATAACAAAGAACTTGCAAGGGCGAAACCCTAATGGTGGCGGTGACAAGGTCACAATCCTAAAGTTACGTTGTCACGGTTGTAATACTATATATATGTTAGCATGTTTTCATTATGGGTGTAACACTTTGGAGAGGCAAACCCAAAACGCAGTTCACAGCTTTTGTGAAGGTTCTTCAGCCACTTTGGCTCATGTTTAATTGAAGTTAAGTAATCCCTCTTTAATCATTCAATATGTATCTGTGTTGTTTGATTAAATGCTTTTTTTTACTTTAACATGCTAAGCTAGGTTTATTAGTGTTTGCTTAGATCTGATGAAACCTAGTTATTAATTATTGATTGTCGTCTCTTGTTTAATTGGTTGCCTCGCGTTAGGGTAAGAAAACTAGCTTAATTTGTATATGTAACTAGCTTGTCCATCTTATTAAACGCAACCCTAGAGTGCACTAGTGGTTTTTTTCGTTGTATTTATTGCGTAAATTGCGGTTTATTAGTGTTTGCTTAGATCTGATGAAACCTAGTTATTAATTATTGATTGTCGTCTCTTGTTTAATTGGTTGCCTCGCGTTAGGGTAAGAAAACTAGCTTAATTTTTATATGTAACTAGCTTGTCCATCTTATTAAACGCAACCCTAGAGTGCACTAGTGGTTTTTTTCGTTGTATTTATTGCGTGAATTGCGGCTTGTAGATCCTAGGAACTTAATAGACTTTAAGCTTCTTAGGGGAGACTTATACGTTCATAGAGTTAGGGCATTTGGCACCTCCCTACGACTAATAATAAGGAATATAACGCTCTAATTTAACACAAAGACGTGACAATTCGGCTAATCAATAGGGGATAACTAGGGAGTAAAGAAATATAGGTGAACACATTTTCTTATCATAAGAGTTACCACCAATTTACTTTTCTTGCACGTAGTTTAATTTTAATTAATTTAGTTTTGTTTTAGTTAGTTATTAGTTAAAACGGATACTATTCAAACCCCGAGATTTTAATTTGCTTTCTAAAAAATTATAAAAATACAAAAAGACTTATCCTTCACTTTTAGACCTATCTCGACATACACTTCGGCCTTCACAACACTATTTTCCTAGAGAACGATCAATCCCCCGTGTCCTACATATACTACACTACAACGATTAGGTACACTGCCTAGGAGGATTGTAAAACTTTTGTGGTTTTGCAAAATTCCGCTATCAGTAGCATCTATAGGCTTATGCTTGTCACGCATGATGTCAAGTAACATATGCGATGCCGCTTACGAATCTTCACGGGGGCTAAATGGCATCGCCCATGGTTTTCCATGCACAACAACTGTCTTGATTAGATTAGGGTTAAGAAAATAATAAACATATGTCTTATAAATTATGTAATTAATTGAGATTACAATAACCTATATTTATAGGCTAACATAATCTTGATGAACAAGATACCTAATCCTATTAGGAAACTACATAAACATAATATAGATAAATATAAACCCTATACGTATATTTATTGTCTAATATTCAGGAGGCAGTTGGGGCTGCTAAAGAAGTTGAAAAAGAGATCAATAAACACTCAGAAGAGAGGAATACTTATAGTATCAAAAAATCCGAGTAGAGTCAGAAAGTAGAATGTGTTCAAAGTGTGGGAAAATCCACGAGGGTGATAGTCGTTCTGCTTCGAAAGGACGTGATAACATCAAATAGTCCTGATTATTAAGTGTCAATTTCCCCCAATAATGCTTGTAATTTATATCATTTATATGGATTTACGCTTGTTTTCCACCGTTTCCACTTTTAGGTAAATTACGAGCATTGGAGCTAAAGAGGCGGAATTGGAGAAATATCAAAGATTTATCATAGTATGTCGACTTTGAAGAAGTTACGACGTAACTCATCTCTCACATTACGCCGTAACTAAAGCGTGACTCGAAAACCAACTCATCGAAGGTTACGGCGTAACTCTCCCCAAAGACTACGACGTAACTATATTAGGTCAAATGAGGTTCCACGCACCGATAACTACGTCGTAACTATTCCACCAACTACGGCGTAACCAAGTAACATTGAAGATACTGGCGTAACCACTCATAAGGTTACGCGTAACCGGCGAGATCTAGTGCAAATAACGAAGAATTGAAGATTACGGCGTAACTCTTATATTAGTTACGCCGTAACCCGGATCCGCCTATAAATACCCCATGATTTTCCAAAGATTTCAAAGCATCCCATTCCACACACCACAACCAAAGAGCGTGGGAAGAAGCCAAAGGCGTGTCTAGAGGAGCATCTGAGTGTCTCGAAAGGAGAAATCACTCCCTACGATAAACATTAGCATTTTATATTTTCTTTACTTTCGATTCATGTATTTCGTAACTTTGAATATTGAATTGATTTGCATGGTTAATATGATGCTAAGCACCTCTTGGTGCTTGGCCTAGTCATGATTCCTTAATTGTTTTGTTTATGTTTATATTACTTCGTATAATTATTTCTAAGTGTACGCATGCATAGTTTATTGGTAGCTACCATTGTTTGATGAGTTTTGAATGGCGGTAGAGGCTAGTTGCTTAGGAGATATGACCAATCACCCTAAGTGAGTAGGCGGGCGAGACGGAAGGGTAAGATATGACCAATGATTTCACCCTTTCTACTTGTGCGATTGACCAACGATCACCCACCGTTTGGATGAACTTAAGAATTAGGGGGTGAGTGTTTAAGTTGCTAACGCCCGGGCACTCACTATTATAAGTCTAGTATGTAGCGGTACTTAATGACTCGGCTTAGGGGACCAGGAACAACAGGACTTATGAGGGGACACCTGACTTCTCCTGTGGTGGCATATTTGCTGATAGGTTAGGGCGAATTGACCAAATGTTGTCCTCTCGACTTTGACCCCACCTGAAGTAATTGGAAGTAAGTAGACGTAGACATTACTAGCTAGGAGGAATAAGTAGGTTAGCACCACTCACCTCTATTGATTTATCCTTTACCTTTTATCTGCTTTTGTAGTTATTAATTATTTCCTTATCATAATCATATTAAAAACTGTGACGCCTAGACTTAGTAATTATCCAACACACATAGCTCTTGGGACGACCTCGATTTTACCAAATACTACACTACACACGACCGGGTACACTGCCCGTTAGTGCATTAGAGTAGACTATAGGTATAACGAGACTTTATAAATATTAAAACATGGTCAGTAAAACCTGCATCAGGACTTCACAAGTGTGGTAAACTATGTCGAAAAATATATAGGATTCGCCTAACTTGATGAAATGCATCTAAATTATGTATATGCATCTAATTTTATTCTAGAATGTATATTAGGGTGCATCTAAAATATTATGGATGCATTTAATTCAAGTCAATGCATCTTTAATTTATAGTTATAGTTATTTTTTATCCTTTTTATTTTAAGATTTTTTTCTCATTTGATTCCAAGTCATGGTATGAAATCGTTTATCTTGTTCACAAAAGTATCATGCTTAAATGAGCTTAGATGGTATGTGGGTGTTGGTGTGATTAGTGCAATTTATGTGAATTTTCCATGTTTTTGCTTCTTATTCATGAAAATCCCTTCATCACCATCACCTATTATCTTTTTAAATATCAATAATAGTATTATCTTTTTACTATTTTGCAAATTGTAATGCATTTACCATAACAAAAATTTGTTAAAAGAACTAGAAGCTTTTGCAAAAACACCCGACGCGTTTGCGGTGATCGTAATGAAGCGGTCAATCACTAGCCGCATGCTCACACAACACATTCACTTCCAAAGAAATCATGATTAGTGCATCAATGACTACGATATTATCACTCCATGCTTATTCTTTCGCCGCCAATATTATGAATCAACGAAAGCTTCCGCTACTACGATAAGAACATATCATGATCCGAATGTGAGCATGTCGGTCCAAATGTCACATCATCACATAATATCAACACCACAATGGATGAGTCGAGATTTCTGTGGTCGATGATCTGGTGGCTCAAAACTTCGATTATCACGTGGATCGCTTAAAGACCTCCCTCGGATTATCCAAACATGCAAAAATAAAGAATCAAAGACTACGAGCTACGAACAAATAACATGAACAAGAATCCAAGAAAATTTCAATGTAATATCTGTTTGTATTCTATGTAATTGTAACGTGTGTTTGAGGTGACCTCCTTGTGGGAGATTGTTAGGATTTACAAAATCCGTGTATTAAAGTGTCGGTCACCTCAAGTATATGTATCCGTTAAAAGCTCGTAGTCGTAGTTATTTAATGTTAAGTAGTATTTAGTTAAGTAACACCGTGGAGGACTGGACGGTCTTTACCCACCGTATGCACGATCCACGGACCGTCGGTGTCGTTTTATTGTAAGACTATAAATACTCTCTACCTCCCAAGGTGAGAGTTGGAGCTCATAATAAGATTTTTCTTTCTCACTAAAGTTCCCAAATCTCTAACTTTCTCTCAAAACTCATCTTGTCGCCTTTTGTTAGTGATTTGATGTGTATGTGAAATCCAATATGTTACACTCGTGGTGGTGCTTGAGCGGAAGAGCTCCTTGCACTTCATCTGCAATACCAAAAGCTGCGACCATGTTTTCATTGCGGTAGCGCTTGTTTATTGATGCCTTAAATGTGTCATCTGCCATGTCAGCTGCAGGGTCCAAGATCTTAAAGTCCTCAAGTGTGTTGGCTAGACTGTAATAAGTATCTGCTTCACTTATGGTAGCACAAGTTGGTGGTGATAAAATTAATTACAGTTCTCGTACTGCAGACCAAAGAAAAGGTGTGGGGTCCACGTAGTTCAGAAAGATAAATTGCTCGATGATCTTCTAATTCTTGTATGATGCGTAGGAGCTTCTTCAAATGTGTAGCTGAAAAGGATTTAAAACGTGCCTTTTTAGGGGGTCATTTAAGCTCTAAACTCGTACATTTGTGACCAGTTATTATTCTAAATCGTTCTTTTTCACATTTTAGGTACTTGGGGAGCAAAAGATAAGACCGGCGTATTTTGGGCTAAAATAGACAAGAAAGTGAAGAAAACGACCAAGTCAAGAATCTGTCTGGAAAAGGGCTCCAGACGACGTCACAATTATAAGGTGACGCCGTCACTTATTAGTTACCATGAAGATTAAGCCCAGATTTTACAAGCGACGGCTCAGAACTTTTGAAGACTTTAACACCTGACAGCGTCACTTGTATTTGAAGACCATGATTCAGAGTAAAACTTATACATGACGGCTCAGATCTTTTAATAAGCGACGGCGTCAAGATACAATCAGACGTCAGAGACTCAAGGCGACGACGTCATAACAGCAACTTGCAAAGGACGAAACCCTAATGGTGGCGAGCTGACAAGGTCACAATCCTAAAGTTACGTTGTCACAGTTGTAATACTATATATATGTTCGCATGTTTTTCATTATGGGGTGTAACACTTTGGAGAGGCAAACCCTAAAACGGATTTCACAGCTTTTGTGAAGGTTCTTCAGCCACTTTGGCTCATGTTTAATTGAAGTTAAGTAATCCCTCTTTAATCATTCAATATGTATCTGTGTTGTTTGATTAAATGCTTTTTTTTACTTTAACATGCTAAGCTAGGTTTATTAGTGTTTGCTTAGATCTGATGAAACCTAGTTATTAATTATTGATTGTCGTCTCTTGTTTAATTGGTTGCCTCGCGTTAGGGTAAAAAACTAGCTTAATTTGTATATGTAACTAGCTTGTCCATCTTATTAAACGCAACCCTAGAGTGCACTAGTGGTTTTTTTCGTTGTATTTATTGCGTAAATTGCGGTTTATTAGTGTTTGCTTAGATCTGATGAAACCTAGTTATTAATTATTGATTGTCGTCTCTTGTTTAATTGGTTGCCTCGCGTTAGGGTAAGAAAACTAGCTTAATTTTTATATGTAACTAGCTTGTCCATCTTATTAAACGCAACCCTAGAGTGCACTAGTGGTTTTTTCGTTGTATTTATTATGCGTGAATTGCGACTTGTAGATCCTAGGAACTTAATAGACTTTAAGCTTCAGGGGAGACTTATCGTTCATAGAGTTAGGGCATTTGGCACCTCCCTACGACTAATAATAAGGAATATAACGCTCTAATTTAACACAAAGACGTGACAATTCGGCTAATCAATAGGGGATAACTAGGGAGTAAAGAAATATAGGTGAACACATTTTCTTATCATAAGAGTTACCACCAATTTACTTTTCTTGCACGTAGTTTAATTTTAATTAATTTAGTTTTGTTTTAGTTAGTTATTAGTTAAAACGGATACTATTCAAACCCCGAGATTTTAATTTGCTTTCTAAAAAATTATAAAAATACAAAAAGACTTATCCTTCACTTTTAGACCTATCTCGACATACACTTCGGCCTTCACAACACTATTTTCCTAGAGAACGATCAATCCCCCGTGTCCTACATATACTACACTACAACGATTAGGTACACTGCCTAGGAGGATTGTAAAACTTTTGTGGTTTTGCAAAATTCCGCTATCAGTAGCATCTATAGGCTTATGCTTGTCACGCATGATGTCAAGTAACATATGCAGTTGCCGTTCTGAATCTTCACGGGGCTAAATGGCAGTCACCATGGTTTTTCCATGCACAACAACTGTGCAGATTAGATTAGGGGGTTAAGAAAATAATAAACATATGTCTTATAAATTATGTAATTAATTGAGATTACAATAACCTATATTTATAGGCTAACATAATCTTGATGAACAAGATACCTAATCCTATTAGGAAACTACATAAACATAATATAGATAAATATAAACCCTATCATTATATTTATTGTCTAATATTCGTGAGGCGGTTGGGCTCGCTAAAGAAGTTGAAAAAGAGATCAATAAACACTCGAAGAGGAATACTTATAGTATCAAAAAATCCGAGTAGAGTCAGAAAGTAGAATGTGTTCAAAGTGTGGGAAAATCCACGAGGGTGATAGTCGTTCTGCTTCGAAAGGACGTGATAACATCAAATAGTCCTGATTATTAAGTGTCAATTTCCCCCAATAATGCTTGTAATTTATATCATTTATATGGATTTACGCTTGTTTTCCACTGTTTTCCACTTTTAGGTAAATTACGAGCATTGGAGCTAAAGAGACGCGGAATTGGAGAAATATCAAAGATTTATCATAGTATGCTGACTTTGAAGAAGTTACGACGTAACTCATCTCTCACATTACGCCGTAACTAAAGCGTGACTCATAAAACCAACTCATCAGAAGGTTACGGCGTAACTCTCCCCAAAGACTACGACGTAACTATATTAGGTCAAATGAGGTTCCACGCCGCCGATAACTACGCCGTAACTATTCCACCAACTACGGCGTAACCAAGTAACATTGAAGATACGGTGTAACCACTCATAAGGTTACGACCGTAACCAGCAGATCTAGTGCAAATAACGAGGAATTGAAGATTACGGCGTAACTCTTATATTAGTTCGCCAGAACCCGGATCCGCCTATAAATACCCCATGATTTTCCAAAGATTTCAAAGCATCCCATTCCACACACCACAACCAAAGAACGTGGGAAGAAGCCAAAGGCGGTCTAGAGGAGCATCGGAGTCGTCTCCAAAGGAGAAATCACTCCCTACGATAAACATTAGCATTTTATATTTTCTTTACTTTCGATTCATGTATTTCGTAACTTTGAATATTGAATTGATTTGCATGGTTAATATGAGCGCTAAGCACCTCTTGGTGCTTGGCCTAGTCATGATTCCTTAATTGTTTTGTTTGCGTTTATATTACTTCCGTATAATTATTTCTAAGTGTACGCATGCATAGTTTATTGGTAGCTACCATTGTTTGATGGTTTGAATGGCGGTGAGGCTAGTTGCTTAGGAGATATGACCAACCGACCTAAGTGAGTAGGCGAGACGGGAAGGGTAAGATATGACCAGCCGGACGACCCTTTCTACTTGTGCGATTGACCAACGATCACCCACCGTTTGGATGAACTTAAGAATTAGGGGTGAGTGTTTAAGTTGCTGCACGGCACTCACTATTATAAGTCTAGTATGTAGCGGTGTAATGACTCGGCCAGGGGACCGGAACAACGGGACTTATGAGGGACACGACTTCTCTGTGGTGGCATATTTGGCGATAGTTAGGGCGAATTGACCAAATGTTGTCCTCTCGACTTTGACCCCACCAAGTAATTGGAAGTAAGTGAGACGTAGACATTACTAGCTAGGAGGAATAAGTAGGTTAGCACCACTCACCTCTATTGATTTATCCTTTACCTTTTATCCGCTTTTGTAGTTATTAATTATTTCCTTATCATAATCATATTAAAAACGTGCCGCCTAGACTTAGTAATTATCCAACACACATAGCTCTTGGGACGACCTCGATTTTACCAAATACTACACTACACACGATCGGCACATCGCCTGCTTAGTGCATTAGAGTAGACTATAGGTATAACGAGACTTTATAAATATTAAAACATGGTCAGTAAAACCTGCATCAGGACTTCACAAGTGTGGTAAACTATGTCGAAAAATATATAGGATTCGCCTAACTTGATGAAATGCATCTAAATTATGTATATGCATCTAATTTTATTCTAGAATGTATATTAGGGTGCATCTAAAATATTATGGATGCATTTAATTCAAGTCAATGCATCTTTAATTTATAGTTATAGTTATTTTTTATCCTTTTTATTTTAAGATTTTTTCTCATTTGATTCCAAGTCATGGTATGAAATCGTTTATCTTGTTCACAAAAGTATCATGCTTAAATGAGCTTAGATGGTATGTGGGTGTTGGTGTGATTAGTGCAATTTATGTGAATTTTCCATGTTTTGCTTCTTATTCATGAAAATCCTTCATCACCATCACCTATTATCTTTTTAAATATCAATAATAGTATTATCTTTTTACTATTTTGCAAATTGTAATGCATTTACCATAACAAAAATTTGTTAAAAGAACTAGAAGCTTTTGCAAAATGTGGTATCTATCTATTAGTTTTTTACTCTTTCGTAAATCACGTTAAAACAAAGTGCAATGCGAAGTTTGTATATCTAAAGTGTACGGTACAGATGACTTAGTTCATTTGATATATAGATAATGATAAGTATAAGTCTATCAACCGTACCGGCAAAATACTTGTAAGTTGTAACCATCACATCAAAATATGCAAGGTTTTAAACTCAAGTCTTGCTATGTGCAAACCGCTTAGGTGGTCGGTTCAATCTTTTAAAAGTAAAAGGACTTCATCTGGTTTGGGTTTGTGTGATGGTGAGTTCAAAATGCGTAATTTAATCAAATAAAATATTAAAACCATGGTTGACAGGAAAAAAAAAAAAAAAAAAATTTAGTCGTGTGTACATTTTTTCATCAAGATAACTTATGTATTAACTTTTTCATAAAGTTTGTTGTTTGGCGTTTTGCTAATTAAAAGTTAAAAATGTTACTAGTTACTGGACCAAGCCCAATTATTTCAAAGCGAAAATGGGCCAAAAGCCCAAAACCTTTTATCTGTTTCGAGACATGGTTTTAGGTTTTTACTGCAACTGACCTTTACAGTTTCCATTTTATTGTTGATTGGTAAGAAGCAGATGGCCAACATTTTGAGCAGGATCTTCTAGTCTTAATAAATTCTCTACACGACTAAGTAAGAAACTTGTTTATTTATGTTGTACATAATTATTATTTTTTTGTGTAAATTGGTTGATAATGTGCAAGTTGTATTTTCTAGAAGGACACTACTCGTACTCGTATTATTTATCGGCAAATATATTGTTTAAAGCCACTCACTTTGCGAAAAAAACTTTATAGGAAGGTTACTAGAACCTTTTTTTTTTTTTTACCTGGGTTTCCGACTCGACATTTAGCCGATTAATCGCAGGGCGACTACTCTTTCGGATAGTCCGGAGTCGACGCAGGTGAACCTCCGTGGCCGATGGGGGATTAATTTTCTCCCAAGGGTTCGAACCCAAGACCTCTAGGCACTTTCGTCCTAAGAGGCTAAGCTCTTACCACCGGATCACCCCATTGGTTAGTTTTTATTTTTATCATACAGACAACTTGTAAGTAACAAATTTATAGGCCTCCCAACTATTTGTTTGTTTTATCTTATACAAAATTTGGGTATTCTTTTATAGGATAATTATCAAATCGCATAAATGAACCTAAAATTAACATATCAAAAGAAATCAAAGAGAAACTAGATGTGAAATTTTAGTTATACCCTTGTAAATCAGTTTCAAACTACATGTAAAATAACATTATAATTGGTGTTTCATATCAAAGTTACGCTTGAAATAATGGTATAACTCGTATTATACATCTGAATGAATCGTATTATTTTGGTATGTTATAGTTGGCTTCATTATTTATGTTTTATAGTTTTCGTGCATATCGTTTTGGAATTATTTTGTTTTTAGAGTTGGCAGTCTCTTTACCCTCAAGTAGGGGGTGGGGGTGTGGGTGTGGCTGTCTACATATTCTACATCTCACTTTTCCCATATCTCTCTCCAGTGGGATTGGATATTGTTGTTGTGCGTAGTTTCGGCGGGAATCAGAGTAAACGAAAACACATATAGCTTATAAATTTGTTTTAATACTATGTCAGTCCCAATATTATCGTCTCTTGCCTTTTGATATGTCCCAAAATATATGTACATTACTAAAATAAATAGTTGTTGAGGTTGTTTAAGTTTACGATATTACCTTTAATAAAAATTGATATTTACAAATTATATGATATTAGTCAAAAGGTAAAATTTTCTTTTAATGGCTTTTTCCAAAATCAAATGAGTAATAAATACATTTGTTATCTGCCAACAATAATTTACTATAATTTTGAGACGGAAGAAATAATTACATTATCCCAAATTAGTTTAGTGAAGGTACACGAAAATATGGGCTTACATTTAACATTTGTGGGCTAGTAGGCTACTAATAAAAAGAGGTTATGATAAGTAGGGTCGAGCATGGTTCAGTTTGGACTATGGACTTTGGACTAGTTTTTGGCCAAAACCAAAACCAAACATAGATATTTAGTTTTAAAAAACACAAAGGGAAACCAATAGGCCTTTTCAGTTTTTATCGGTTTTGATATGGTTTTTTTAGTTTTTTATGTAAGAAACTTGTTATTCTTCTTTCATTTTTTGTTAATTTAAGCACATGTCATCCTAAGTTTCTCCGCATACACACATGCATGTCAAACACATACTATAATCATTGTCGGTTACATATTAATATATTGTAAAGTAAATACACATATGAGTCAAGCACACTCATAAATGTTATGACAAGTATATTTTAAATCCACCTACAAAAGAATTACGAATATGACTTTGTAACTTTGACTTATTTAGTTATTTATTTATGTTAGAGTAAATTACACCGTTCGTCCTATGGTTTGGACATAATAACATCGCAAGTCCCTCGACTTTCATTTTTGCATGGTTGATCTTTATAATGAAGTTTTGTAACATCATTCGTCCTTATCAATTACACCTTCGTCCCTGTGGTTTGGCCTTAATAACATCGCAAGTCTCTAGGCTGTTAGTGATAAGGACGAATGATGTTACAAAACTTCATTATAAGGACCGACCATGCAAGTCGAAGGACCTGCGATGTTATTTGATATATATTATATATATTGGTTCGGTTATTATGGTCCCTTTTTTGGAAAAAAGAACGAAACCAAACTGAGATTTTTGGTTTTTGAAAAAGTAAGAACAGAACCATCAGCTTTTAGTTTCGGTCAATTATTTTGATTTGGTTCCGGGCTTTCTTTTTTTTTCACCCTGAATAAGGGAAATATGTTGCACAGTTGCTCATCTAGCATAAGTCCAGAGAGAATTGAAGTGCTAATAATGTAAGTATATTAAAATTAGAGGGCTGGAAATGAAGCTCTAAGCCAAGGCCAAGAGTAAAGCAACTGTTACATTATTTCTAGCCCTTTATGTTCATACATTTACACTTTTAGCCCTTCATTTTGCTTTGGTTATGTGCTACTAGAGATGAGAATGTCTATCATTAGTGATGCTTAGTACTCATGCATGTTAAAACTCCAAGTAAAACTTAGTTTAAAAGCTTGCCAAGGATGGTAAAAGCATGCACTCTTTTATCCTGTTAGAAATAGTATTATCCAGCTTTGTTAAGAATATGTATTTGTGAATACTTGAAACATTTGATAACCTCATGTAATCCCTTATTGAAACTGATTAAAATATAGAGCTACATGTTTGTTGTTGTTTTATTGATAATACGTATTGTTTTACTCATATTTTCAGTACCAAAAGCGAGGCAATGGCAGGACGATTGACAGCTGATGGAAGTGACGGGGAAGATTGGCCAGAGGAGGCGGATTTGCGTGACTGGATGCCTAAATTCAGTGAAGTATCTGACCCGATAGCGGCAATGTTGTGGATTCGTGACATTGAGCATATTTTTATGATTATGAAGCGATGTGGTGACAACACTGGTAAGGACAAGTGTGATGATGAGGACAAGGTAGTGAATGCTGTCTCTAAGTTGAGATCAGAAGCCTTATTGTGGTGGGACAAGGTTAAGGATACAAATGGGTGCACAAAGATGACATGGAGAAAATTCATAGAATTGTTCAAAGAGGAGTTCTGTCCGATAAGGATCGAGATGTCATTATTTGAGGAGCATAAGACACTTAAGCGAGGAAGAAATCAGACTGTGAAAGAGTATACTGATCGCTTTGAGGAATTGTGGTGGTTTGTTAATGAATATCTCACTCCTGAAAAGAGAAAGATATACTCCTTTGTATGGGGATTGAGGGATGACATTAAAAAGTTTATATCACCTAGCCATATGATTACATGGGAGAAGACAATTGCAGTTGCCTCAGCGATTGAAGACGAAAATAACAAACGGTTGGAAATTAGCAGGTGTACTGATTGTGGGAAAATCCATGGGAGTGGTGAATGTCTCTATGTTCCAAATGAATGTACTAGATGTGGTGTTAAAGGACACAGGGCTCATGGATGTCTTGCGCTTTAAGGGAAGTGTTTCAGTTGAGATGAAAAAAGTGTTGCATTCTAAGTTTAGACTTATGGACTTCTGTTAATGAAGTACTATGTAAGAACTCGTGTATTTTCCTTATGCAAACCCTAAATGTAGCCATGTTCGGCTTTTAAGACCCATCTGTGTTTGACTATAAAAGTCAAAACATTATGTTTAATAAGTAGTAATAATTTTAAAGAAGGGGTTGCTTACATGGGTTCTTCTGTGATGCTACAAGTAGTGTGATAATATGGATGTTATGTAGTATTGCGAATGAATTTGCACTGCATTACAGGTTGTTTAATATGGATTAGCAAGACATTGTGGAACATCAGAACTTGAAATACATGTTTTGATGTTCAGTTTTGTTTGTCGTCCCATATCCCATGGGTCTTATTCTTTTCCTATTTGATAAATTTTGATGATAAGAGGCTGCCTGCATTTATGAAAAGTAGCAGGTAGAAAAGGTGGCGAATATTCAAATGTGAGTGCTAAAATATGAACTACCACGTAATGGTTAGAAAACAGAACAAGTGTTAGCCAAGTGTGGCAAAAGCCATAGGGTGGTCGAATGACATTATGGAAGTGACGCTATCTGCGAGGTAAACTGGGTCATCTGGCTCGAGAATGTCTTTTGATCTAAGGAATTGTGTAATTGAGGTGAAGATGTTGAATGCATTTTGAGGATAGACTTCTGAATGTTTGTTTTGGTCTAAAGATATCGGAATTTATTCATATTTTTGACATTGTGAATGCAGCCATGAGAGCATCTATAAGAAAATAATTCCTCAAAAGTGATTTGTGTGACAGTACGTATATGATGCATTATGCCAAGTCAAGTTTGACAAACTGCATTACTTATTATAATTCCGACCATGACGTATGGTGGGGTTCAAGAGGCCTAGCTTGTGGGGTGAATGCAGGGTCGAAATATTATATACGGAAAATGTTTCCCAAACACAATTCAAAGAAGAATTATCCAAGTAAATTGTTGATTTTACCAAACCGTTACTCAAACAAAACATTTTGGAGGTACATAGTTAGGGACACGGAGGTTTGCTGAGACCGCAAAAAATTGTGTTGATACTCAATATGGATGCTATCAACTATCAAGAGTACTTGATAAATTTGCACATCATTATGGTTTATAAATATAGATATCTAATAATACTCTCTTGCACATAGAAGTTTGCTTTTAAGTTTACTTGTGTTTTTAACTCACAAGAAGTCTAAGGTTCAAATCAAGTACACATTTAGGGTGATCATGGACGCGAAGTTGCGTACATCTTTCCCACCCTCATCGGATAACATGAACATGAAATACGTCATCCATTTACATGTTTGATTTACTTGTGTTTTGGCCCCGTATCTCATTAGTATGATTCTTTGATCTTCTTAAGAAAATATGCTCTAACATAAAAATGGTGTTCAGTGAGATATATATGCCCAGTAGAGGGGCTCATGATAAATAAAATTTCAAAAAAAATATTATAAGGAAACAGAATACTTAATAGTTGAGGAAGATACGGATCATTTTAAATACAACCACTTCCCACCATTCATGACCTTTCATAAACCCTAAAACTTCTTGTGGCTGTGCATCATTTGTAGTTTGGGATTATATATTGGAGGTAAATATATTTTAACTATATACTCATATACTATTAATCTTGTGTTTTTATTAGTATCATTTCATTAGTAGATTAATCGTCTTATGGTATCATAATATTCTGAACTAATGTTTATGCTTAATAGACAATTGATATCAGACTACTTTATTGTACTTTGTATATAGCCTTTTTAGCGCTTTGCGGATTAAAGGAGTTTATTATCGTACAAAATGATGATGTCTGATGATTTCAATTTGGCCAAGAAACGACACAAATTATGAAAATGTTTGGAAATTATTTTAATAGTGGACCATTTCAAATGATTTGAGATTTTGAATCATCACATTTTGGCGACCAATGATTCTACATGTGAGCTTCACGCAACTGTATTAGTTGAGAACTTGAGATACATACATGCTAATAGGGACGGACCCATTGGAGGCAAAAGATTGTGTACACCCCATTTTAGTCGTGAAGTGTAAATTTTTATGAGTATGTTTTTTACGGCGTGCAACCCCGCTTTACCTAATAAATTTTTATAGGGCAGCTTTAGCACTCATAACCATTAAAAAAATTGTGCAACACCTTTTCAAAATCATGAGTTCGTCTCAGCATGCTATATGCAAAATGTTTATGTACGTGAACTCTTTATTTAATGAGTGAATGTGTACTTTTATGTGTAAATGTCTAGTACATATACATATGCATATATTGCTATGGATATTTTGCAGCATGAACAATGAGATGAACAAACAAAGGATATATATAGTTGGGCATTGAACTTTATGTGTAAACCATATTATAGAAGTTAATTAAAGCTACATTTTTTTTTCTTTTTATATTGATTAAACATATGGACTTTCTTGTATTTCAGTACTAATAATCATGTGGAACGGTAAATCAAACAATGCTACCCAATCGAGTATTAACAATAGCGGGAGAGCTGATGCAAACTTAGGAAATGGGCGTATAAATAGAGAGGCGCCCATTTATGTGCAGATGAGGGAAATCATGGCCGAAGAGGTAACTAAAGCCATCCAAGCCACAATGCCCCCTATTTTAGAACAAATTAAAGAAAACACTCATGTAAAATGATAGAAAATGCTGTTTTGACTAAGCAAGACAAAAGGCAAATGGCGGAAAATATTAGTGAAATAACAAACGGAGTCATGGTTGAAACTGAGGATCTTTCTAGCTTTATGTCTGAATTCAATGGAGTACGTGACCCCATTGTGGCCATGACTTGGATTATTGATATGGAGAACGTCTTTAATGCTGTTGATTGTGCTAATGAGGACAAGGTAATGTATGCGGTCTCTATGTTGAGATCACAAGCCTTGAGCTGGCGGGACATGGTTAAAGATAAGTATGGGCCCGAGTTTATAACAAAAATGACATGGAGTCAATTCAAGGAAGTGTTTAAAGAAGAGTTTTGTCCAATAAACATCGCCATTGAATTGGAGGATGAGTTTATGACATTGAGACAAGGAAATCATACAGTACAAGAGTTTAATGCTCGTTTTATGGAGTTAGCATGGTTTGTTGAGCGTCATCTTCCACCGCCTGAAACAAGAAACATTTATAGGTTTATAAGGGGATTGAAGGCTAACATACGTGATCTGGTGTCATCAAGAAATCCAACTACATTTCATGAAGCGGTTGAAGCTGCAAAAGAAATTGAAATGGAAAAGAAAAAAAAGTTTGATGATCTCAAGAGAAAATGGGACGGGTTGGAAAGTGTGGCGTGTAACAAGTCCGGGAAATCTCATGAGGGAGACTGTCGTTATGGCTCAAAGGGATGTTACTGGTGTGGTGGACTGGGACACTCACCTCTGGAGTGTACTTCGTTGGCAAGGATATGATTCAAGTGAGGTGATAAATGCAATGTTTTATTCAAATTATTAGACTTTCGGATTTTTGGTTTATGCAATAGTATCTAAGGAATTTGGCCATTTATCCTTTTTTTTTTTTTTTTTTTTTTTGGGCTTCTACTGTGAAGACTAGATGTAACCATTTCTGGCTTTTGACTTTCGAAACCTGGTTGCTTTTAAAAAAAATTATTTTTATTGGTATGTGTGATGATTCTGGTTGCACATTTGGTTTGCTGTTTCTAAAGGAATTTTATGTTTTGTTGAGTAATAACATGACTGCACTCTACTTTACAGTGGGAGTAATAGTAGAAATGCAAAATAATCGTTGTTTGTTTGTTGTTTTTTTCTTATGCCAATAGGCTGATTATGCTTTGTGGGTCGTTGTTCTTTAGTGAGACATGATTATGCACATAATCGTTGTTTAAAGCCTTGCTTTTGTTGCGATAATAATTTGGGAAAACTTTTTAACAACCTAAGTTAAAACATATTAGCTAATGCATGTCGAAACATAATTATGCAAATGATGATGTTTGTATTGAGTTATTATCTTATTGGAGTGTTATATCTATGGTGAATAGTTTTATGTGTTGTTCGGATTGCTTAACAATAAAACAGATTGTTTCCCTCCAAAAAAATCAGATTTGAATTTTAATAAGCCATCACAAACTTCTTAAAAAACTGCTTATATGTTGCATTAAAACAGTTGGAAAAAATATATGGTTTTCAAAGCAAGAGTTGGTAAATTTTAAAACAAGTCAGATGGTTAAATAGGGCTACGACAAGAAGTGGTAGGCGTGAGATAAAAACAAGCTTTGTCCGAGAAGCATTGTGGTGAAATTGGAGAAAGAGTTTGATACATGCACCGAGACCAAGTCAAGATCATCGGTGCGGAGCTTAAATTTTACTCGAGGGCACATTTTGATAATTTTAAAAACTACATTACAAAATGGTTATTAAGGGCAAATTACAAAAATCCGGATATTTTAGAAATTTTACACTCTAATTTTTTTCTAGAGGCACGTGACCCGGGACCCTCCCTATCTCTCCCCATGAAGATCATCCATGCACCATTTCCATTTAGTTGACATGTTCATGCATAATTTTAGGAATTAAAGTGATAACCACCATTGTTGCATTAGTTTCCACTTTCCGTTATTTTCATGTTCTCCGTAATATTAGGATAGTATGCATTTGTCTTTCTACTATATAAATGTAATGTTGGCTCATGAATAAAGGACGAAGAAAATTGATCAAAGTCTAGTTCTAGTTTCTCCCTTATTTGCTTGGAGTCTTGCTCGCTCTAGGGCCTTATCAAATCACTTTCTTATCTATTTCTTGAGAGATTGACCATCTCTAATCGGTCTCATAACAATGGTGCTTTCATTGACTTACTCGACACCTCCAAGACGATACCCACCTTCCCTACAATAATCCATGGCCACCGCCAACAACATATCCAAACTCGAAGCCGTCATGGCCAAATTCGACAACATCTCAAAACACCTTCCATCACCACCAATCATTTTACCGCCCATTACGAACAAACGGCGTCCTCATTACTAGCATGAAAAAACCGAACCAAAGAACACCAAGGTTCTACCTTCATTGCCACCGCCACCAACCCGAACTTCCAAATCGCCTCAATGTCGACTTTCCCACTTTCGATGTGGCGAAACTAATTGAGAAACAAACCATGACCAACTTTTGCCACGAAAATTTCACCGTGATAACCTCTCCCATCCCACTCTATGCTACACATATGATCAAGTGCTTAAGCCCGTGGAGATGAAACAAAGACGTTGATCGCCTTTGTAGCAAGTGTTTGTTGAATTATTTCTCAAGACACAAATGCAAACCACATGCCTTTGTTTTTCTCCAAACCGAACTGAAACCACCTTGGAGCCGACTGACCCAAGATACAAAACCATGAGCCTTGAGGAAAAGGCTCGTTTTCAGGCGCGAGGTATTGATACATGCACTAGAGACCAAGTCAAGATCATCCATGCACCATCTCCATTTAGTTGACATGTCCATGCATAAGTTTAGGAATTAAAGTGATAACTACCACTGTTGCATTAGTTTTCACTTTCCCTTTATTTCCATGTTCTCCGTAATATTAGGATAGTATGCATTTGTCTTTATACTATATAAATGTAATGTTGGCTCATGAATAAAGGAAGAAGAAAATTGATCAAAGTCTAGTTCTAGTTTCTCCCTTATTTGCTTGGAGTCTTGCCTGCTCTAAGGGCCTTATCAAATCACTTCCTTATCTATTTCTTGGGAGATTGACCATCTCTAATCGGTCTCAAAACATAGTTGGTGTTTTTAAAACAAGGAAGTCATTCGGTTAAAGAGTATACTACTCGTTTTTTGGAGTTGGCAAGTGTTGTTGAAATCATGGTTCCAACCGAAGAGATAAAGACACATATGTATCTATGGGGATTGAATGCAGGGACGGAGCTAGGGGGTTCCCGTAGGTGCCCGGGAACCTCATAGATTTTTTCGATTTAGTGTTAGTTTTTGAAAAAAAACACTGATTTTTTCTAAACTCGCCTTAAATGCACCGATCCTTGAAACATGTTTCTAGTATTGCGGTTCAAAGATTTTGTGCACCCAATCATATTTGGTCTGGCTCCGTCCCCGATTGAATGATAACATTCGGGAGTTCATGCCACAAAAGAAATTGGACTAAATTACGAGGCGGTTGATCGAGGTCGCTTGGTAACGGAAGGTGTTACAAACAATTAGAAGAGATGAAAGATCTCAACGAGAAACAAGAAGAGTCGAAGTAACACATGCACCGGTTGTGGGAAAAGCCATGCAGGTGAATGTCGCCACAACTCAAAGAGATGTCACCTCTACAGTGAGATTGATGTCCCCAACCAAATGGCTATAGGTTCAAGTCTCGTCCAGGACAAATGTATTGTTTATGTGGAGTGGTCGGGTCAACCCGACCCTACTGACACCCCTAGTCGGGTGTGTGAGAATGTATATAGTTTAGATTAGATTTGCTAATGTGTCGAATTTTACAACCTGAACTATATAACCAGTGCCATATATTTCTTTCAAGAAGAACAAAAAGTGTTTCCCATCGTCCACGAACCCATAATGACTACATGCTTTGTGATAATAAACAAAAGTTTATCTTAAATATTTAGGGTGCGTTTAGTTAGAGAAAAAATTCTTGTTTTCTATTTCTAGTTTTCTAAAATTTTTGAAGGAAAATTATCTCTACAAACACTTTAAAATATAAACGCGTTTAGTTGATATGTGTATTTTCTATTCTAAAGAAGGGAGGGAGGGTTGTAGGCTACAAAGGAAAAAAGAAAACAACTCAAATTTGTTTTGTAATTTTCCTTGTTAAGTTAGAAATAAAGGATTTTATGTTATGCAAAACATTTTGTTGGAAAACATTGATTTGAACGTCATCTCTGCTTTTTCTTGTTTTCCACAAAATATTTTGTGAAAACAGTGTTTTCTCCCAACCAAACGCACTTTTAGTTTTTCTTAAGTATTTAAAGAGTTACTTATTCGGTACTACCTCGCCCATATTAAATGTACACTTTGAACTTTCAAAGTCTTTATCATTAACTTTGATTTTAAATATTTATCTTTGTGTTATATAACATTTGATGCAATATATATGAATGAATTGTGTTTTAAATGTATTTTCGTTGATTTAATTTTCATCAAGTATTATATAACACAAACAAAAATATTTATAGTCAAAATTTAAGAAAAAAGACTCAAAAGTTAAAAGTGGACGTTTAATATTGACGAATAAGTATTATTTATTTAATGTTAAAATAAAATTATTTTTACTCAAATATTGAGCCTAAAGCTTATTACAAATTAATCCAACTGAAATCAAATTTCACGCGTTATTGCATTTTTACAAAACTAGCGAAGACCCATGAAAACGAAATTTCTAGTGGCAAACATTTATAGTTGTGATATTGTGGTAATTGTTTCGTTTAATGTTTAAAATCAAATTTGGATAAATTTCACAATTTAACAATTCATATATAAAATTTACCAAGAATATGTCTAGCAATTTACGCAAAAATTTTACTCGATAATTTACATCATTACAACATTTAACTAAACTATACTAATAATATTATAACAAATTTCACTAACAAATAGGTTTACATTAAAAATAAAATAAAATAAAATAAAAACTTTATAACAAAATTTACATAAACTTTATAGCAACAATATACACCAATTTATATAAACTTTATGACTAAATTACACAAACTTAGAAAAACTATTACACAACAAACTCAAAAAATATGCACTTTCACCGGTTACAACGACATATTCCGGTAGCGGCGGCGTGAGAAACTCAGGCGACCGCAGCTGCAAAGTCCGGCAAAATTTACATAATAAATTTAAACCAACAACTTTATAACAAAAATTACATAATAAATTTTATAACAAAATTTATACAATAACGATTATAACAAATATTAAAACCTTAAGAATAAAGCATACTATTTCGGTGATAGCAACGAGACAGCAGAGCAACTTTTTCCTGACAGTAGATCGACGATTTTTCGTGAAATATCGGTGAAGAGGCGGAACTACTAAAAAATACTAAAAATGTTAATATACTTTCAAAACCATAAAAAGGCCTACAGGTCTACAAATAAAATCTATAAATCGATAAATAAAATCTATAGATCTATTAAAAAAAAAAAAAAAAAAAAAAAAAAACCTTTAAAACTCATAAATCTATTAAAAAACTCAAAAAATGCCTCAAAACTTGCAAAACCCTTTTGGTGGTCGAGTGTCTTCATGGTTCCTCTCGGTGGTAGTGATACTGTGGTGGTGGGATGACGGAGGAGATGGATTTCGGTGGTGAGTTGGTTTCTGTAGTGGTGGCGTCCGGTGGTGGTGTGTTGATAGTGGGAGAGATGAAAGAGTTTTTTTAGTTGTAAGATGAGATTATTTGTGTGTGTGTTTTTTTAGAGTTTAATTTGATTTTTTAATTCTTACATTTCTTTGATCTCCATATCAGTTTTCTAAAGTTTTTAAAGTGTTTTAAAGATTCGACATATATAGATTCAAAGTCAGTTGATTTTAAAGAGTCGGCAAATATAGATTTTTTAAATTTCAAGAATTCAATATTTTTTTTAATTAAAATTCAGTTTTTCACATTAATTAATTTAAATTTCAAGATGTATTTCAATCTTTGACCAAGATTTAAGATTTTACTTTCAAAATTGATCATGCACCTCTAATATGTAGTTAAGATAAGATAAGTAAACCCACTTACTATTTGCAAAATGTACTTGTTTTTAAGCAACTTGGGAGTTCTTAAGCAATACATAAATCTCATACATTAAAGTATTAAACGGGCCCACTTAATCTAGAACGAACTTGGGCCAAAAAAGAAATACATCAAGTTGCAAGGAAACAATTGTGGTTTTGTCATTTAGTTGCAGAGAGTGATAGCATTTGCCATTTGAGAAGCTTTGAACAGAATTAAGCAAGAAATCAAACACGCAAGTAAGACATATCTAACCGGTTTATGTTGCATGTTGATTAATATTGTTGATAATTTATTTGGGTGTTGTTTTGTTTCATTGTGTTAATGGGCTTGTTTATTTATTTGTGAGTTGTAGAGTTTAAAACCCTTGAATCCCTGACTTTGATTGCAACAACAAAAACGGGTAAACGAAAGAGGTTTTCCTTATCCGGAGAGGGCGAGTATTTGCCTCGGATGTTCGCGTATCTTGTGACCGTTTCCGATTCTTTTCTTGGCACCCAAATGCGTATCTAGTGGTTTTGAACTCTAGACCTCTTGTAAGGACACTAACCACCAGGCCACTTTAGTGGTGGTTTTGGTTTCAATAACAATTTGAGTTAATAAGTAATATAGTATAGTCTATAGATAATAATACCTATGCATATGATTTTTATTTTTTTTTTTTTTGGTTAAAATTAGGGTATTTGAGTTGATATTTGCAAACTTTAGTGAATAGTATATGGATGTAAATGATGATTTGTAGGTGATTTTAGTGTCATCACTACGCTTCGCTTCTCGAGTTCGTTTTAGAAGGAAAGGAAAGAAGAAATGATAAGCTGAAATTTTATTGTGTTTTCGAGTTTTCTTGCTGAAAGAAAGGAAAGACAAAAATGAAAATGACATGAAAATTCTTATGATTTCTATAAAATTTTCCGCCAAATATATGTCGGATTGGACGGAAACAGTTCTACACTCGCACTATTTAGTATATAATGACCAATATAACTTTCAGTATTTGCTCATTCGACTCTTATAATAAAATGAACATATTTAAAAATGCATAAATGTAATTATTTCTCTTTTCTTTCTTTCCTTCCCAACCGGTAACACAAACATTATATCTTTTCCTTTCATTTCATTTAAACTCGGTAACATGAAATATAAAATCAACTTTTTCTTTTCTTTTTTTTTCTTTCTCTTCTTTAACTATGTGATTGTGATTTACTTGAGATCAAGAGCTTAATCAAGTTTAGCTTGCGGTTGAGTTAGGAGGTGGAGAGTCTTGCACTCGTTGGGCTAACGATGCCGCCATGTGACAAGGCGGGGATCAAGGAACGCGCCCATGGTCCAGTCGAGTAGCCGCTTCTTGGTGTAGGCGGCGCCAAACCTAAACGATTTTGGGATTCGGTATTACCGCTTTTCCCACCAAAGACACCTTTTCATGAAACAGTGTGACTCTTCCCGCCAATCGTTTTAACCGAAAATATCTAACTTTAGGTTGGGTTATATAGTCCAAGATTAATCTCATCCAGATATAACAAACACAACTTTTGTGTATTTCTTTGATTTCGTGCCTTAGAAACAAAATGTAATTTTCGAATTATACAGTTGAGGATTTCGTGATACCCGGCGTATAGGGTCAAAATACTTCAATCTGAAAGTGATGTCAACACGATTCAGAGTATATATAAGGATTATTACCACTCACACACACCCAAATTCTAACATCAATAAAGCATCTTGTATATGTGCATATGTTGATGAGCTAAAATGTGATAGCATAATGTGATGAATAATGATACAACTGATATGCACAACAGATCGAATTGCAAAACCTGGTCTTAAACGAGGTATATAGTAGGAGCGGGTGAGTGACATAGTACTTGTCTAATTTGAACTTTGTTAAAATATATGAAGTTGGTATTACTGAAAGTTTAGTGAACTTTATGGAAGGTTTGGATGAAATAAAGCTACGGTTTATCTTGTTATATTGATTAGACGTGCGGGTTTGCTTGTATTTCAGTACTAAAGTGATGGTAATGACAAGAAATGGTAGGCAATACAAAAGAAGCTCCCCAACCTAGCTCGAATACCAACCCAGAAGCTAGTTCAACCAAAGGGAGTGGACTAGAACAACGGGTCCAGCACAGAACGAGTTCATCCCAAGGAAATCATAGCCGAAGAGGTAACTAAAGCCATACAAGCAGCAATTCCCGCAATCACAGAACAAATTAAGGAAATCACTAGTAAAGTCATAGAGGATAGAGTTGTGGTTCAGAAACTGCCTTTTTATAACTGCAGTATGCCTGAGTTACACGAAGCAGGTGACCCAATAGTGGCGATGAGATGGATTCGTGAATTGGAGAACATCTTTGATGCTATTAAGTGTGCTGACGAAGACAGGGTAGTGTATGCCGTGAGTATGCTGAGATCAGAAGCTCTATATTGGTGGGACATGGTTACGGATACCAGTGAACCTACAAAGATGACATGGGGTCAATTCAAGAAATTGTTTGAAGACATGTTTTGTCCGATGAGAGTGGTAGCTCAAATGGAGAGAGAGTTGGCAAAATTTGAGCAAGGTAGTCAAACTGTCAGAGAGTATACTACTCGTTTTTTGGAGTTGGCAAGTGTTAGTAAATTTGTAGTTCAAGCCGAAGAGACGAAGATGAATATGTATGTATGGGGACTAAATGATAACATACGAAAATACATGCTATCAAGTAAACACACTAAATTACACCAGGTGGTTAAAGCTGCCTTAACAATGGAATCACTTGACAGTCAACAAGAAGAAGAAATGAATGATCTCAAGAGAAAACGGGAAGAGTCAGAAAGCAGATCGTGTACCAATTGTGGGAAAAGCCATGGAGGTGAGTGTCGTTATGGTTCAAAGGCATGTTACCGGTGTGGTGAGCTAGGTCACTGGGCTCGACAATGTCCTTCGGTTTAAAGGGAAGTGTTCTAATTGAGGTGAAAATCCTGTTGCATTTAAAGATAGACTTTTGGACCTTTGTTTACAAAGTAGTTTTGATGCTAATGTAAAGACTAGATGCAGCAATGTTAAAAATTTAGTCTCTTCTAATAAAGCATGTCTGATTCTATGATTGATGCTGTCCAAGTTACCAATAGTCTCCACAAGAACAAACCCCGTTCTTGAAATGATGAAACCGATGTAAATCACGAACAATAATCTCTCGCTTTTCCACAAGCGATATGTATTTTGTCGCGTTATGACAGTCACCACACACACGAAGGTTTTTTCTTATATGAATAGCTGTACCCGGGCTGGTATTCAGAAGCCCAAAAGCAATAGCTAGTTTCTCGCTATGGGTACTTGCACAATTAGCCATTTGTTCCTGCAAATCATCTTCTGCATCATGTATCGAATCATTATCAGGAACGTACCCAGCAGCCTTGATCCTGTCAATCATTGTTTCAAGAAAATCATAAATCTCCTTAGAACGATAATGCCATGAACTTCCAGAATAGAAAGTATGAACTTCGTTTTCCAAATCAACCGAACTATATCCTGGTGTCTTGCGTATCCCTCTTTCTTCCATTTTGCTCCTGATTTCCGTCACTTTATCCCACATTGAAGCTGAGGCATATATATTAGCTAAAAAGTCGTAGTACCCGCCATCGCTAGGGTTTAACTCAAACAATTTTTTTGCTGCCATTTCGCCCAATTCGACATTTTTATGAATCTTACAAGCACCCAACATTGCGCCAAAGACATTAGTCTGTGGCTTAACGGGCATGTTTAGAATAAAATCCCATGCCTCTGTTAGCCTACCCGATCTTCCAAGCAAGTCCACCATGGCCCCATAGTGATCCATTGTGGGCTCGATGTCATACTTCTCTTTCATGGAGGAAAAAAACTGTTTCCCTCTTCCACGAACCCTGAATGGCTACACAGAGATAATACACAAAAACGTTACATTATTTGGCTTTATATCTTCGTTTTCCATCTTGCTAAACAGTTTTATCGCCCATTCCATACCGTGTGTTCCATACCCGTCAATCATAGCATTCCATGTTGTTACATGCCTTTCTTTCATCAACTCAAATAGCTTTCGAGCAGTAGCAATCGCTCCACATTTAGCATACATGTCTACAAGAGCGGTTTGATAAACACATTCTTATCCAAACAAGTTCTGGTCACAACTCCATGAATCCACATTGCTTGACGTAAAATTGATAACTCAGCAACAGCTGATATAATGCTCACCATAGTGAGCGAATCAGCTTGATGTTCTTCAATTTCATTAGACGAAAATGGTTTAAAGCATTAATTGCCTGACCATTTTGTGCGTACCCCAGTATCATGGCGTTCCATGAGACACGGGTTTTGTCTTTCAGGTTTTTAAATATCTCAGCTGCAATATCGACACGTTTACACTTGCAATACATTGAGATCAAAGAGTTCATAACCGAAACATCAGTGTCTAATCCTAGTTCATCAACTAACCGATGAACAAATTGCCCACGTGCAAGATCACCCGAATCAGCACACGCGTGAAGAGCTGCCATAAGAGTCACACCAGTTGGTTTAAACCCCTTATCCAACATCTTTTCAAACAGCACCAAAGCTTCTGCATAATCACCACTTTGTGCATACCCGTCAATCATTATATTCCAAGACACCACATTCCTACCACTCATCTTATCAAATAAAACACGCCCAGTACTTAACGACCCACATTTCAAATACATATCAACCAACGCAGTCGCAACATTTCCATGCCCTTCATACCCCGACCTTAACACATACCCATGTATCACCTTCCCAACTCTCAAATCCCCAACATGCCCAACACCAGGCAAAACCGACACAAGCGTCACTTGATCAGGCCTTAACCCGTCCCTCGCCATCTTCCCAACCAACTCTATCGCCTTCCCACCAAACCCATTCTTCACATAACCCGCAACAATAGTATTCCAACTAATCAAATCCCTCTCAGACAACCTAACAAAAACCTTATATGCCTCATCAACCAACCCACATTTCGCGTACATATTCATCACACAAGTCATAGCATAAACATCACTATCATGCCCATTAACAATCATCAACCCATGAACCTGTCTCCCCAACCCAAAATCACCCATTTCACCAATACCCTTTAACAAATAAGTAAAATTATACACAACAGGCTGAACTCCATCCTCCACCATTCGACAAAAGAACGAAAACCCATTACTAAAAATATCATTTTGGGCATACCCTTTTAACATTGTGTGATAAAGTGCATCATTTTTATTTTCGACAGTTTCGAAAACAAGGCTAGCTGAATGTAAAGAGCTGTATTTGACAAATAAGCTGACTAGTTTAGTTTGGAATAAGTGTTGGTTGTAAAGATTGTTTTTAATGATGAGTGGGATGATTTGGTGAAGTTCTTGGAGTGATGTGCAGAGTTCTAAAAGTATGGCTGCTGGGTGTTTGTATATGTGTGGTGGTATGTGTACTCTTGGTGTTAGTGTTTGTTGTATGTGTGAATATGATGGTGTTGTTGAGAGTGAATTCATTGGGATTTTGGGTTTTTTGAGTTTGAAATTTGTGCAGAAAATGTTGTAAGAAAGATGAAATCTTACCCAGAAATATGAATTTGTAAGGCTCTGAAATATGGTTCTTGTGGTTTGTCAAAAAATAGGAATTGATCCCCTAAGTTTAGAAGATTACTGAAATGGTTCCTGTGGTTTGAAAGTGTGACACCTTTGCACCCTGAAACTAACTCTGTCCAGAAGAGGGTACAAGGGTAATTTTATGGGTATATCTAAAGAAAAATCAGAAAGTAATGATCTTCCCATTTACAGTAGTACTGCTATCATAACACAAAAATTCTCAGCATAACTGAACCTAAGAGTTGCATCACAACCTTCACAGAATGACAGAATCCGTCACAAAGCTATAATGAGAGAATGTATCAGGTACTTCAAAGTTCAAACTTATTATGATTGTAGTTGTGATTATGCAAACAACTGAACAAGCCGTAAAAAGGCCATCAGCAGAAGCCAAGTATAGCTTGGTCATTGTCATTTTGTTTGTAACAATCATGAATCAAGAGCAAATATTTTCACAAAAAGCGCTACTCTGTATCTACTTGCTCGGTTTTAATCCGTGTTGGGATATACAATATTTCCATGTGGGTGGGTGAACCGTGAACATGTGTAACAGAACAGAAAGAGATATGAATAAAGCATCGGATACTACAAGAACCAAGTTCAACATGGTCAGAACTAAAAAAGAACAGAACATTGTTGTGCAGAAAGTTGGTACAGCGTTGAAGGTAGTATCAAACTATCAATCTTAGTAATCCAGTAACTGAAATATGAAGATTGAATAATAGCTTCTTATCTCAGATCTGAACAAGTTGATATGATGTCAGTTGATTATATAAATTTATTATCTAGTGACATTGTCTTCCCAAAATTTCTCTTCAGGCTTAACAACATGAATATGGATTAAAAAAAAAAAAAAAAAAATGTAAATGACCCTATTTAAACAATGACCTAAACATGAACCGGGCAGATAACTATGAAAGTATCTAACCCTCAATCCCAAAAATTTCTAATAATTAAACAAATGAAGCAATTTAAGCCTTTGGCTTCCCTTTTGTTTCTTTAGTAGGAGGCAACTGAAAAGGTAAAAAAGTCTGTCCACCCATAAATGGCTGTAATACTTTCGGCACTTCAACACCGTCTTCCGTTTGATAATTCTCAAGAATGCAGCAAATAGTCCTCTCAGTAGCTGTGAGTGTAGAATTTAACAGATGGCAATATTGTTTCTCCTCCACGTCCACTCTGCAAAAGTCAATAAATGTCAAAAGACGATAAAAATGATTAATAACAAGTCAAAATTATATATATACCTTCTTTTGTCCGTATCTAATCTCAAGTTTTCTCGATTGATAATCAGTACAATTCGAGCACGACACAAGCTCTCTGTAGGCACGAGAAGCAGGAAACCAAGCTTCTAAATCATATTTCTTAGCTGCAGCAAGATTCAACTCGCCAGAAACAACATTCACAACCTGATACGGAAGTTCTAACATCTGATAGAACTCCTCTGAATTTTAATCATTTCCTCATGCATATCCCAAGAATCATCACCATTTGGGCTCGTTACATGAGAACTGTTCTATTTTCTCGAACTGATGAAGACGAAAAATCCCAAGAGTATCACGACCATGTGAACCAGCTTTTCACTTAAAGCATGAAGAAAATGCAGCATATTTTAATGGTAATCGCGATGGATGAATCCAGTCGTCCATATGATAAGCACACATCGGTTGTTCAGCTGTAGCGATTAAATACTTATCATCTCCTTCACCTGTTACTTTGTAAAGTGCTTCGTCGAATTCCGCTAATTGTGCACACTTTGCCATGATATCTTTTCTCATGAAGAAGGGAGTTTGTAACAACGTGTAACCTTTGTTTCTCAAGAAATTCAGACCGAACTGTATAAGAGCTTGATTGAGAAAACACCGTCCCTTTTAGATAATAGCCTCTTCCACCAGCAACGTTAGCACCTTTTTAAATCAGCCATTCCCAGAAGGTCAACAAGGTCTACATGGTTTCTTAGTTTTGATCCCTCCTTCTTTTCTCCCCAAGTTCGCATTATCTCGTTATCTGCCTAAATATATAGGTTAGGCAAAGAGTAATATGATAATTAGAAACTTAGAGCTTTTGGTTATACCAAATACAATGCATTTACTTATTAATTAACTCCCTACTTCGACAATGATAGTGTTGTGTGATATGGAATAACCATGAACAACAAAGCGGGTACGCGAGGTAGTCTTAATATGTATTTATGCTGTTTGACGTTTTGATAATCAAGTAACAGAACTCCTAAATTATCATAAAAATAGTCTCGTTGCTGCTGCTTCTAAACCAATTATCCAAAACTGATTATTTAATCAGTAACCAGAATCAGTTTCACTATACCCAAAAAGTAACAGGTGTTTAGACCTGCTTATTAAACTCTTAAGGTATTTACAATAAACCGAATAAGAGCAATCCCAAACACCCCCAAAACTGTGTATGTGTTGTATCAAAACACATTGAGCATATAATCAGTTTTCAGGGTTTTGTTTTAGCTTATTTTGGGCTTAAGGGTGTGATTGGTTAGTGGCTATAGGAATGAGGATATGGTATGATTACAAAGATAAATGCTTGGTTGATATATGAGGGTTTTTTAATTCGGTTTCAAACCCTCAAATGTGGGTTTCTATTAAACCCCCCAAGAAGGGTTGGTATGAGGTATCATCACCAAGTTACCCCAATATTCTGTCCTCATATTATTTAACCTGCTTGCTACCAACTCACCATACTAGTGGTCAGCTGTTTCATTCTTGGTAGGATAGACGGTTTATGCTTAAAATATGCTAGCAAAGGTAACTGTTTAATGAGTGAACATCTTGTCAAAAAGTTTGTGAATCTTAACTCTCATTTCCAAGCTATAAAGTCAAAAAAAGATTGGTATTCATACCCATTCCTAATGGCGTATACTATCAAACACATACCTATAGCGATTATTTAGTTTGCCTTGTTTTGGAGCTGATGAGCTTATTTTCCATTTTTAAGTTGTAATAAGCTCATAAGCTGATGAGATGAAAAATAAGCCGAACCAAATAAGCTCTTAAGTCCAAAAATAAGCTAAAACAAACATCCCCTTAATAAGCAATCCCAAGAAACCAACTTTTTGCTATAATTTAATCATCAACAACCAAAACAACCTAACCCCCACTCGGGGTGGCCTAGTGGTAATAGGCTTGTGACTATCATCACTAAAATGTGGGAGTTCTCAAGTTCAATTCCCTCGGTGCAAACAATCATTTCCAAAATAGGGAGAACTTTATCTAGTTTATGTATGTGTGTTGGCGTGCTCAAATCCGTAAATTAAAAATAAAAATAAAACAACCTAGACTAACAAGGGGTGTTTGCATTAGCTTATTTAGCCGGCTTATCAACTTATTTGCCGGAAAAGTCGATAAACTCACTTTTTAGAGCTTATGAGCTTGAGCTATTGGCTTACGCCAATAAGATGAAACTGATAAGGCCATAAGCTCCAAAAGTAAGTTTATCGGCTTTCAGCAAATAAGCGCGTAAGGCGGCTAAACAAGCTAATTCAAACACCCCTTATACTACAACATTAAAAACACATTACAAACCTCATTCTGGCTAACAGGAACAGAAGAATGAACAAGATTCCCAACCAAACCAAGATTCATATCCAACTTATTCCTCATCTTAATAACCTCGTACTCTTTTAAACCAATCATCTGCTTATTCTTTTCACTGTCTTTAATCAGCCCAGTTGCGTCTTCACCCGCTATTTTCATCTTAGCCACTTGTTTATTAAGTTTGTTGAAATCTTTTCGAAACTGGTCAAGATCATACTGTTGGGTTTTCCATTGTTCGTAAAGGTTGATGATGTTGTCTACGAGTTGGGGGTTTGAGAAGCGGCGGCGGAGGGAGTCGCGGATCAGGTCTGGGTTGCGTTTGAAGAGGCTCAGGCCTAGCATTTGGGTTTGTGTGTGTTTGGGAGTGTGGCGCCGGCGATAGGGAAAAGGTTTTGAAATGTGTTTGGGAGGCTTAATCAATAGGAAAAGAATGAAACATGGTGTTTGGCTTGCTATAATGCGGTAATAAGCCATTGTCTAATAAATTGGAAAGATTGGTTTTCTTACTCTTTCCTTTTTCTTAGTATTCCTTTTGCCTTTTTCTTTCTCATTCCTTATTTTAAACCAAACGCACCTTTTATATAGATCTACCAATATGCTAAATAGGTCTAACTCAAAACATCATATAAGACGTGTAGTAGAGACAATTTTCGACACGACACGAAGTTAAATATATGTTTGGGTTGTAGATAAACAGGTTTAAGTGAAAAAAACAGGTCAACACGTCTAACATGTTTGATAAACATGTCGTGTTTGGGTTGAGCAAATACTAAACGGGTCAACTCGTGAACTTGTTTAAGTATGTAAGTAAAGTAAAGTAACTCTCAATGCCGTCTTCCACGGGTTATGGGTACCCAATACCGTTTTCGGTGTTTGGGGAAGTTAAAATGTAGACAGCCTTACCCCCTACCTAAGATAGAGAGGCTGCTTCCAGTTCTACTAAATTTAGAAAGGACCTCCTGCTTCCAGTTCCAACTGATCCAACCCTACTTGTTTTTGTTTAAGTATGTAAGTCTCAGAAAATTAAAATATATAAATATGATAACGTGGAATTTTAATTTAAATTTAACTTTTTATGTGCTTAATGTGTTTCATTTCGATTATAACTTGGATATTATTGAAATTATTATATAGTTATTTATATGTTATTTTTTATCATTGATTAATATGAACTATTTACTTAAACATGTTAAATGGGTCGTGTTTAGGTAGTGAAAATAATTAATAACCCGTGAACCCGAGTAAGTCAACCGAACACGAATGGATTGTCACCCTTAATAACACGCTAGACTTACACTTCTCACTTCTAAGTTATGTTTGGCGAAATGAGCTAGAGTTGATTCATGATCGTTGAAATTTATATATATTGTAGTTTTGGGTTCATATTTTATAAAGTTGTTTGGTGAATTAATGGAATCGAAATTATTGTAAAATCACATAAAATATGTCAATAGAGTTCAAACATTTTTTTCTTCATGTTTTTGTGTTTTAACTTATTATATTTTTAAAAGTTAAATAATTTGTCAAATTATAAGCCCAGCTCATTTTTAAAAGCTTGTTAAAGTTTGTAATTTATGAAAGCATAAGCTTGAAAGAAAAACCACTTGCGTTTTAAATTTTTGTTAAAGTTGTTTGTAAGTTTGTAAGTTTGTAAATTAGCAGATATTTTGTGTACTAAATTTTAAAAGCACATATTTATTATTATTATTATTATTATTATTATTATTATTATTATTATTATTATTATTATTATTATTTTTTTTTTTGTTTTATAAAACATCAATTCATTAAAAATCATAAGATTTACAAGAAATTAGTGATGAATGAGATAAACTAATTGGGCACTCTCTGAATATCAAAGTTAATCCTACTAAAAATATGATCGGAAAGACGTGTGCCATTTCCAGTCAACGAGAAACTTGGATGCGTTTAGTATTATTATTATTAGGGTTTTGCTAATGTGAGTTTGGGGTTGTTGTTAACAACTAGTTTCCAAATTTTTGGTAAGACAATGCACAATGTCCAAACAAAATCATTTAAAATCTTACAAAATTGCTAACCACCTCTTTAAATTTCTCACACCCAAATTCAATTCACTTTCTTGTTGGCCATTTTAGCGAAAAATGTGGAACATGTTTCACAATGTCTTAATATTAGCGAATTTCTTGTCAAGTTTGTTGTTATCAACAACCCTAAGGGTTGTTGTTAGCATTTCCTTATTATTATTATTATTTTTTTTTTTTGTTAGAAGGAACCACTTACAAGTAACCACTAACAAGTAACAACTAACAAACCTTTCAAAAAAAATAGAGGGAATTCTCATGTTGGTCGTGTTGAGATTTAAGAACTAAGTTAACCATTAACCTCTACGAGTACGCAGCGGATATGGATCTAGTATTTGCAATTAGGTTAAACACGTAATTAATAAACAATTAATTGATAAAAGGGATAAAAGAAAACCTAACCTTGCTTGGCAATTTGACTTTAGTAACGAACAAGAAACCAAACGAAACCCCAGTATCTAAATTAGATACCTCAATGAGTATCACACACAAACCCGATAACGATATCGTTCGATATATGGCTAGTCGAGAACGTAATTAAAACCCAATCAACAATTTGACCACTTGAATAAACCACGTCTGAAAACCCAAGAAACTTGTTTTGTTTCTATCCGAGAACTCCAAAACAACAAGAAGTCGTTGTTTGTATTTTACCGATATCGGACGGTGAGGTCCAATATCCACCGGATTATGTTTGAGGAAAGAACCACGACCGTAACTTAAAACCAACTATTTGTTGTCATTGTTTGTCGACAAGGAGAAGCGTAAACAACCAATCTTACAAATCCTAAACACTTTATTCGAGTACAAGTCTAGGATTGAATGAACAAGAACAAAACCTAATCGACTTAGCAAGAAGTCGACTAAGAATCTGGAAAACAGGAAAACAATTAATCGGTTTAGGGTATAGGATTGTTATGATTATGCGTGAGTTTGCTGAGAGGTTGTGTTTGTACATATACAAACCAAACCGGCTCCAAGTTGGAGTCTAACACTTGCTCGACAAGTCACAACCCAACCAAGCCCATGCACCCCTTCTGCCCATTCGTTTTCCAAGCTACAAGGCCCAAGGCTGCTTAGTTAAACCGACCCGTCCAAGAACATGTACATGGGTCGTTTAAAGAAAACGGGTCAAGTTCCATTTAAACGGTATAGTATAATTCAAGTTATATATTACGTTTGTCACGTATATTCATGTTTATCGTGTGCCCCCCATCGCTCACACACTCTTAGTCGCTTTGTCGTGTTTACAACTCCCACAAACCAACAACTCCCACTGGGAGTTGGTGTGTCAAATGGCACACAAACTAACGATGGAAACGCTTAGCAAACGCCTCTCGCTCGCTTTTTAACTAAAAGTGTCGAGAGAATAGTTTCGTAAAGTTTCTCGATAGCATGGTCATTCAATGTCTTGCTTTAATCATCCTTTGTTATAGATACCGTTAAACCATGGATAATGGATCTTAAATCATTCCATATAGTTTAACCATTTAGAATCACGTTATAGATCTTAATTCAGAAATACCAAATGTAATCAAGAATCATCTTGCATTACCCTTTGGGTCTGGCGCAACAATTATCGATTAAATGGAGAGGCGCCATGGTATCTTTCTACACATATCAAGTGGAGTAACAAATCCTTTATCGACTACAGTGTTGTGGATCTCGCTCACATAATTTCAAATATAGCCTTTATAACTACCTTATTCAAATAGCGTTTTGCGTATACTTACAAAAACTGATATCCACACATAACAGAACTTACTTGCATCTCAAGTCTAAGGACGAAGATAACAAACCATTTTCAATATTTTACTTATGACAATGATCCGAAAGTAAATGTTTGAAAGTTGGGGAATCCAATATGCATCTCTAGTGAATACATATGAGTTTGGCGGGAACAATCCGAATTCTCGTTAGAATTATAACCAACACTCACATTTACCTTATCATAACAATATTTCTATATTGTTAACCGACAATGGACATATTTAGAATGATAAATCATTTCATAGATTAAACATGCAAATATGGAATAACAGATTATATGAATATAATAACAAATACCTCGTATCTTTATTAATCAGAAAATAATAATTGTCTTACAACTCCAAATTATCCAAATACTAATTAACACACAGTTTACATGAGACTACTAGCGGTACCAAACCTATATCTCTAGTCAATTTAGAATGCTTAGGAACTTTAAAGCTTTCGTAAATGGATCACCTAGATTGTCATCGTGTGAACTTTAATATCTTCACATCGCCCATTTCAATGGTCTCTCAAGATAATGAACTTTAGCGCGATAATGTCTAGCACCTTTAGTGATTCCGCTTTCATTAGCTATAGTAATGGATCCATTATTATCACAATACATATTTATGGGTTCTTCATTGTGGGAACAATGTTCAACCCGAAATGAATTTACTAATCCATACAACCTCTTTTGATTTATCACAAGCAATATACTCGCCTTCATGAGATGAAGTAGCAAAGATACTTTGCTTTGTGCTTTTCAATCAATAGCACCTCCATTTAGAACAAATACATATCCAAATCGAGATTTTAAGTCGTCGACATCCGCCGATATCCAAGATCGATGTAGCAAGAAACCTTGAGCTCTTGTTCATCCTTTCCTTCATAGATCGAAACATATCCTTAGTATTGCGTAAATACTTAAGAATATTTTTCACATCACCCGATGAAGTTCACCGGATTCTGTTGAAATCGGCTTGTCACATTTTGTGCAAATGCAACATCGTGGCAGTACATCTCACAACATACATAATAGAACCTATAGCGAGCGTAAGGAACTCTTTTCATGCGCTCTTTACGGCGGTGTGTTTCAACACCTTGTGACTTACTCAATTTTGGCTCTTCTTGCATTAGGATCGCGCCCGCGCTTGAGTTTTCCATTCAAAATCTCTTCAAGATTTTCTCAATGTAAGCACTTTGACTCAAACCAATTAATCGCTTAGATCCGTCTCGATAGATCTTGATTCCAATAATATATGCAATTCACCTAAATCTTTCATGGCGAAACATCTTCCAATATAGGATTTTACATCTTGTAACATTGGAATATTGTTTCATAAGCAATATGTCATCAACATATAGAATTAGGAAAGTGACGAACTCCCACTAGCTTTCTCGATATACATGGCTCATCTTGATTTTGAAAATCCAAATTTCTTGATCTCATCATCAAAATGTTTATTCCATTGCCTTGATGCTTGCTTAAGTCCATAAATGGAACGCTTGAGCTTGCATACACGGTTAGGATATTTTGGATCAACAAAACCCTCAGGTTGCTCCATATAGACCTCTTCGTAAAGATGTCCATTGAGGAAGACAATTTTGACGTCCATTTGCCATATCTCAAAGTCATAGTACACCGCTATGGCTATGAGAATCCTTATAGCTCTAATGTCTCTTTCTGGAGAAAAGGTTTCTTCATAATCAATCTCAGAGGTTTGAGTGAAGCCCTTTGCTACGAGACGAGCTTTAAAGGTGTATACCTTACCATCCATGTCGGTCTTCTTCAAGAGCCACTTGTTGCCAAGCTGTCTTGCTAGAGGAAGCTCAACTAAGACCCGACATCATTGTCTTTCATGGATTGCATTTCACATTCATTGCATCAAGCTATTTCTTGGATTCAAGATCCAACAATGCAACTTTATAGTTATTGGGTTCACCAAGATCCCCTAACTCATGTTCCTCAGCGTCAATGTATAAACACATACGGTCAGGAGCACGGCGTGTCCTATTGGACTTTCGAATGGGAACAATATCACTTTGAGGTTCTTCAATTTCTTGATCCTCCTCATCGTGATGAATGCTAGTGTCTAAAGAAGGATTTGTATCTTCTTCTTGAATTAATTCAAGATCATCTAAACTCCACTTGCTTTAAGATCCATAAGATCATTCTCAAAGAACTCAACATTTCGAGCAACAATAACTTTGTTCTCGATGGAAGATAGAAAGAATATCACATAGTTTCCTTAGGGTATCCTACAAAGATACACTTAATAGCTCTAGGTTCAAGTTTTTAGGTTTGGTAAGTGTATCACGCTAACAAGAGCCTCACAAACTTGACTTTAAATAAGACATCTTAGTGTCTTGCCATGCCATACCAGTGATGGTGTCTTTTCAACCTTCTTAGTTGGAACCATATTGAGAATGCGTGAAGCAGACTCAAAGGCATAATCCCAAAAGGACTTTGGAAGAGTAGTTTGTTTCATCATAGAACGCACCATGTCAAGCAGGGTTCGATTTCTCCTCTTAGATACACCATTGTGTTGAGGAGTATAAGGAGGGGTTCGATGGGCAATAATCCCATGCTCCTTAAGATGATCCAAAAACTCTTGACTCATATATTCACGTAGTGATTTTATGGTCTTCCCGAGTTGATTTTCTACTTCCTTTTGAAACACTTTAAATGTTTCAAACACTTCATGTTTATGTTTCAGCAAGTAAACATAACAATACCGACTATAGTCGTCGATGAAAGTCACGAAGTAATTTGCTCCTTGTCTTGATGTGATTCTAAATGGATCACATACATCCGAGTGTATAAGTCCAAGTAAATCTTTAGCCCTTTCCATTTGATGTTAATAAGGTTTTCTAGCCATCTTACCGCACATACAAGCAACACACTTTTCAAGAGACTTAATGTCGGATGAGTTGAGAAGTCCATCGTGTTGGAACTTCTCCATCCGCTTTCTTGCTAATGTGTCCAAGACAACCATGTTAATAAGAGAGCGAGTCCAAGTTTGACTTGGCTCTTTATTGCTTACAAGAAACATAGAACTTTCATTTGTATTCGAACAAGACATTTCAATTTCATAAATACCATTACGAGGAATAGCAAGAAATAAACAACGTTATTCTTAGTAACTGAAATATAATTATTCGATTCAAAACGGTTAATAAAACCATCATCATACAAATGAGAAATCAAATAATCCCCTAGTAATAGAGGAGCATAATGACAATCATTTAAAACAATAACTAATCTGCTAGGGAGAGATAAATGATAAATTCCAATAACTTCAACTTTTGCCCGCTGACCATTGCCCACGCATGCACTTAAAGCTCCCGGCTTCAGACTTCCCATCGCCTTAGACCCCGAGTATTATTACGTATGTGAGTACCACAACCAAGGTCATATACTAAGGATGATTTAGGAAAGAGTAGAGTTCTATAGTGAAAATATGATAACATCAAATTGTCTCGAATATTAAGTGTCAATTTCCCGGTAATGCTTGTAATTTATATCATTTATATGGATTTACGCTTGTTTTGCATTGTTTTCCACTTTCGTGTAAATTACGAGCATTGAAGCTAAAGAGACGGAATTGGAGAATTATCAAAGATTTATCGAGTATGCTCACTTTGAAGAATTACGGCGTAACTCATCTCTTCATATTACCGGCGTAACTAATGCGTGACTCATAAATCCAACTCATCGAGGATTACGGCATAACTCTCCCAAAGGACAACGACGTAACTATATTAGGTCAAATGAGGTTCCATTGCTTGATAACTACGCCGTAACACTTGCATAAACTCCGGCGTAATCATGAATTATTGAATATACGGCGAATTACTTTAAGGTTACCGTAATCAAAGATATCTAGTGCAACTTACGATGAAATAGAGGATTACGGCGTAACTATTCTATTGGTTACGCCAGTAACCCGATCCGCCTATAAATACCCCACGATTTCAAAGATTTCAAAGCATCCCATTTCACACACCATAACCAAAGAACGTGGGAAGAAGCCAAAGGCGGTCTAGAGAGCATACAGAGTCGTCTCGAGGGAGAAATCACTCCCTACGATAAGCATTAGCATTTTATCTTTTCTTTACTTTCGATTCATGTATTGCGTAACATTGAATAATCGAATTGATTTGTATGGTTAATATGAGACTAAGCACCTCTTGGTCTTTGGCCTAGTTATGATTCCTTAATTGTTTTGTTTGCGTTTACATTACTCCGATAATTATTTCTAAGTGTATGCATGCATAGTTTATTGGTAGCTACCCTTGTTTCGTAGTTTTGAATGGCGGTGAGGCTAGTTGCTTAGAGATATGACCAACCTGACACTAAGTGAGTAGACCGGGACGGGAAGGGTAAGATATGACCAACCCACGACCCTTTCTACTTGTGCGATTTGACCAACCGATCACCTACCGCTGGATGAACTTAAGAATTAAAGGTGAGTGTTTAAGTTGCTAACTTGGGCACTCACTATTATAAATCTAGCATGTAGCGGTACTTAATGACTGGCTTAGGGACCGGGAACAACTGGACTTATGAGGGACACCGACTTCTCCAAGGTGGCATCTTTCTTGTGATAGGTTATGGCGAATTGACCAAATCTCATGTCCTCTCGACTTTGACCCCACCCAAGTAATTGGAAGTAATTAGACATAGACATTACTAGCTAGGAGGAATAACTAGGTTAGCACCACTCTCCTCTATTGATTGAACCTTTTCCTTTTATTTGCTTTAGTAGTTAATTAATTAATTCCTTATCGAAATCATATTAAAAGCGTGACACCTAGACTTAGTAATAATCCAACACACATAGCTCTTGGGACGACCTCGGTTTTACCAAATACTACACTACACACCTAACGGTACACCGCCTGTTAGTGTATTAGGGTAGACCATAGGTATAACGCGACAATATAAATATTAAAACACAGTCAAGAAACTCGCATCAAATTTTTGGTGTCAGCCGGGAGTTATAATAGGATTACTATTAAGTCTTTCATTCTCGCTTTGTTTTAAACTTTTCTAAATTTCTCACGATCACTATTCAAGTTTTCGGTACCATGGAAGTTGTTAACATTGATGACCTCACTCTTGAGGAATATTTGGCGTTGACAAGAGCGGAACAAGGGCCAGTCTCGTATGACCGCAATTGAGCCGATGTCCGTTTTGAAATAAAAGACCAATTTATGAGGGAGCTTCGTGCTAACCCTTTTTCGTGAAACAGGACGAAGATGCATATGAGCACGTTGAAAATGTCCTATACATTGCAAGCCTTTTCAACATTTCGGTGTGTCTCATGATGCTATTATGCTAAGGTATTCCCATGACTCTTCTCAATGCCGGAAGGTGGATTGAAAGATTGCCACGGGCGCTTAATACTGGGCTCTACTAAAGAAGCACTTCATTGAGGTATTTTCCTCCGTCAAGATTTCTAACCACTTTTGAGATCTATAATTTCAAGCAAGAAGGCGATGAAACATTGTATCAAGCCCAGGAAAGATACAACAATCTACATTACAAATTTCCTACACATGATCTGAACAACCAGCAAAAAGTCAACATCTTCTACAAAGGAATCAACGTGACTACAAGACAGATGTTGGACTATCAAGGACCAATCCCGAACATGACGCCTACCTTAGCAATTGAAGCCATTCAAAAATGGTCGATCATTCTCAAAATGGCATGATGGAGGAAGCAAAAGAAACCAAGGCGGAAGTTTTGATTAAATTGCGACCATCGCTAGTAAAATTGAAGATCTAAGTCGAGATATGCTAAAAGTCGCAGAAACCGCTCATGCCATCCAAGTAGGTTGTGAAAGCTGGGGAGGACATCTCACAAAGAATTGCCCACATTGATGAAGAAAGCATAATCGAAGATCCTAAATATGAGAAAATCGTCTGTTTACGGAGATAATCGAAATAGTAACGGATATCGTGGAAATTACAACCACGGCCTTATGGAGAAAAAGGCCCAACCTTGAAGAAACCATAAACAAATTCCTAGAAAGTTCAAATTGTAGCAAAAAGAACAAGATAAATGGCACAGATTTCCGGAAAACACAAATAAAAATCTCTCCGCACACGATTTAAACCCTAAAAACCTTGAAACCATGGTAGAAAATCTTAGTGCGAGATAGAGGTGAGTAACGTTGAGTCGAGATGACCAAACCCATGGTTGGGTGCAATGTCGCTTTTTGTTGATAATAATTTGAAGAAATTGATTGAGGAGTACTATTCTACAATGTAAAATTACAAGAAGCAAATGTCGACACCTGTGACTGGTTACGCCAGTAACTATTTCCCGAGTTACGACGTAACTATGGCTCGTAAAGTTTAACCAGTCGAAAGCAATTCGCTTTGGTTATGAATATTAGCTCAAACGGGTTAGTCATTCCATGTTCAGTTGGGAATTATGATATTTTGGGGATTATAGATATTGGGTCTTGCGTAAACATCATGCCACTTTCCATATTTTTAACACTCAAATTAATTCATCTTTGGAAAACGGATATCGTGATTGAGATGGCGAATAAGACCAAGGTCTGCTCCGTTGGGAATTACAGGTGGTACTTGTGTGAAGGTCGATAGATTCTTTTTGCCCAATTTGTGGTTATGGACATGGAGAAAACACAAAGGAATGTTTGATTCTTGGAAAACGCTCCTCGACTCATTGGGATACTATGGTGATAGAATTTAAATTGGACAAAACTATGCCATGAGTAGGATGAAATAGTAATGTATGAGGATTCACGGAGGTTCGCTTAGATTATTCCGATAGGTTTCCTCCTTCATATTTTGGCCATTTGCAAGGAACCGAGTCAAGTGATGATGACAACAAAGGGAAGATGATGATTTTCGCCTTGGTACCAAGTTATGTTGTTACCGGAAACTTCATCGTTGTACTCCTAAAACCTCTCGATTGACGGATCTAAAGTTACATTACCAACCTGTTCTCCTTTTCAAAACGATGTAATGGAGGATGAGTATCTCATTCGGATAATAAAAGAGGCTACCAAGTTTGGTGGTGCCGGGAAGACGAAAAACTTATCGTAAAAAGTGGTTATAAGGGCATAATATTCTTAACGAATGGTTCACCAAGATTTATCGGACCATTCATTTTGTGAACCAACTATGATGTCTCGATGATTTCACCATGGCTTGGCCTACATGCAACCCCAACCGCAAGATCTCGCGATGGAGGAAAATTCCTGATCCCGATTGGCTCAAACGCAAGGAATGGGCATGTTTTGACGAGGAAAAGAAGGAAGTTGGATACAAGGAATCTCATTTGAAAGTCAGTTACAGTAAAGTTTGAGTCATTAAATTAAAAAGGAAGAAGAAACTAAATTTCGTTGTGAGTGGGCAAAGGCTAATTTTTGCAAGAAAATCGATATTCCATAACTCGGTTTATTTCTCCACGTGTTTAGGACAAACCCTCTTCAAAAAAGAAAGACATGGAAGAGGTTAGCCAAGTCCAACGGCCACCATAAAGCCCAGCGGCTCGAGTCTAACTTAAAGACTCATAAATAAAGAGAAGTGCTCTTTCGGAGACAACCCGAATTATCCCTTTCTTTTGTTTTATTTCCATTTTGTGGGTTTTGTGTTTTAACCATTTTTGCAGAAACTTGGGTGATCATCATTAAAGATGTCGATCTCGACCGTAGTTACGACGGTAACTCATCTCGGTTACGCCAGTAACCAACCCCAGCGCAGTAATTTGGATGCATTACCAATTACGGCGTAATTCCATCTCGGTGGTTACGCCAGTAGCTACACTCTTACAACAGATGCCGTGTTTTGCCCTAATTACGGCGTAACTCCTTCTTAGAGTTACGACGTAACTATCCTCCGCTTTACTTATTTCATTTTAAAACACAATAATCTTGTATTAGTATTTTAAATGAACTTTTGGGTGTGTTCTCAGAAACTCTACGAGACTTCACTCGTCCACTGGGACACCAAGTGGTTTAAAAGGCTTGTTGCATATGCTAAATGCAACCGTGATTCCTACGAAAGTGAGTTAGGTTTGTTTTTCTTTTTTCTTTATTTTTT